>RJVU01064619.1:154719-197469 GCA_003731715.1 Anabarilius grahami
AACGCAGAGTCTCGTTCCCTGTTCTCAGGGAACTATGGTTACATACGTAACCTGAGACGTTTTTAATGGTGATGCTCCAGAGCGCTGTCTTTGAAAATATGAAATATAATAATAATAAATCCATTTTTTCGCAGAGACTCCAGAAGATGCAGTTGGTTGGCTCGCCATCTAAGGTTTCACACTCCTCACCGATTAACGAACAGAATACCCTCGTTACTAAAAGACCCGACCAAGATATGCAGGAAACCTGATTAATGAAACTGATGAACAATCGATGCCGTTCCACTGCGATCTCTCTACTATATATATAACTTTTTCCGATCAGCAGTACGATGTGCTCTCACTCTTTCTACCTGGTGTGATCTGTTTTGTACATGGATCGGCACTGAGCCGATTTAACCAATGAACAATGGAGCAAGGCGGGACAAAGGCAATACAACATTTTGATTGGCTTAGAGGTAGGGAGAGAGAAATCAGTGTTTGTTTGTTTTTTTCCTTAAACATATTTTGTAACTGGGTTACATACTCATAAACTGTTTGAAGCCATTAACATTGAGTAGAACTGACACAACACTGACGCTTCTTCTAGTAAAAAGCTGTCTGCAAGTTGGGGAAGGGTCTTCTGTGCTAAGTTATCTACAATATTTGTGCAGTTCTTGCTAATTTCCTGACCAGTGATTTGTGATTAAAATGGTTAAGATGATCAAAAAAAAAAAATATATATATATATTTTGCCATTTTTGGCTAGGCCCATTTTTTTCTTTCCCAGGAGTGTGTATTTACATGCACACATAACACTCCACAACTGTAATTAGTCAAACATTGTTTGGGCTGTTTGTTTGTTTGTTTGTTTTAATTGTACACCTAACAAAAAGTGAATTTAAAAGTATTACAATGGGTTGTTTGTGCGTATACCTTGGATTTTCATATAAATATTCAAGATATATCGTAATTTACGTTAAATTGCGACGTTAAATTGCGAAGATCTAGAGTTTTCACTGAAGGGGCGTGTCCGTGGAGGCCTGACAAAGTTCGATGTTGCGCCATGAAACAGGAAGTTGTTGTAACTCGGGCATACAATGTCTGATCTGCCCCAAATTTCACATTTTATTAGAGTCCTGGCCTGAAGACATCTACATGCCAATCTTCAGTTACAGTCATAGCGCCACTTGCTGGCAACAGGAAATGACATGTTTTACACTGTGATTAACTCCTCATAAAAATTTAACCAGATCAGCCTAATCTTAAGGCCTTAGTGATGATAAATATCAAAGGTCTTGCATTTTCTTTGAAGGGCGTGTCTGTGGTGGCCTGACAAAGTCTGATGTTTCGCCATGAAAGAGGAAGCTGTTGTAACTCAAGCATACAATGTCCAATCTCCCCCAAACTTCACATGTGTGATAAGAGTCCAAGATCTATATGCCAATATTCAGTTAGTCATAGCGCCACCTGCTGGCAACAGGGAATGGCATGCTTTGCACTGTAATTCACTTGCAGAAACACATTTCAATATGCCACGAAGTACCAAACATACTAGGAACATGTTAAATCATGCAACACTTGGCTAAGTGCTAAAGTATGCGATTAATGCCACGAAAACTCAGGCATACAATGTCTGATCTGCTCCAAACTTCACACGTTTGATAATAGTCCTGGACTGAAGACATCAACATGTAAGTAATAGTCAATGCGTCACCTGTTGGCAGCAGGAAGTGTGGAACGTCGAAATGACTTTGCCATAATTCTCCTGTATTTACTCGCTTAAATGCATGTCACCCACTATTCACTGTTTTCCTAAGGCCACTGAATGGCGGTGGCCCTGGGTGCGAGGGCCCTTTCATCGTTGCTTGCAGCTTCAATTGTAATTCTAACTGTAGTTTGTTATTCGATATTACATATGTTTAATATATTTTAGATGTACTAAATTGTAACTTCATAATTGCAAATGTAAAATTTTAAATGCATTAAAAAACATTTCAATAGAAATTACATTAAAGCATATGTATTGTAATTTATTTTCTATTTTAATATGTTAAAATGTAATTTATTCCCGTGATGGTAAAGCTGAATTTTCAGCATCCTTACTCCAGTCTTCAGTGTCACATGATCCCTCAGAAATAATTCTCATATGCTGATTTGCTGCTCAAGAAACATTTCTTTTTATTATCAATGTTAAAAACAGTTGTGCTGCATATTTTTGTGAAAAATCCTTTTTTTCAGGATTCTTTGATGAATAGAAAGTTCAATAGAACAACATTTATTTGAAATAGAAGTCTTTGGTAAAATTAGATATGTCTTTACTGTCACTTTTTGATAATTTAATGCACAAGTATTAATAAAAAAAATTTAAAAAAAACATTACTTACTGACTCCAAACCTTTGAACGGTATAGTGTAAATTCGTAAGTATCTTTCTGTAATAAGTACTCTTTTTTTAAAGTATGCTAATGTGTCAGTTAAACATTATGTAATATTTGCTAATGACTTCTTAGAAAAGTTATAAAATGTTACCTTTGTATTTTTTGTATTTCATATCCAATTTTATATATTTAATAAATATTTAAACCAATATTACATTTTGATTTGTATTCTGACTCTTGTTTGTCTCTTACAGATTTAATGCCATCATTTGCTCAGCATCTTAACTGTATAAGGTTAAATAAGACCGTGTACTCTTGCAGGTATTTTGTTTAGACTGTTATATAGACACTAATATGTTCTGATTCACAAATTCCTCTGAAAGTACTTTCATTGTGTGCCAGCCACAGGAGAACCTAGAACAGCCATCACTTAACAACACTGGAAGATCAGTCAGAAAATCTAAAGCAAACATAAAGCAGTGCCCTGGCAGCCACCTAGATTACTTTTTGATGCAGAGGACCAGTGCTTGAAATGGGCCGCTATGTGGCGGTACCTTTAGCGTACCGCCAGTTTTACTTGCGTACTGATGTTGTGCCGAATTCCTACCCCCGCCAAATTATTACCGCCCTAGTATTGGTAGGTTTAGGATTAGGTGTGTGGGAGGGGTTAGGATTAAGGATGGGGTTAGGATTAGGCAATCAAATAGCGACTTCAACAAGGGGGGTAATAATTTGGCAGGGAGTCGAAATTCGGCACAACACCGGTTTTTCCGACATGTTGCATGTACGGAAGCCAGCTGCAGCCTCCTTTCATTAGGAACGCATTTTGAACTGAGCATCGGGATAACTGGTACTTTTATTTTTCCACTTCAGGCACTGCCAAGGACCCAAATCAATTCACCTTTATTTATATAGCGCTTTATACAATACAGATTGTTTCAAAGCAGCTTCACAGTAATTAACAGTAAAATAATGTTGAATGATGTAAACAGAATTCAATTCTGCTGTAAAGCAGCTCTAAAAAGACAATAGTGTCAGTATTCAGCTCAGACGTTGAGCCACTGGTGATTCATGGACTCGTCCCATTTTGGCATTGTTGTGCTCTCTCGGCCCAGTGGATGCTCAATCCGGCTCATCCTGCCTGTGGCCTCCAGTTCGGACTCTCTCTCCCAGTCTTGTCTTCCTACAATTTTTCTGTGCTCATTGAATTTAAGGGTACATTTACACAACGTGCTAAACACAGAAAAGTTTTTCCTTTGCGTTTTTCATATACAGACGACAAAGTTGTCAAAATGATCCCCGTTCACACAGAAACAACTAAAAGCACTTCATTATCGATGATATCACTTTGTAAAGCAACAATACGCGCATATAGACTGAACACGTAATACGCATGTGCATTACGACACCGTTTTCACAAATGTGCATTTTTGTAGTTTACACAGAGATAACAGTATCATTTATTTAAAAATTGCACATTGAATCCCAATTTCAAAGTTAGAATTTTCCATTTTTTGTTGAAAATGGTGTCATGTAAACGGCCCCTAAAATAAACTTTTGTGTTATACCTGCAATTGAATCCGTGTCCCTCCCCTAAGTTCAATAGTTTATCAGTTATGAAATGAGTTCACTTCAGCTATAAAGCAGCTCTGCAGTAAATATGTTGATCCCCCTGTGTTGGACCCCTGACAGCACAAAAAATGGTCAGCTTCTCAGGTCATCTCAAAAAAATATCTAAACATATATTTTATTTAAGAAACACATCTTCAGCAGATGATGACCAGGTGCGCAATATTGTTCTGACAATCTGAATACTTTTTTATATACAGTAAGTTGTTCATTAATAATTAATGTTATTTTGGATAAAAAAATCATTAATTATTGATACACTGTTGTGCTCATGAAGCTAAAAGTTGTTAGTTTGTCATTTGGTGTCAGTTTTATCAGAGTCTAATTTTAATAGCTACGTAAAGCTATATCATGCACAGAAGAACACATGTTTTGAGGTAAGACATCATTTGGAACTTATACCATTTTAGCATCTTTGTTTCAGTAAAGTAAACATAATTACATGGTTTTCTGCAGACAGGGTCAAAATTATACGCAGTTGTTTTAGATTTGTTCATTTACTTCGTAGTTTTGTCCAGGTCATATATTAAAATAGAAAAAACAGTCTGTCAGGTGTGCTTACAATCCCATTGGACATAATTATGGTTTGGCTGTAGGTGTTCCCATAGAAACCCTCTGTGGCATCCCTGTTCAGGCAGAGAAAAGATATTCCGCTGATCTCATCTGGGTGAGAAGAAAACAATCCCTTAAGTGCACTCTATTGCACTACATAACTGACGGCAATGCAGCATAGTGGTTCTGTGTCCAGATGTATAGTACATTGTCCTTGTCAATGTGAGGTCAATGTTGTGTTAATTTAGTGCTGTAACCCAGTTAAGGGTTACTTAGTAAGATAGAAATGATGCTGAATCATTCCCCTCGGGGGTCTTTCAGTGTACCTGTTAACATCACCTTGCAGGGCGCGCGACGACGACACGTGCGGTACGTATGGAGATCAGATCCTCTGCCTCCGTATTCTGTTTTATTACAGATTGCCTAATTGTGACACTAGTATGAGATACAAAAGTATTTTGCATTAAGTTCTTCCAAATATAACTATAGAAGCAACAAGTCCTTGAGTTAGAAATGTTGTTATAACATTGTATAAATAAACCTTAAACTATTTTTGTCACCACCACTGTATTGTATTGAACATTATATCAAATTAAGTAGAAACACACTAAAAGCTTAAAGAGATAATGAAATTCTCAAATGAAATTCTGTCATAATTACACATCCTCATGTTGCTCCTGTAATGTGTTTGTTCAGTTTTGGTTTCATTTTCACTCATTCTGTTTCTGTTTGCCTGTGTTTTTTGTCTCCATGGTTTTTGTTTGAGTTATGCACGTGTTTCTGGTTACATTAATTATCTCGGTGTACTTAAGCCCTCGATTCGTTCGGTTTATTTGTTCAGTATCAGTCAATGATAACATGGTTGTGTTTGAATGATTATTGTTCCTGTTATCTCCTGCGTGTTGGTTTGATTTATAGGCTAATTAAAAACTTAATTAGTGATATCCTTTGTCGTGCGCTCATTACAGCAGTTTGTGACAGTTTGGAACACTTATGCCCTTGTAAAAAAGAAGTGTGCTTAATTGTACTGAATGTGCAATTGTAGTGTACTTTAAATCTTTAAGTATATTTTAAAAACTGTACTTGCAGATATTAATTAAATAAAACGCAACTTTCATGACTGTTTCTTAACACACTTAAGTACACTTTTTAAAAAGGCACTTGTAAAAGTGTCAAATTAAAAGTTTTACATTAAAGTACATTTAAAAAAATGTTTTATTATTCTTTTGTGCTTTAAGTACACTTATTTTCATGTGTTGACTAACATACTAAAGCAAAGAACTTGATTATAATTTTACTGTAGTGTGTTTTTATATAATATTTAAAGTTAATGTGTTTTAAATTTACTAAATAGCAAAATATTACAAATGTGCAATTATGAATATGTTACAATTACAAATAAATTGCATAAAAGTTTCAATAGAAATGACATTAAATTATATTTTAGTTTACCATAAATGCTTTTCAGTACATTCAACAGTATACTTTAACCATACAGAATTATGAAATTGCATAGACCTATATAAAGATGTACTTAAGTCCTACTTAAAGGATTAGTTCACTTTCAAATAAAATTTTCCTGATAATAAATTAAGGTTTTTGAAGAAAACATTCCAGGATTACTCTCCTTATAGTGGACTTCAATGGCCTCCAAACGGTTGAAGGTCAAAATTGCAGTTTCAGTGCAGCTTCAAAGGGCTTTAAACGATACCAGACGAGGAATAAGGGTCTTATCTAGCGAAAAGACCGTTCATTTTTGAAAAAAAAATTAAATGTATATGCTTTATATAAACAAATGATCGCCTTCCAAGTGGTTCCACCAAAACCGCACTTTCGTATTCTTCAAAAAGCTTAGGCTGTATGTCCTACGTCTTCCCTATTCTACTTACGGAAAAAATGGAACTGGCGCTGCGTTCGTTCCGTATGAATAGGGAAGGCGTAGGACATACAGCATAAGCTTTTTGAAGAATTCCAGTCACGAACCGCTCCAAGTGTAACTTCACAGATTTCCATCTCTTACAAATTACAGTAGTTTTCTCCAGAGCCGATGTATATGAATTAAATGAATTAATAACTATTGATTTTTACAAAGGAATGAATCAATGCTGAACTTACTTAAGCTGGACAATGACACCATTTTTCTTCTAGAGCTGCTGTGCAGACAAAATTATTTGCCAGTTATCACTGTAAAGCTGCTTTGACACAATCTGCATTGTAAAAAGCACTATATAAATAAAGGTGACTTGACTTGACTTAAGTACTGTAGCCTACACAGAGATAACAGTATCATTTATTTAAAAATTGCACATTGAATCCCAATTTCAAAGTTAGAATTTTCAATTTTTTGTTGAAAATGGTGTCATGTAAACGGCCCCTGAAATTTACTTTTGTGTTATACCTGCAATTGAATCCGTGTCCCTCCCCTAAGTTCAATAGTTTATCAGTTATGTAATGAGTTCACTTCAGCGATAAAGCAGCTCTGCAGTAAATATGTTGATCCCCCTGTGTTGACCCCTGACAGCACAAAAAATGGTCAGCTTCTCAGGTCATCTCAAAAAAATATCTAAAAATATATTTTATTTAAGAAACTAAATAAAAAACAGACAAAATGATTTGCCAGTTATCACTGTAAAGCTGCTTTGACACAATCTGCGTTGTAAAAAGCACTATATAAATAAAGGTGACTTGACTTGACTTAATTACTGTAGCCTATATTATTTTAAAGTATATTTTTCCATAATAAGTAGTCTTTAAAAAAAAAAAATCTAAAGTGTACTTCTTTTTCACAAGGGTGACTTTCTTCAGTGGAACACAATTTTTTTTTTTTTTTGAAAAATGACAGTGTTTTTTAACTCTATATACAACGAAACTCAAGAGGGCTCTAAATTGTTTGGACTACATGTTTCTTACCCAGAAGAAAGTAAGTTATACAGGTTTGAAACAACGTGAGGTTGAGTAAATGGTATCTTTTCCATTGTTTGAAGTTATGGTCTGATATGAATTTGTGCAATTTGTAATTTCACTACTAAGGCCCTGTGCATGTTAAAGTAAATCTGCATAAAATGATTTAAAGGAATAGTTCCCAAAAATGGAAATGGAACACATAATTCCAAATCCATATGCTGTTATTTTCTTTGTTATTTTTAGGGAGACTTACAGTTGAGGTCACCATGACATTCGGAAGATTCCTTAAATTCTCCTTTTGTATTCCATGGGTGAATTACTCCTTTAACTGTTTCTTAGGGATGTCTTCCACCAGCAAGGCCAATTACAGGAAACTGGAGGGAACTGGAGGAAAGATAGGGAGCTGAAATGCAACGAGAAAGCCAGAGCTCAAATCCCAGAGTCCAGTGTGGGAGAAGACAGAGCCATCCTCTTGGGCTTCACCATGATGACCTTCTCCATCCTCATGTACTTTCTGGTTGGAATTGTGATGGTGAAACCATGTCTCCATAGGTTAGTACTAGGTCTTTAGGCAGACTGCTTGTATGCCTTATTAGAAAAGTATACTTTTCATGTTGTAATTTTCTTGTTGATGAACTTCGCGATTAAAACATCATTTGCTAATAATAACTACCATGAAATATGATTACTTTAAATAAATATAAAATAATTTATGTCAAAACTTAATGAGCTGCCTAGAAAGTCCTCCAGTGTCTTTCTTTTCTTAAAAAACAAAACAAAAAACAAAACAAAACACACAGTTTCATGTCCAACACATCTGAAATGATGTATTGTGTGTGATATCATTCTGTAACAAAAATTTAATTTTAAATATTTTTCTTTTGTCTTGCTAAGGCTATTTTCACAATTAGAATTGTATGTATCCTATACCTTTTCACACTATTTTCATAATTTAACAATTATAGCTTGACTGGAAATATCAGTCATATTTACCCTGTTGTTGTCGTTTTTGTTTTCCCTGCACACATTAGATATCATACTTCACCTCAAGCATGTTCTTAACTGATTCTGTTGTGTTCTAAAGTAAAAGATTTTGGAAAAAATACTAAATAAATTTTATAAATAAAGTACTAAAACAAATTTTAAAATTTAATTTTAAAATTTAAAACATCTGGATTACAGTGCGATTAGTCGAATAATGGCTTAAATTAACAACTACTAGTCAACTAGAAATAACTTTAGTTGGGGGCAGCCCTACCAAACATGCCAATTTTATTGGCTGATGGCAGTCTATGATGTCATGAGCGGCATGCCCGTGACTATAACAGGGTGTCTGCAAAATACGTCATCAACTCTTTTTTCTAAAGGAGACATGCAGGCAAACTCAATGCATGGTAACGAGACGCCACATCTCGTTCCCCTTCTCAGGGAACCAGAGTTAGACGTTCCCTTTTGAAGTGGAACTATCGATGCGGCGTCATGCTATGGGAAACCAATACTCACTCCGCCATGCTGAGGGGGTTCCTGTCTCACTAGGCTGTGGATATGCAAACTGTAGTGGCCATAGAATATATTGACTCTACCGATCACCTAGCTGGAGTCAAAACGTGTCAACCCTGAGGGTGCAAATTGCAATTCATAGACTGCTTAGTGCAGCCACTCCTAAGCTCAAATTCTCTACTTAGCAAGAGAAGGAATCTCAGCTTCTGTGCTCTATTAAAATGGAAGTCCCAGCCTTTACATCCTTCCTCCCTCCTTTGCAGGGCAGGTAAAAACCCCAAGTGCCCCAAGAGCAAAAGCTCTAGTAAAATGCTAACTATGTCAATGTCTTGACAAAGCCCTCAGGGAGTAGCTTACCAAAGGGAATAACTCAACTATGACCTTCAATCTACCACTACTTCCAAGGGGGAGAATATATCCCTCACTCCATCTGAAAAGATGCAGATATGGGAGGGACATATAGCAAAGACTCTCGCCATCTCAATCACTAGAGAATCTGCAGGGGAGCTTAAGCTCTACTTATTTACCCTAAAGCCATAGGGAAGAGTGTTCAACCCTATTTGCAAAGCCTTCTCCTGGACCCACTTGGAAACATCATCTGATGAGAGTGCTGCTAAGAAGGGAGACTGTTTCCAGACAGGCTGCCCCAGGTTCTCCAAACATAGGTCAACCGGAGACTTTGCACGATACCCAGCTACAGGGGAGCCCTACTCCAAGACCTAACTGTACTTGGGCAGGGAATAAATGGAACTGAGGGAATTTTGTGAAAAACAGGGGAGCTAGGCCCTGCTTAAAAACCCCATTGTATCTGAGTGAGAGCAGCTCATACCCTGCCTTGAGTAAAGGTACTAGCTACCGCTAGTGCCTTGTGTCTCTCTTTTGGCACCCGGCCTTGTAGAGCACTCTCCCAAAGGGATGCGATATCCATAATTCAATCTCCAACCATTGGAGAAGGATATAAACAAAACAGAGGAAGTCTTTCTAAAGAACAGATTTGCTAAAACCTTAGAAATTAGCTCTTCATGTTACAACTTCCACTATTGCTGGCATTTCAAGGGGGAGCCTAATCGTTACTCCTGCTCAGGAAAGGAGGGAGAATGAGAGGAGGGCATAGTACAGTGTGCCCGCCACTCCTGTCTCCCAAACTCTAAAGCCCCAGGGAACCGCAGGGGAGTTTAGGTTCTACTTTAAGACCCCAGTTTAACTGAGGGACAACAGCTGGACCCTGCCATAAAAGGCACTCTACCTATATCACATGACAAATAACAAGGAGGGACGACCACAAGAGAACTTCCTCTACTCATTAGTACTATCACCATGATCGAGCACCCATCCAAAAGCGAGTGATAACTCTGTTTCACGACACAACAATAATTTGGAAACGAGGTAACGAAACATGGTTCCATTCACCCCGCTCTAAGGGATACCTAAGTAGCATCACAAAGAGCAAGCCAGGCTCCTCTGAGGGGAAGCCTATATCCCTACTTTTGCCATAAAAACAAAGAGAAATGAAAGCAGAGCATAATGCAATGTGCCCAGTAATTCTGTTGGCTTTAACCCCAAAAGGAACCACAGGGGCAGTTCATGCCCCTTCTTGCATAAAAGCACTCTACTCAAAGCCTGTTATAGCTAGCAATTAGCAGAGCACTTATCCAAAGGAGAGTGATACCCCTATTTCAAGACACAATGATAGTTGGGGAGGGTGATAAATGAAACTTATGAGTTATGAATTGCCCCAGTTCTGTTCACCTTGCTCTTCCTTCAAGGGGAAGCCTATTTCCCTTCATTAGTCATAGAGGGGGAAATCAGGGCATATAATGGTGTGCCCAAAAACTATCATCATCTAGGCTCCAACCCGAGGGTGCCATTGGGGGCTTTATCTCTACTTTTAAAAAACCCATATCCAAGGGGGAAGGATAGCTCCTAACCTGACCTTAGCTAGTTAATTCGTCTTGGTAGCCCATACAAAGCAGAGCAGCATGCATACTACAAGTTAAAGGGTTAGTTCACCCAAAAATGAAAATGATGTCATTAATGACTCACCCTCATGTCGTTCCACACCCGTAAGACCTCCGTTCATCTTCGGAACACAGTTTAAGATATTTTTGATTTAGTCCGAGAGCTTTCTGTCTCTCCATTGAAAATGTATGTACGGTGCACTGTCCATGTCCAGAAAGGTAATAAAAACATCATCAAAGTAGTCCATGTGACATCAGTGGGTTAGTTAGAAGTTTTTGAAGCATCTAAAATACATTTTGGTCCAAAAATAACAAAAACTACGACTTTATTCAGCATTGTCTTCTCTTCCGGGTCTGTGTATAGAGGGTATGCATCGACGTCACTTTCCCGCCAGAACGCGCTCCCTCAGCTGGACTGAGTGGCAAAAGAACCTGCTGCGTGACTGGATTTAATAGGGGAAACTGAGAAAACGCGAGTAAAACTAACGAATTACACTAAAGGTTTGGCTCGAAAGTGTTCCTTACAACTTGTCAAATAAACCTAATCCATGGAAATTGACATGCAGCCAGGAGTCGTGTTTCCTGACATTTATATGTGCCTGATTTCGACGCCAGGGAAACACATAAAGCAAATTTGCCTGTGAATATTTTATATAACTACAGTATAGGTAGGTTTAAATCCGCGTAATCACTTATATCAATGTTATATATATATCGTCATATTGTCCAGCCCTAAAACATATATAGTTTTATAGTATAGTTTTTGCCAGTGTTGTTTATTTAAAAACACCCAATTATGCAGAATTTAAGATGGAAAATATTTAATTGATGAGTTGTCAACACAATATATAACAATACAATATATACGGTATGATTTTACCCCAAAATCCAACAATTTGACACAAAATGAAAACTGTAAATCCATGTTTCTCTGCCTGGAGTCAAGCTGTTTCTGTGAATTGCAGTGACGTCACGTGCATATACCCTCTATATCCACAGTGCTTCTTCTTCTTCTACGGCGGTTGGCATCCAGCTTATTGGTGCATTACAGCCCCCTTCTGCTCCCGACAGTGACGCGATTAGGACATCCGCGACATGCACACCTATGCACCATTTAAAAAAAATATAGCAATACCAAAATACAAACAATGTAGAATAGCTTGAATACAGCATGCGTCTCCCTCAGACTGTAAACGAAGCTCGGGCACACTACATAACACGTCATCAGCGTCACTGTCCGGAGCAGAAGGGGGCGTCAATAAGCATCAATAAGCATCAATAAGCTGGATGCCAACCGCCGTAGAAGAAGAAGAAGCAGCGTCACTGTGGATATACACAGACCCGGAAGAGAAGACAATGCTGAATAAAGTCGTAGTTTTTGTTATTTTTGGACCAAAATGTATTTTCAATGCTTCAAAAACTTCTAACTAACCCACTGATGTCACATGGACTACTTTGATGATGTTTTTATTACCTTTCTGGACATGGACAGTGCACCGTACATACACTTTCAATGGAGGGACAGAAAGCTCTCGGACTAAATCTAAAATATCTTAAACTGTGTTCTGAAGATGAACGGAGGTCTTACAGGTGTGGAACGACATGAGGGTGAGTCATTAATGACATAATTTTCATTTTTTGGTGAACTAACCCTTTAAGGGAGGTAATGAAGAGGCAGGAAAAAATATTGTAATCCCATCCCCTTTGCTCTGTCCTAAATAATATTAGAGCAGTTTCTCAAAAGGAGCATGCAAAATGCTAACTTTCTAGACCAGTATTTCAGGCTATAAGCTGTAGGGCTGCCCCTTGTACTTATGAGAAAGAGGCAACCTTGCTAAAGGGGAGCTAGCATCCTACTTACAACCAAACAGGTGTTAGGGAGTAAGTAAAGGAGACAGTGAATCATAACAGCTCCAACTTCATTCACCTTGCATCAACCCTTAGAATGCAGGGGAGCTGTGTTTTACCCCTAGAGTATTGAGGGAAAGAATTAGATTAGTCTTGTCTTTCTCCTTGATCCACAACAGATTGATCCACAAATGCCCCTCTGTAACCACCATCGCTGCCATAGAATGACCGATGGCCGCAGCAGTTTGCTTGGTGGTCCAGAGAGCCAGATCTGTGGTACAGCGCAGTTCCGCGACCGCCTCAGGATACAGACACTGTCTCTGGGCTAAGTCCTTAAGCAGATTGGAATTGTATGCTTGTAACACTGCCATGGTGTGTAAAGCACTACCAGCCTGACCCGTTGCCGCATACACTTTACCCACACGAGATGTGGGTAAAGACGAGCTTGTGTAAGTCCTCGGGTGTAAGAAAACACTCACATGGAGGAACATACTGCCAAAAACTCTCGCCATTATTGTCCAAGTGCTTATAAACAAAACGGCTCCTGAAGACATAAAAGCTGATGACTTATTTTGCAGGTGCAATTGCCATGTTTGGTACACTTAATTAGACACTGGTGACGCTGAAGGTGTTCCCCATAGCATCAATTCCATGCTGCCGTGTCAAAGTTCCACTTAATTTTAAAGCAGCAAATCGTTTTCTGCTGAATTAGCAGGGCCACACTGCTACGAAAATTTGTTTTATGCCTTTAACATATACTGACATCCTCCATAATAACACAGATAATAAAGAGAAGGACATGATGAATCAAAGTTCATCACAAACAGCTTTAACTCAAGCTGAGGTAAATACTAATATATAGAAGGTGCACAATGTCATAAACACAAATACAAAACACCATCATGGTAACACACATGACACTAAAATAATGCAAACATTAATTTAACAACATGATGCAACATAAAACCCTAATGTGTTGAGAACAAAACACTAAGAAGAAACATAATTATTAAAATAAATTATCATCAAATGTGAAGTTTCACACAGGGAATTCTGGGAATTTTAGTTTACGGCTTTTCATTGTAAATTATAAGATGTTATTTTACAAAAACGGTACATTTAACAGTGTTAAGGTTAAATGTAAGGTTAGATCTATTACAGTTTCTCCCCTGTATAAGGAAACTTACTGTTAATCAATTAACAGGTTTTTACAGTCATTTTTACAGCACCTATGTAACCTTATTACGTTTTTACATTGTAAACATTCACTTAATAATTCATGTTTGTCTTTGCAACAGCGACTGGAACAATTTTGCCAACTGCTCATTAGTCCAGATTGATTTGCTGGATGAAGTGATGGACTGCCGTGGCATTGTCAGCTTTAAATGCCTGCGTGTTTTGGTAAACATCTCGTCCCCTGAAAAAACACTTCGACTTTACTATGATGAAGATTTTGTGAAATCCAGGCCAAAGGTACAGTTGTGTTATTTGATTGAATGGAGGATTTAATCATCCTGTCATTCCAAATTCTATATTATTTTCATTCCTCTGGTTTTATGGACTAAGATTGGTCTGCATGCATATTGAAATGATGACACACCAACTGGCATTCAGTAATGAGATGAGATTTCACAATAACTTATATTTCAGTCTGTTCCTCACCCTCGGGGGATGGGTGGTTGTCATTCTACAATTACAGTGGCATTTTCATTTGAACTTTTTTTTAAATTACATTATAACCTACATTAAACCTATATCTTCTTATTTTATTCAAGGTTACAATAAATACTTGTATGATGATGATGATGATGATGATGATGATGATAATAATAATAATTTTTATTATTATTATTTATCAATTTAGTAACTTCTATTTTATCAAAATTTTGATTGATTGAAATATTGAACAATCTAAATCGTAATTTTCTATAATTTTTATCCAACAATCTATCATTATCGATAAGATAACAACATTTCAAATTGTTTTATAAAAATGTCTGATTCATTGTGATTGGTGAAGTAATATGTAAGTATTTCATAAAATTCTGTTTTTATGTTTTTACAATTATTCTTTTATTACTTTTTTTAACAGGGAATTATGGAGAAAAATAAAGGAGCGGTAAGACTTTCAAACTTAAAATGATTATAAATATCAATTATTTTAAAATAATATATACTGGGTTACACTTTATAATAACTGCATGATATGAATCATTAGTTAAGCATTAGTAAATAGTCAACTCATCATTAATAAAGCATTAATAGACCAATAAACGGTTTATAAATACAAAAATGCTATATTCTTGATTTATAAGCATATCTATAATGTGTTTAATAATTGCTTTCTTTATATTAATGATCGATGTATCATTTCTTAGTTAGGTATTATATGATTTACAAACCAGTTAATTAGGAGTTGTCAGTTGTTCAAAAGATCATTTAGAAAGTGTAGGTAAATGATTAATAAACTATTTAAATATACATTTATACGTATTATTTAGACATATAGTAATAGTTACATTTAAATAGTTTATTAATCATTTACTTACACTTTCTAAATGATCTTATGAACCACTGACAACTCCTAATTAACTGATTTGTAAATAATGTAATACTTAATTTAGAAATTCTAAATTGATCATTAATAAAGTATGGAAATACAATTATTAAACACATTATGGATATGCCTATATCTTAAGAATAAAGGATTTATTGCTGTATTTATAAACTGCTTAATAATGTTTGTTGATGCTTTATAAATGCTGAATTAACTATTTACAAATGCTTAACTAATGATTCATAGCATGCAGTTATTATAAAGTGTTACCATATATTGTTCCACGTTATGGATAAAAAAATGTTTTATTTGTTGTAAATTAAGTGTTGTTACATAGTTTACATTTCCATCCAAAAGTGAGTGACCATGTAGTGTAAATGTCTGAAATATCTATTTCAGTTTGTCACAATCTTTCCCTCAGTGTTTCTACATTCCGAAATGCCAACAAAACAAGACAGAACAAGAGACTGAGGCCAGTAACATGAAACATGTGTTAAGTACGCAAGGGGAAAACATGACATGCTATCTCAGTACTACATACCCAGATGACGCCATCTTGAGGAGGAAATACACCATTCAAATGGCCTTCTATTACCTGCTGTGGCCCAGCCTCGTGTTGTTTGGTGGGATCCTCCTGTTGGGGCTGGTGAAACTCAACCAGCATCTTGCGTCCCTCTGCACTGATATCAGTAGAGAGGAGTTACTAGGCAAGCAGAGTAAACTGACGGAGGGAAGGATCTACCGGTTCTTAAGATGCAGGCCTGGGGGCAACATGGAGCAGCATGACCAAGTTAGCTAGAAAATAGTATAATGTGCCACTACTATAATGGGCAAGTTAGTTGTTTAAAATTACTTCATTCAGTGTCTTATGAAATTAACATTAGTGCCTTATGCCCTAAATATTGCCAAAGCTTTTTCATATATTGTGATTGTTCATTATAATCAAATAGGCTATTAACCACTTGAAGAAATTGTAGATGCAGTAAAGTGGTTGGGTAATTTCGGTGAGCTTTGTGGTCCACACATTTACTTCTATTAAAAAATTTAGTAACATGCACCTCTAAAACTACTACCAACTGTTAAACATCTATTTAGGTAATACTTTTTGCAACTGTTAAAGGTAATTCAGTCTTTCTAAAATCTTGCCAATAGTTAATTTTAGAGGTCAATAATTCAATCCCAGTTAACATTAATGTAATAAAGGTTATACTGAAAAAAACATTAGCAGAAAAATGGATAACGTCCTGACAAAAAATTGGCAGTACCTTTTCCATTAAGTTAAAACGAACTCTCACAATTCTGGATTTTCTTTTTCTCACAATTGCGAATTTATATCTCACAATTATAACTTTATTTCTTGCAATTCTGACATTATTTCTCATAATTCCAAGTTTATATCTCACAATTCTGAGAAAAAAAAGTCTGATTTGCAAGATATAACTCACAATTCATTTCAGTTCAGTTCAGTTCAGTTGTTTTTTGTTTTGTTTTTTTTTGCAATTGCAAGTTTATAACTTGCAGTTCTACTTTTTTTTGTCTGAATTGTGAGATCACAATTGAGCATTATAAAGTCCAAATTGCAAAATATATACTCGCAATTATGAGGAAAAAAGTCAGAATTGTTAGATTAAAAAGTTGCAATTACCTTTTTTATTTTTTTATTCTGTGGTGGAAACAAGCTTCCATAAGTTAAGGCACATTTCCTTTAACCCTAAAACCATGAGTAATTCAAAGTACAGGTTAAATACCAGCTAAAAATCAATACAGAAAATGTCTTCATATTAACACAGTACATTAGGCCCTTTTTACAGATTTTTCTTAGGATGTAGAAATATTAGTATATAATAGAAGATTTGAAAATGAAGCATCAGCTTTGGGATACCACAAGATATCACAAGGGTGCCATCACAGATTCCTCCTCCACAGTCAGCTGCAAACTTGCATTCAGTTCGGGCTCATTTCTGGTATGAAATGCCCACTTTTCAAGATCCAATCAAATCTTGTGTCAAAAATCCCACCTTACATTTTTTTGTTGTTGAAAATTTTGTCTCACTCAGAAATTCATCACATTGCAAGTAAATGGTTTGTGATTGCAGTTTCAAGTGGAATTTAAGAAAGCTTGTATGAAACAATTTTTAATAAACTGCTCATATTATTGTAAAATTTGCATTTGTCACAGTATGTGGCTGTAGTAATGAGCACACAACAAATAGAGTACAAACAAATAATCTTTAATCAAGATACCACTAGGAAAACAAAGGAGACTGGAATAACCCAACCACATGAAATGCAAACGAGACCAAACACTGAACAGAAAGAACACAGGACTTAAATACACAGAGAGGGTAATCAACTGAACAGAAACAGGTGTGGGATAATTAACAACCAAGGAAACTAAAGCCCGGGATACACTGAACGATTTTTGGCTTTCCCAGACGAAAGACTGCCATCGTGAAACAATCGTGGCGATTTCTGTGATCGTGGCTCTTAATCGGTGGTCCTATGTTGTACAGCGAGAGGGGTTCAAAGACGGCCGTTTTCCCGCTCTTGTGATCAAAGATTGCCTACAGTCATTTTCTGGCAGTGTCATAAATTCAGCATGATCATCGCACAGTGTGTTTGCTGCTACGACCTACATGTACTGACCAGCCAATAAAAATCAACGCGACATGGCGCTAAAACTTAAAACTGCTTATCTCAAGCTCTTTTCCCTTCTTTTGCCGCTTCCTTTTTATTTTCAGCACACATAAAAACTACAACTGTCAAAGTGTGATTCAACATGGTGTTTTGTTTACCACTAGTGCATGCTAATGATGTTTTATTCTTCTATAGAAACTTGCATTGTAGCCTACGAGTCAATAGGTGTCATCATCGTACAATCACATGCATGTCGTACCCAAGTTTAGTAGATCCATGGAGAAGAGTCTGGCTGCAGACCATGGATGAGTGAAGCTCCACTCTCGAACAGGAAATATGTCACCTCCACTTGTGTTTTACTAACGTCTACACCTACCCCTACCCCAACCCTACCCTTTACAATAATGCAAAGACGTGTTTTATTAACGTCTACACCTACCCCGACCCTAAACCTACCCTTACAATAATGCAAATACAGTAATTAAATGACACAATATTGATATGCGCATGCCCAGCGGCCATAGCTGTAGCTAGCTCCACTAATGGAGGTGACGTATTTCCTGTTCGAGAGTGAAGCTCCACTCACCCCCTCAGGCTGCAGCCAGGCTGATAAAGTGTGATAAAGTAATGATCTTTTAGGATTGCTAAAATCCTGCAGTGTATCCAGGGCTTAAGGCCTAGTTCACACATACATGGGTATTTTCAAAACTGCAGCTTTTTCTATGCGGTTTGGCCGTTCGTCCACACACAAACGCAGTATCCGGTCCCTGATACCGAACATTTTTGAAAGCTCCTGCCAGGGTGAAGATTTTTAGAAACTCCGGTTACAGTGTTGTCGTGTAGACGTTGAAACCAAAGATTTTGGCTTGTGACGTTGGAACCGGAAGCAATAATAACCCTTTTTCCAGGCTTCTGATTGGCAAACATGGCTTTACAGTTAGGATTATATCGCCACCTGTTGGTTTGGCATGCTCTTGACAGCGCTTCATAGTGTGTTTTTGCATTTTTATGTGGACGCGTTTTTTTTGTTTGTTTTTTTAAAGAAGGAGGAAAAACTCTGTTTATAAAAATTGCCATGTACATGTGGACTAGGGCTAACTATGAGCACAGGCAAATGGGAACAGAACAGAGTGAAAGCGAAACCAGAACAGAACATAACAGAATATACACATAACAATAATCAGATTTGATACAGAAAAAGGCTTATAACAGATAAAATTAGAAACAGTGTCACAAAGGTTAGATATTTAATGTTTATATTATATTGCATCATTATTTTGCATATTATATTGCAATATTAAAAAAAGTCCTTANAAGGACCTGTACATGTGGACTAGGGCTAACTATGAGCACAGGCAAATGGGAACAGAACAGAGAGAAAGCGAAACCAGAACAGAACATAACAGAATATACACATAACAATAATCAGATTTGATACAGAAAAAGGCTTATAACAGATAAAATTAGAAACAGTGTCACAAAGGTTAGATATTTAATGTTTATATTATATTGCATCATTATTTTGCATATTATATTGCAATATTAAAGTCCTTATCTGAACAGCACTAGCTCCATCTGGAATAGAACTTCAGAGATATGATTTGTGGTTACAATATAGCTTAGTCATGGAAGAGTAACATATCAAATTCTAGTCAATCCTTGAACAGCAGGAGGCCAAAAAAAAAATATTATAATAATAAAAAATGAAGGAGAAATGAAAGCTCCTCCATTCACTTCACTAAGTCTGTCAATCACTGTGCCCCTTTCACTTTGGCGCTTTGCCAATTTGTTCACACAGTATGGAAAGGTATTGAGTGAGCTTGACCATGAGTATGATGAGGGTTCCTCCAGATAACATGCAGGAGGGCCAGAAGAGAGAGTGGAAAACTGCGCTGCTGCCATGCAGACGGTTCAGAAGGATACTGGCCTGATGCTCGCTGGAGTCGTGGTAACATGTTACCTGCTGATGCGTCTTCAGATGTTCTGAAATATTCTGGACCATAACACGGAGGGCGCTGTGGTCCTTCTGGCATTTTGGCACATAAAAACACTGTGGAAAAATGAAATAAAATGTACTTTAAACATATAGTGAAAACAAAGACACAATTTGTTATTTATTCATAATATTTTTCAGTTTTGTATTTAAAGAAAATCATTTACTTTTAATGTGCAATTTTGGATATATTTTAATATCTACACTACCGTTCAAACATTTCTGGTCAGTGAGATATTTATTCCGAAATACATTAAATTGATAATATATAGTGACATATATATATAGTGACATATATATATATATATACATATATATATACATATTTCATTCACAACCATCCTTGTCAGAACAAAGTTTTACTAGAATTAATATCATCCTGTTTTTTTCCCCCTCAAACTTCCTGGTTTTGTTTTGTTTGTTTGTTTGTTTGTTTGTTTTTTTGTTCAAACTTCCCACTTCCTATTATCAAATCATGAAAATTGTATTTCCAAGAGGTTGCTCAAATCTTCATTTATAGATTTTGTTCATCTATTTTGCTGACTTCCACCATTTTGTAATATCGGTGGCTGCATCCAAAATCGCATATTTCTCTATAGTATATAGGTGAAAAAAAAGAAGGCTTACAGGTGCTGGTCATATAATTAGAATATCATCAAAAAGTTTATTTATTTCACTAATTCCATTCAAAAAGTGAAACTTGTATATTATATTCATTCATTACACACAGACTGATATATTTCAAATGTTCATTTCTTTTAATTTTGATGATTATAACTGACAACTAAGGAAAATCCCAAATTCAGTATCTCAGAAAATTAGAATATTGCTTAAGACCAATACAAAGAAAGGATTTTTAGAAATCTTGGCCAACTGAAAAGTATGAACATGAAAAGTATGAGCATGTACAGCACTCAATACTTAGTTGGGGCTCCTTTTGCCTGAATTACTGCAGCAATGCGGCGTGGCATGGAGTCGATCAGTCTGTGGCACTGCTCAGGTGTTATGAGAGCCCAGGTTGCTCTGATAGTGGCCTTCAGCTCTTCTGCATTGTTGGGTCTGGCATATCGCATCTTCCTCTTCACAATACCCCATAGATTTTCTATGGGGTTAAGGTCAGGCGAGTTTGCTGGCCAATTAAGAACAGGGATACCATGGTCCTTAAACCAGGTACTGGTAGCTTTGGCACTGTGTGCAGGTGCCAAGTCCTGTTGGAAAATGAAATCTGCATCTCCATAAAGTTGGTCAGCAGCAGGAAGCATGAAGTGCTCTAAAACTTCCTGGTATACGGCTGCGTTGACCTTGGACCTCAGAAAACACAGTGGACCAACACCAGCAGATGACATGGCACCCCAAACCATCACTGACTGTGGAAACTTTACACTGGACCTCAAGCAACGTGGATTGTGTGCCTCTCCTCTCTTCCTCCAGACTCTGGGACCCTGATTTCCAAAGGAAATGCAAAATTTACTTTCATCAGAGAACATAACTTTGGACCACTCAGCAGCAGTCCAGTCCTTTTTGTCTTTAGCCCAGGCGAGACGCTTCTGACGCTGTCTGTTGTTCAAGAGTGGCTTGACACAAGGAATGCGACAGCTGAAACCCATGTCTTGCATACGTCTGTGCGTAGTGGTTCTTGAAGCACTGACTCCAGCTGCAGTCCACTCTTTGTGAATCTCCCCCACATTTTTGAATGGGTTTTGTTTCACAATCCTCTCCAGGGTGCGGTTATCCCTATTGCTTGTACACTTTTTTCTACCACATCTTTTCCTTCCCTTCGCCTCTCTATTAATGTGCTTGGACACAGAGCTCTGTGAACAGCCAGCCTCTTTTGCAATGACCTTTTGTGTCTTGCCCTCCTTGTGCAAGGTGTCAATGGTCGTCTTTTGGACAACTGTCAAGTCAGCAGTCTTCCCCATGATTGTGTAGCCTACAGAACTAGACTGAGAGACCATTTAAAGGCCTCTGCAGGTGTTTTGAGTTAATTAGCTGATTAGAGTGTGGCACCAGGTGTCTTCAATATTGAACCTTTTCACAATATTCAAATTTTCTGAGATACCTAATTTGGGATTTTCCTTAGTTGTCAGTTATAATCATCAAAATTAAAAGAAATAAACATTTGAAATATATCAGTCTGTGTGTAATGAATGAATATAATATACAAGTTTCACTTTTTGAATGGAATTAGTGAAATAAATCAACTTTTTGATGATATTCTAATTATATGACCAGCACCTGTATGTGAAAAGAAGTATGTCCGAATTCACAGTCATAAAAAAGTAAAAGAGATACTGAAGTGTGCATTCGGTAGACACTTTACCATCCCCTGAAGCCATGAGAGAGGATTTATGAATGGCAGTGAAGTGACACAACTGACGCTGGTAGGTCACATGATAATGACAGCATGGCGAATGTAGTGCGTCCGGATTACATTCAAACTACACACTCATAGAACATACTTTTTTTAGCGGCCACTTACTTATTCACATTAAAATAAGTACCTGCTCAAGAGAGTATGCGATTTCAGACGCAGCCAAACACTTTCTCTACAACCCCGCCCTCCAAAGGCATGCCAGCCAATCCAGTGTCAGCAAACCTAACATGCAAAATGAATGAATTCTTTCACTTTTGAAAAATTGCCATTTGACCTTAATTTAAACGTTGTTTAGGAGAAACCACTGTTGAAATATTCACCTCCGAACTGACGTCCAGCATCTCAT
The DNA here is from genome assembly GCA_003731715.1 of Anabarilius grahami. Classification (NCBI taxonomy): domain Eukaryota; kingdom Metazoa; phylum Chordata; class Actinopteri; order Cypriniformes; family Xenocyprididae; genus Anabarilius; species Anabarilius grahami. The sequence continues at coordinate 177,377 of RJVU01064619.1, forward strand.
CATTGTGAAAGAGCAGCCCAACACGGCCGGTGGCATTCAGGCTGACGTAGACCTGTAGACAGGGGTACTTCGAGCTTCGCCAGCAGTCGGAGCCACAGTTGTATGAACAGTTGATATCCTTTGTTAGAGTGGAGTTAAGTACAATACAGGTGGTCTCATCTGTCAATACACTGCATTTTACAACAGAAAGAAAACTTTTAAAAGAAAGATAACTCTTAAAAGTCACATCTAAAAATAAAGGTTCCAGTATAGACTGAACATCATGGATTTTCAGGGCTAAATGTTATTGATGAAGTCATGATGTAACACTACCTGTCTGCATATGTGCGCAGCATGGTGATACAGATCACAAAGTACATCATGACTGAGCTGAACACCATGCCCAAACCCAGCAGAATGGCCCTGTCCTCCCCAGCCTTCAGCGCTGTTTCTGTCCTTTTTTTGTCCTTTAGCTCATAACCCCATAATCTCTTATAAATTACCCTAGGAAAAGAAGTCCAAACTGTGAAATAGTTTATAATTTACAAAACATATTGTTCCAGTCCTGGGTGCTGTTTGACCACACATGATGACGTGAATAACAATCATCCAATAAATTAATTGTACATAATGCAGGTAGAGCAAATGTACACCTTTGTTGAGTGACTTGTGTTGTTTTGACTCCCTTCACAAAGAACATCTTGCCTGATGCCTGTCAGTAAGATCTGGAAGACCTCTGAGTTCTGGAAAGTCAAAACAGAGAAATCAATGAATAATTCCCACAAACATTTTACATTCTGTCACACTGAAAACCTGTCACTGCTCTTATGACACAAGCCTGTTTGCATCTTACAAATCTAAAAATATCCATCTTGAAAATGACTTGAGCTTATAAAATTTCCATTTATGCCATAGTTCTGTTATAACACTATCTGACCATATAGTTTGACACATTATGTGTACAGAAGCTAGAAGTATTGATTTTACAATTCACTGCTTTTACTATGTAAAGAATATATTAACTATTCACTGACAGAGCACTTCAGTGATGCATAAATCAGCAAAGAAAGATGGTCCATAACTCCGTAAGTGCAGTTTCTGCATAAATCTGATGGCCTTAAGAAAGCTTGAGGATCTTAGGGAAAGACTGAGCCTTTGCAATATTAAGTGTTTGGTTTGTTTCAGTTAGTCTACGTCCATTAAAATCTAAATTTAGTTTGAAAACAAAATGCTTTGTATAGATATTTCCCAGATTCCCTTCAACACTGACTTAAGGAAAATTTAAACATACCCAGAGGCTGAGCATCTTTTATATATCATATCCAGCCTTTTAAATTCAATAATGGAAGTAAATTGACAGGATGCAGATTTATATTTGAATCTACATGTATTTAAAATGGACTGAAATTCAAAGAAATTCATTAAAAGTGCTGTTTTAAATAACACATTAACTTATTGAATGAATTGCCCATAAACATTTTATCAAATTGTTATCAGAAACATTGCATCCCTCATTAAAATAATGAAATTCATAAATCTAAACAAAAATATTATATAGATTATCATATAAGATTATTCAGAGACTGTACTTATATACAGTGGCATGCAAAAGTTTGGGAACCCCTTGCAGAATCTGTGAAAATGTGAATAATTTGATCAAAATAAGAGAGATCATACAAAATGCATGTTATTTTTTATTTAGTACTGTCCTGAGTAAGATATTTTACATAAAAGATGTTTACATATAATCCACAAGACAAAATAGTAGCTGAATTTATTAAAATATCTCCGTTCAAAAGTTTGGGAACCCTTGATTCTTAATACTGTGTGTGGTTACCTGGATGATCTACGACTGTTTTTTTGTTTTGTGATGGTTGTTCATGAGTCCCTTGTTTGTTCTGAGCAGTTAAACTGAACTCTGTTCTTCAGAAAAATCCTCCATGTCCTGCAGATTCTTCAGTTTTCAAGGATTTTTTGCATATTTGAACCCTTTACAGCAGTGGCTGTATGATTTTAAGATCCATCTTTTCACACTGAGGACAATTGAGGGACTCAAACACAACTTTTAAAAAAGGTTCAAACATTCACTGATGCTCCAGAAGGAAACAAGATGCATTAAGAGCCGGGGGGTGAAAACCTTTGAACAGGATGAAGAAGTCCAAATTTTTCTTATTTTGTTGAAATATGTTTTTTTTTTCATTTAGTACTTCTCTTCGGAAGCAACAGAAGATACTTGCATGTTTAAGTACAATTAAGTACAATTTACCTTGATCTTTAAATTAAAAAAGTTTTCACCTCCCGACTCTTAATGCACCGTGTTTCCTTCTGGAGCATCAGTGAATGTTTGAACCTTTTTTAATAGTTGTGTGTGAGTCCATCAATTGTCCTCAGTGTGAATAGATGAATCTCAAAATCATACAGCCACTGCTGTAAAGGGTTCAAATATGCAAAAAATCCTCGAAAACTGAAGAACCTGCAGGACCTGGAGGATTTTTCTGAAGAACAGAGTTCAGTTTAACTGCTCAGAACAAACAATTGAACAACCATCACAAAACAAAAAAACAGTCGTAGATCATCCAGGAAACCACACACAGTATTAAGAATCAAGGGTTCCCAAACTTATTTTATAAGTTATTTTTATAAATTCAGCTACTTTTTTGTCTTGTGGATTATATGTAAACATCTTTTATGTAAAATATCTTACTCAGGACAGTACTAAATAAAAAATAACATGCATTTTGTATGATCTCTCTTATTTTGTTAAAATTATTCACATTTTCACAGATTCTGCAAGGGGTTCCCAAACTTTCGCATGCCACTGTATATTATATATATATAATATATAGCCCTGCAGGACAGACAGACAGGGCTTAGACTAAGCCAGGATTAGGCCTTATTTCAATTTGGGTATTTATAGCTTTTATAAACATACCCTTGAAAAAAAAAAAAATTACTGGTGTGCATCTTGAGACAAAACAATGGCAATGACATATTTTAAGATATGTCAGAACAAATTGCTTTCAGTTAAAACAACTCAAACATGTATTTTAGTCTAGGACTAGCTTAAGCCTTGTCTGTGAATCCGAGGGATAAAGTCTGTAAAGTATGCTAAGTTTAATACTGTTTTCAAATCGAAGCCATCATTCATACAGCGTATACCCCCCACTTTATTAGCCTACACATTAGGTACACCTGTTCAACTGCTCATTAAAGCAAATATCTAATCAGCTAATCACATGGCAGCAACTCATAGCATTTAGGCATGTAGACATGATGTGTCCCAATTTTGTGAAGAAAAAGTACATCCTTTTGAGTGTGTAGCAGAATAGGCAAGCTTTAGGACATACTACTTTGTCATAATTGCATCTTTAACAGACCGCTCTGTCGCTTAGTTACGTGGATCCTGTCACCGTTTAAACTGCCCTGTCAATCATCTTGTCACAGGTAAAATCATCCACATTCAATTTAATTAAATTTCCTACAGTATTGGAGAGAATAGCAGCACATTGATCTGCCAGTCGTGGGTCTTTCATGCAGTGAAAGACCTCCAGGTTCGTGCAGCCAGCAGGAGTCCTCCATAACATAAAATCCAGGCCTGGTCCTCTCTCGTCCTTCACTGTCGTCGCTCCTCCTTTTATCCTTCCGAGCTCCTCCGTGAGATACGAGTCCGGTGTGGCATGCAGGTGACACTCATTAACACTCGCACCACCGGCCTCGGCCCGCTCTCATGGCTCGGCCTCGTCTTGCCCGCCACACACATGGATTACCGCAGCAGAAGGCCACACCGGGTGACACTCCTGTTAGCTTAGAACAGGAAACTGAGGCTACAATTTACACGGGCTCACCAAAATTGGACAATAGAAGATTGGAAAAATGTTGCCTGGTCCAATGAGTCTCAATTTCAGCTGCAACATTCAGGTGGTAGGATCAGAATTTGGTGTAAACAAAATGAAACCATCCTGCCTTGTATCAACGGTTCAGGCTGCTGGTGGTGGTGTAATGGTGTTGGGGATATTTTCTTGGCAGTAGTATAGACGTACTATATAGTAGTACCAATTGAGTATCGTTTAAACATCACAGCCTACCTGAGTATTGTTGCTGACCATGTTCAACCCCCTTATGATCACAGTGTACCCATCTTCTGATGGCTACTTCCAGTAGGATAATGCACCATGTCACAAAGCTCAAATCACCTCAAGCTGTTTTCTTGAACATGACAATGAGTTCACCTATGGGATGTGGTGGAATGGGAGATTCGCATCATGGATGTGCAGCCGACACATTTTTTTTTTTTAATTTTTAATGAACCATAGAAGAACACTTCATTTCCTAAGACGATGATGTATATGCTGTATAAATGATGTCTTTGTTTTAAAAACTACCACACTATCACAACATAAGTGCACAAACATGCATCATTATAATGTTCAATAATGCTCCCAAAAGCTAGCCTATGCATATTCAAAACAAGTATGCATATTCAAACAAAGCTTGATACAGCTATGAGGAGTGGGTCATTAAGGGGTCAGAAATGGAGTTGACGGTTGATAGAGCCCCACTTTCAAGATTGCCTTGCCATTACTAAGACCATCAGGGCATGGAGAATTGCATTATTATTACAAGTACACACTCACATGCTGTACTGACAATGTCAACTGTTTCTGAAGTGCAACATGCTTTTGCTAAATGCAGAACGATGCCAAACATAAAGCAGAGTAAGTACATTATTGATTCACTGACCATGGGTTTGGAAAATAGCCCAAATCTTTATTCCTGAAACAAGGAGAAGTAGTCTACTTAGGGTAAAAAATTCTAAAGCTCTTTCCTTTTGTCCAATGTCACATGATTTTTAAGTAATGAGATGATTGAAAGCACTCAGCAATGAGGGACGTACTAATAATTTTACAAGTTCCTTTTGAGAATGAATAGGCCTTTTCTTTCACATCTAATCGATAAAGGTTTTTGGTTGATTGAAACTACCTAAATCGTTGTATCCATTTAAATGGATTTAAAAATCAATGCACTCAAAGTCCTTTATTCTTTGGAATTCACAAATAAAATCTGCTTTTCATTCACGTCAATGGACAGTAGCTTATTGGCTTTCTATTGTATTTTTTCATGTCTCACTTGACACGGCTTTGTAGAGCAGTTCCTTTTAAATCTAAGACATCTTGAATCAAAGAAGGTACATAAGTAAATATCTATTCCTGAAACATTTTCCCTCCATTTGCTCTGCTAGTACTTATCAGAAGGCAAAGAAGCATTCAAACCCAGCATGCTCTATCTTACCAATCAATCAATATAATCCAAAACTTTCCGTTTATATCCCTTGCAAGGCCAAGGTCTCTACATACCTGTATTGATAGATCGGAGCCAAAGTAGAGCAATTACATTTCAAGAAAGCATGTTGAGTCAATAACCGTCAGCCTTCACTTGCTCCTCTTGAGACCCGTAAGGGTTTTTAAAATACCCGATAATGCTGCTGGCAGATTTGTGGCTTTGTGGGCTGTGTGCCAGTGTGTGAAACTGTGTAGGACAGCAATTTCCTGCCAAATGATGTGCGGAATGAGTCCTTCCTAGCCGGCCCAACACCCTGACCTTGCCCCTTTCCAGCATGGAGGTGAAGAACTGAACAGAAATAACCATGTGCCACTTTTCGTCAAATCTCTGTCACTGAGCTTGCATATACGCGATTTATGGTGTTTACTTAGGCAAGCATTACTACTACGATTACTCATACTTAGGATTAGTGATTTGATCCTCTAAACCTAAGGGCAGAAACAAACCATTTTTACATCATAAATCCCAATGGTTCTGTGCAAGCTGAGGAGCGGTTCCATTTGCATTTCCATTTCGACATGGTCAAAGTCCTTTGCAATTCAGTTCCAACCATCACACTTGGCAGCTATTTAATGCAAGTACATTTCCTATCTAATTGAATGGAGAAATACAAAAATTTAAATTAAATTTAAATAACAAATCAGCAATAACATCTGACATGACTGGTGTCATGTTTCTCACCCTCAAATAATGCTTAAAAATTGTATATTGAACTATCATGCAGTGTAGAGCAAAGGCTGAGTGCAAGTTTTACATAAGAATGCACAGCAGATATTTTTACATATATTTCTATCTAATATAAGTGTTTTGATTTAATTTTCACTGTGTTCCATTCCTGTTTTGCATGCCTTCCTTAGTTTCCTGGCTGTTAAAGGGTTAGTTCACCCAAAAATTAAAATAATTTCATTTATTACTCACCCTCATGTCGTTCCACACCCATAAGACCTTCATTCATCTTCAGAACACAAATTAAGATATTTTTGATAAAATCCGATGGCTCAGTGAGGCCTGCATCTCCAGCTAGACAATTAACACTTACATTGCTCAGAAAGCTAGACGTATTTAAAACAGTTCATGTGACTACGGTGGTTCAACCTTACTATTATAAAGTGACGAGAATACCTTTTGTGTGCCAAAAAAATAAAATAAAATAACGACTTTACTTAGCATTATCTAGTGAGGGGCGATCTCAAAACACTGCTTCATTAAGCTTCAGAGCTTTACGAATCCTGGGTTTCGAATCATAGGTTCGGCGTGCCAAAGTCACGTGATTTCAGTAAACGAGGCTTTGTTATGTCATAAGTGTTTCTAAATTTCAATGGTTCACGTTTTGATTCACGACCCTCTGATTCGAAACAAAAGATTTGTGAAGCTTCGAAGCTTCATGAAGCAGTGTTTTGAGATTGCCCATCACTAGCCATTGGATCTGAGCTATTGGATTTTATCAAAAATATCTTAATTTGTGTTCTGAAGATGAATGAAGGTATTACGGATGTGGAACGACACGAGGGTGAGTAATTAATGACAGAATTTTTAATTAGTTTCCTTATAATAAATGGAACATTATTGTCCAATGGTATGAACGCTATAGTTATCATTCTTGGTGTGAACAGGCCTTTGCGCCAGTTCCAACACAACTCATTTGTAGGGATTCGTTCGATCTGCTTATGCCTGACGAGTATGTTTTTCTTTGAACAATCGTGTGTTTTTGTATGATTCACATCATACGAATTCATACAAAATTGCCACCTCAGTTACATTTTCCCGTAGTTCTCTCAAAAATGAAATTTCTGTCATTAATAACTCACCCTCATGTCGTTCCAAACCCGTAAGACATCATCTTTGGAACTCAAATTAAGATTTTTATTGTGATGAAATCCGAGAGGTGACTGACTCCTCAATAAACAGCAATTTAACCACCACTTTCAAGGTCCAGAAAGGTACTAAACACATTGTTAAAACAATTGTTATTTTTTGTTTGTATTTTTGTTTTGTTTTTGTGCTCAAAAAGTATTCTTGTCAGTTCATAAAATTAAGGTTGAACCTCTGCAGTCACATGGACTATTTTAATGATGTCTTTAGTACCTTTCAGGACTTTGAAAGTGGTAATATTGTTGTCAGATACCTCTCGGATTTCATCAGAAATATCTTAATTTTTGTTCCGAAGATGAACAAAGGTCTTATGGGTATGGAAGGCATTCTTTGGGTGAACTAACCCTTTAAGGGGTTAAGATCAAGTAAGATTGCAATGCATACTTGCCCTTGAATTGTGCTCTGACACATTTCAGAACACAACTAGATGTTCAGTATGTTTGCTTTATTATTAAACTTCACGGTGTAACTCGTCCTGCACCATTTGTGCGACAGACATGAATATGAAATCATGCAGCGTTCCTTTACTGGTCAAACATAAGAATTTCACCTGGCGGATAATAAAAACAATGCAACAACACTTCAAAACACCCTAGCAACCATATAACAATGCATTAAATAACCAACCACACACATATTGCAGTGGTGACAGTTGAACAAGCAATCGCCATTCTAGTTTATGGCTCCAACTTTTTTATGCATCAAACACACATTATGCCGAAGATTAAGATGAAACTAAGAAATATTAGGTGGCAATGACAGCAAGCATTTCAGCAAAGGATCACACATGTCAAACATGGTTTTATTTTAACCTCTGAGAGACAGCAGGGATTCTTTGCTGACTAAAATTCTCTACATATCTGAAAGATGGCAGATAGATCATTTTGTCCCAAGGGCAAACTGATGAGAAGAAGCCAGAACTGCTGTAAATGCAAGAAGACACACTCTTTTATCTCAGTGCAGTTTGTCTGTGTGAATGCACATAGAGACGATAATTGGACTTTTTGATGGTCTCTTTTAAATTCTGAAATCCATTTAACACTTTTCACACTTTGTCGCAAATGGAATAGAGTCAAATCTTTTCATTTTCCTTTTTTTTTTCTGCAAAGAGCCCATTTCTCAAAATGATGCTATCTTTGACTCAACTTCATCTCCGTAAACTCGGCTGAGGCGGACTAGTTCTTTTTGGGGGAAAGAACTACATCCACATTATTTTCTAGATTACATCAAACTTAGAAATCTTTTATTTGACAATCAGACCAGTCACGCACCCTCGTTTGTTTTTACAATGTGTTGAGCAGATCCTGCTCCGGTGGACATTTACACCTGTTGCTGGCAATTCTGTTTGTTTCAGCTTCCTCTGTTCATATTCAGCCCTCTGAGAAATCTGAATGCCCTTTCGCAAGAATGTTCCAGGTAGTATTTTCTGCCTTGTGTTGGATTATTATAGCACCATGGACAAGTGTTCAGAAGGGTTGAAAGGTCCTGTCTCATCATCACAACATATGTTTCAAAACATGGACAGGTCAATTAATCATATACTGTAGCCACAAATACGGCACGTCAAGAGAATTAATGGCAAAGGGAAAGATTTTCAGTGAACATGTGCATTTTGGCCAGTCGTCCCCTTGGAATTATAAGGTTCTATCTGACATTTTTGTCAAAATTGAGTTATTCACATATTCATATTCTGTGACAACTTATTTACATTATGTGATGTTTCTTTTTTTAAGCTGTGTACATTTTGGTACTTTTTTTTAGAAAACAAAAAGGTTCTATCTACAAAGTCGCACTCTAACTTGGCTCTATAAGGTTCTATCTGCGTGAGCCAATCAGCACTTCGAATGCAGACACGAGGACCAATCAGGATCAGCGTTCTTTGTCATGTCGCCGAATTAGCGGAAGGGATCACTTTAAAACGCTAAATCGATTAAGAGAAGACTAACCCTGCGTTCCATTCGGAAGGGCTCATCCCTATGCCCTAATCCCTTCAAAGGGTTTACCCTCCGGAGTGAGAGCTTCGAAGGGATGAAGGGTGTAGGGGTCAAAAAAACTCTTTTTTTGGAACGCACTTCTGCGTCATCTTAATGTGACAATCAAAGAGGAGTAGATTGTGCAAGCTGCGCCCTTTTTAGTTTATTTATTTATTTAGGTTTATCGCACCATATTGTATATTGTCAATGTATTTGAAACATTTAAATGGACTGATAAAGGGAGCTGTAAAGTATTTTTGTTTTAGTACAATGTCATTTTGACCATAATATTGTACCAAATTTAAATCGTATAAATATTACAGTAGTATAGAAAAATACTATACATACATTTATAGGTAAAATCGAACTCCTAACCTCCTGTAACGTTACCCATTTTGTGACGTCAAATAACTTCCCTGTGCAAAGGATCATGGGGGCCCGAAGTGTCCATCAGTTGTACCCTTCGAAATCCTTCATTCCGAAGGGCCCTTTGAAGTGGCCAGTTTTGAGCACTTTGGTTTGTGCTCATGATTATTTTCACTCCGAAGTGCCCTTCAGAGGGTGATATATCCCGTTTGGAACGCACCGGCAAATTCACACAACGCGATGTTTATTAGAAACCTTATGATGGACTATTTTATTTATGATCTTGTCAATGACAGCAGCCCAAATTCCAGGGAATTTCAGTCTTTTTGTGTGTTTTGTGGTATCTGATTGCTGAGGAGTTTTTTTCAGTTAGACACCACGTTAGCAGCGCTATTAAGAGGATAGATTCGGGTTTTGCATTCTATTTGCTTTACTCCAGTCATGTCATTGTCATACGAGGTGAAGTTATGTATATATTAGGTTATGTTTTAACCTTGATCCATCCTGTGTACTTGTACTGAGCTGTATATATGTACTATGTAGCTATAACGCTCTACGCTATGGCACACTGGATTAAAGTTAAGTTAAATTTTACATTGTTGTTAAAAACCGAGTTGTTACATATTTGAAGTAATTTAAATATTTTAAATGTGAAACATTTTTAATTATAGTCAGTGAAACATTTTTCAATGTTTATTAAACTTTGTTAAACACCTTTGCTGAAGCATTGTCTGTTTTCCTGCAGTTTTTTTAGTCTTAAATGTCTTAAATTTTACAATATTAAGCCTTAAAGGTCAAATAGTCAATCATTTAATTGATGGGGTCTTAATTACAACAATAAACATTAGCATGTTATTTCAGCATTATTGATGTCTATAGAGAAAGCCATTTCACCTGTCCCTCTTTCTGTGGAATAAAGTCCTGTCAGATGTATTACAGTAGCAGCTTTCTGTCTAAACAAAAGGAAAATTAAACTTAAATGGTTCCTGCAATAATGTGTTAAATTACCCATCATATTCCTACCTAAATTTAACATCTGCACTGGACAAAAGATTTAGCACTGCCTTTTATGCTTAACTTAAACAAGAAAAAACTCTTCATTTAAAATATGAAATAAATGTCATAAAAACCATTAAATTTAACTTTCTCATGCATGTCAACACATTGTCACAACACAAATTTTTTGTTTTAAAACAAATTATAAGTAAACTGTTTGTGTTTCTAATTTTTTGGCAGATAGAACCTTATAATTCCAAGGGGACGCAGTTACAAAAAATCCAATCGTATAATTTCAGGACATTTGACAATATAGTTACTAAATCAATTAGATACCACAATACATGTACAGTTGAGAAAATAATGATCCCCTGCTGAGTTTGTAAGTTTGACTATAAGTTTGAAGGGTCTATAATTTTTATGGTAGGTTTATTTTAACAGATAGAGACAGAATATCAACAAAAAAACACATTATATAAATGTTATAAATTGATTTGCATTTCAGTGAGTCAAATAAGTATTTGATTCTGGCTCCCACAGATTGGTGTGCCCAAGTGGAACACAGATTAGTCCTGTCACTTTAAGAAAGTACTCCTAATGTCATCCTGTTATGAGTATAAAAAAAACCAGTCCACAGAATCTGTATCTTCCATTCCAACCTCTCCACCACCAAAGAGCTGTTAAAGGATGTCAGGAACAAGGTTGTAGACCTGCACAAGGCTGGAATGGGCTACAAAACCAAACAAGAAGCTTGTTGATAAGGAGACAACTGTTGGTGCGTTTATTCGGAAATGGAAAAAATACAAAATAACCATCAATCGCCCTCTGTCTGGTGCTCAAGATCTCGCCTTATGAGGAAAGGATGGTCATGAGAAAGGTGAGGGATCAGCCCAGAACTTGTTAATGATTTCAAGGCAGTTGGGACCACAGTCACCAAGCAAACCATTGGTAACACACTACGTTGCAATGGATTGAAATCCTGCAGTGCCCGCAAGGTTCCCCTGCTCAAGAAGGCACATGTACAGGCCCGTCTGAACATCTAAATGATTCAGAGAAGGGGCTTGAGAAAGTACTGTGGTCATATGAGACCGAAATTGAGCTCTTTGGCATCAATTCGACTCGCTGTGTTTGGAGGGAGAGAAATGCTGATTATGACCCCAAAAACATCTTCCCTACAGTCAAGCATGCTTTGGGACTGTTTCTCTGATGACTTCACTGCATTGAGGGGCCAATGGACAGGGCCATGTACTGTAAAATTCTGGATGAGAACCTCCTTCCCAGCCAGAACACTGAAGATGGGTCATGGATGAGTCTTCCAGCATGACAATGACCCAAAATATATCGCCAATGCAACAAAGGAGTGGCTCAAAAAGAAGCACATTAAGGTCATGGAGTGGCCTAGCCAGTTGCCAGACCTTAATCCTATAGAAAATCTGTGGAATGAGCTGAAACTTTGAGTTGCCAAGTGACAGCCAAGAAACCTTGAGGATTTAGAGAGGATCTGTAAAGAGGAGTGGACCAAAATCCCTCCTGAGATGTGAGCAAACCTGTTGACAAACTACATGAAACGTCTTACCTCTGTGCTTGCCAACAAGAGTTTCTCAACCAAGTTTTGCTTGGGGATCAAATACTTATTTGATTCACTGAAATGCAAACCAATTTATAAGCTTTGTACAGTGTTTTTTTTATGGATGTTTTGCTTGATATTCTGTCTCTATCCATTAAAATAAACCTACCATAAAATTATAGACCCTTCATTTCTTTGTAAGTGGTCAAACTTACAAAATCAGCGGGGGATCAAATAATTATTTTCCCCACTGTACGGAAAGAGTTCTTTAAATGTTTTTGAAAGAAGTATCTTATGCTCACCAAGGCTGCATTTATTTGATCAAAAATACAGTAAAACAGCAATATTGTGAAATATTATTACAATTTAAAATATTGTTTTCTAATATATTTTACAATGTAATGTATTCCTGTGATGCAAATTCAGTATCATTACCCCAGTCTTCAGTGTCACATGATCCTTCAGAAGTCATTCTAATATGCTGATTTGGTGCTCAATTATAAATAATAATTAATAATCTGTTGAAAACAGTTGTAGTGCTTATTTTAATGTTTTGAGGAAACCGTGGTACTTTTTGTCTGGTATTTTTGATTAATAGAAACATATTTTTCTTTGAAAATCCATTTATTTGAAATATAAATCACTTTGATCAATTGAATGCATCTATATGTGGAATAAAAGTATTAATTTTGTTTTGTTTTTAAAAATCTTGGATTATATTATTATCAATATAGAATATATAGCCAATTCTTGGAAATGGTATTTAATTTATGAGTTAGAGAAAGATTGAGTGGTTAAATAGGCATGATGCCAGTTTGTACCACTGGGTGTCTCTGTTGGAGTTCGTACCTGTGATTTCAACACTTGAACACTAATAAGTGTGTTACTTCTGTGAGGTCGTTCTATATTTGGTTAGAGCTTTTTTCTCACTCACCATACCTAAAGTCATCACTATTATCTTTAACCAAAATGTAATTCTCAGGTCAATTCATTATTCGAAGAACAGACAAAAATAGTTCTAATATGCTGAAATGTTGTTTTGAGTCTAACTTGACCTTGTGGAGGAAATAAAACTCCAGTATAATTTGTTGTTGTTAGCCTAGCACTAAAGGCCTCCCAGCTGCAGCAATTACAGATTATTGTTTTTATATAGAGAGACATGCTGGGTATGCAATCTGTATCTACAGTGTATTTCTGGAGCGCTGTGAGTTATGAATGTACTGCTATTTAAGTGTGTCTTCTCCTCATACCATACATTACTCAGAAATAATATTTCAGGTTAATGGTGCATACGCCAAGTTTCACAACACTGTAATCTTGGAAACACACGGCTCTGGAAACCATCCATCTAGCAGCTATTGTAATGCCAGACTCAGACTTCGCTGCTAAGACCGATGACCTTTCCATGATCAAAACTGAAGTAACATTTAGATGGATTGGGGAGTTTCACAGCTTGGTGGTGCATTAAATCTGTGGTTTATGCGATGCTGCATAATGGCATATGGGCCTGACACAGACGTGCTTGGATTTGAACACTTGAAAATGATCGTGCTTCTTATCTGAATTTTTCATTATACTAGCAAACCTGAGTAAGTATCATCCTCTCCTATTTTCTTTATCCTCTACAGTTTCTTTTGCCAAGGTCTTTTACTGCCAAAACAAAATCAGCAACACCTGGAAACCATTTACAACATTCTTCCCTCTACTGTCCCCCTCCACCTCCTCCCATCTCTTCTCTGACTTCTGATTACTTTTTGCCAGCTATTTCACTGATAAGGTAGCACCCAGTTCTCTGAGTCTGCACCACTTACCCACAACCAACCTCCATCCATACACATTCACCTCTTCTCTTCCTTCTCTCCCCTCATGGAGAATGCGGCCTTCAAATCTCTCTGTACTAGCCGTCCTACAACCTGTCCCTCAGAGTCGATCCCCTCCAACCTTCAACAGGAGATCTCACCAACACTGCTACCCGCTCACATCATCAACACATCCCTCACTACCGGCAAATTTTCCACCGCATTTAAGCAGGCTCGGGTAAGTCTATCTTCAGACCTGTCTCTCTTATTCCTTTTCTGTCAAAAACTCTCGAAAGACTTTCAGCACTTTCGGTCACAGAACAATGACAACCAGTCTGGCTTCAAAAGTAGACACACCAGAGACCACGCTCCTGACAATTGTTGAAACTCTAAGGCTGGCAAGAGTAAACTCCAAATCATCTGTCCTTATTCTACTAGACCTGTCTGCTGCCTTTGACATTGTAAACCACCATATCCTCCTGTCCACCCTTTCTGTCTTGGGCATCACAGGTACTGTATTTCGGTGGCTTTAGTCTTACCTCACAAGCAGATCTTTCAAGGTTTCATGGCTTGAAGGTACATCAGCTAATCACTGGAGTGCCTCAAGGTTCAGTGCTTGCTCCTCTGCTTTTCTCCACTGAGAATGATCATAAAGACACATGGCTTCTCCTACCACTGCTATGCAGATTAAATGCAGCTCTATCTGTCACTGCAACCTGATGGTCCCACTGTCTCAGCCTGAACCTCTGCCAACCTTTCAGTCATCTCTGCCTGGATGAAGGAGCATCATCTACAAAAGATGGAGCTTCTTGTAAATCCTGCAAACCTGTCAGTTGACCACAACATCACTGTTTAACTGGGGTCTACAATAGTAATGGCGACCAGGACAACAAGGAACATTGTGTTTGATGACCAACTGAGCTTTTCCACCCATATTTCAAGAACGGCCTGGTCGTGCTTTACAACATCAGGAAAAAAAGACTGTTTAGTGCAGAGTATTCTTGCCCAAGCTCTTGTCATTTCAAGACTGGACTACTGCAATGCTCTACTGGCAGGCCTTCCAGCCAGAACAAATAAGTCTCTGCAAATAATCCAGAGTGCACATCTGGGCTTCAACCAGCTAAAGAGAATGTCACACCCCTCTTGATCTCACTCCATTGGCTCCCAGTTGCAGCCAGAATCAAATTTAATGTTTTAAGGCTGGCTTTCAGGACTGCCACTGGAACAATCACCTTCCAACCTCAATACACTCCTACAAATGTACACTCCCTCCCATCAGCTAAGGTCACTGAATGAGCAATGCCTTGTCGTTTCTTCACAATGAGGCACAAAGTCACTCTCCAAAAATGTCACCCTCTCTGTTCCTCTGTAATGAGCTGCCAACCTCTATCCAAACTGCTCAGACCATCACATCATTCAAGCAGAAGACACACCTCTTCCGCAAGCACTTAACTATCAAGTCAAGTCAAGTCTGCTTTATTGTCAATTCTTCCACATGTACAGTACATACATACAGAGAATCGAAATTGCGTTACTCTCAGACCCCCGGTGCATACAGATAACACTAACAGTAGAGCTTAATAATCTAGATCAATATAAAATATAAGATATAACTATACAAGATCAATATAAAATATAAGATATAACTATACAATAAGGGGATGTAAAAAAAGACATAATAAAAAAATATATAAAAATAAATAAAGTTAAATAAAGCAGCGCAAGGCACATGGCAGATAGAGTGCAAACCAGTGAACAAACAGTGCAGATAAAAAGATTTGCTTATTCATTCTGATTTAAAGTGACAAAAGGGCTCAAGAGCAGTTATTATATTTAAACTGACTGATGAGGTGGTAGAATGACGTCAGTTCCATGGTGAATGAGGCAGTGAGTAGACCAATGCTGCACAAAGTGACTGGTGCATGTCATCGTATGTTAGTGGGGGGTGGGGGGGGTTCATAGTTCAGTGGTGCCTGGGGCATATCCCACTCTCTTAATCCAATGTACTTATGCACAGACACACACGCACACACACACAAACACACAATCTTATCTTCCCCTTCTCTCTAGCTTCCAAATCTAGTTGTCAAATAAACTTGGCATTGTATAATAAGAATATTTTTGCCTCCTGGAGGAATTGCTTTTGTTTCTCTCTTGTAAACCGCTCTGGGTAAAAGTGTCTGCTAAATGCATGAATGTAAATAATTTTGTTCTAGATTAAATACTTTTTAAAGAATATTTCCCCAAAAGCATTCCTCCTGATCACTTTTTGCTGGCCAAAAGAGGTCTTAGTAATTAGTGACAACTGTGCAAGACAAATTACATTGCTTCAGATTCTAATTAAATGGACAATATGTGTTTTGATATACCAGTTACTGAGAATCTCATCCAAATGTTTAATGTTTCACTCCATGCTAAATTTGGTGTAAAATGGATAATCGTGCCTGGCTCTGAGTGTTCCAGTTTTTCCTCTCTTTTTCCCTGCTTTATGTTCCAGCATTAATTTGATTGCCTCATTTACAGCCAGCACCAGTGCTGTTGCCAAGGATACAGGAAACATTTTTATTGGTCTGTTTGTATCCAATCTTTGTATAAAGCTGGTATTGAAGCGTGGAAAAACTCAACAAACATCTGACACAATTGCCAGGGCATGCATTCATGTAAGAGACAATCATCAAGGACAGATTTATTGGCACATTAAGCCACTCTGAGCAAGAAAAAGAGGCAATGTCCTTTTTGAAGCATAGTTGCACTAATAACAGCAGCAAAAAAATTTACATTTACTTATTACAACAAATAGCTGAGTGATTTGCTAATGAGCTATACACAAAGAACTGACCTTTACTTCTAGGTTTGTCATATTAGGGAGAAGAGTTTGCATGTTCAATCATAAATCAATGCACTGCACAGTACAAATTATGATCTGTATAAAATCCAATAATCCAATCATTGCTTGCCACTGTGACATTCAGCATGATGATTTTCTCCAAGGTCACGATGATAACCAAAAATGTCTAATATCACATTGTCGGCTATTGCATTTCTACCTTGTATACGTTTTTTTTATATCGAAAATAAATTTTAGTAGTGTCCTGTCGAGAAATGTGGTCCATGATGGGATGTTCTGCTCATCCCATCATAGATATACCTCTATGACAACAAATTATAGAGCAACCACAACCAAATTATATATGGATTATGATCTGCCAGGTAATAATTCAGTTGGAGAGCATGTGTGCTGGTGGTTTATCTCATGGGTTGAGCGCTAACCCCTTCCTCCTCAATCCTATCTTTTTAACATCTTTCCAGCAAACAAAGATGGTTTGAGATGTTACATAGTTGTGTCATCATCTCTCAGATGGAGAAAGGGAAAAAAAACTTTGTACAGGGGGGTTCTCAGTTAAATTAGGCCAGGCGTTATGTTTGTGCGTGTGTGTGTGTGTGTGTGTGTGTGTGTGTGGTTCAGGTATGCGTTATGGGGACAAAAAAATGTTTTGGTCCCCATGAGGAAAACAGTTTATTACATACTAAGTTGTTTTTGAAAATATAAAAAGAAAAAAAGAACGTTTTCTGTGAGGGTTGTGTTTAGGGGTAAATTTAAGGTTAGGGGATAGAATATACAGTTTGTACAGTATTAAAACTATTATGTCTATGGAAAGTCCCTATAAAACATGGAAACCCGCGTGCATGTGATTTTCAATTTTAACATATTTTATTGGCATGAATGTACAATACAATACAATATAATCTTTGTACTAAATTAAGGTGCTGCTAAATATTTAATAAATATAAAATATAAGGTTAATGGACATTTATGTACATTACATTATGAAGAAAATAGTATATGTACAATGAGTAGTCTACAAGGCAGTAGTTGGTTTCTGAGGGTGTGCAGCTGAAAAATGAATTTTTCTGCAATTGATGGGTAACAGTTCAAATGCTCAATGGGGTGACTGTAAGTCACAAGACTACTGCGATGCTTTTACAATACTTAAGGTAGATTGGAAATAGCAGTGTAATACGCAGACCAATGATGTCAGTCTGTTATTGAATGACTGAGCAGAGGAGATTGTGGGTGTGGCGGAATCGCAGGCAGTGCCCAGCCAGGCAAAATACACTTCTGTATCAGCGATGGGGGTTGGGCGTTCAAATGTTGTTTATCGTTAGTCCGATTTTATGAGCCTTAACACCGTTTTGTTATACATTTTTGTAAATAGTTGCTTTTGAAATACAATGCGTAATTCTAATCTCACATGTCTCCGAGGATAATTTAATACCCCCGAACATTTAAGATAATGTAAGAAAAAACACTTCGCTCTCATAATCTCACATTTAAACTAGTTTCACAAAGTTAAATAATTTAGATATAATTGAGGAGTTTTTTTCCCTTCAGTTTTAAATTGAAAGGAAGCCCCACGAGACTGATGCCTCATTTTCGCCTGGAAAGTCTCCGCCCTACTGCTAGTCTGAGGCCGTCGGCTTCCTCTGAAGCGCTTGGCTGGCCTTAAGCTGCTAAATGTTTCTTTTATTCCTTTACATTTCGTATAGACAACAGGAAAATAAATATTATTCGAGGACAGAAGTAACATTGTGGAGTGAAAAGGTCGAGGAATAACCTTCTGCCGGATTTGCGTCGGCGCCCTGGCACATTTGTTCAGTACTTTAGCTCCAGAAGCTAGCGGTTGGTGAGAGTGGACGCATCGACAGGAGTAAGACAAGCCTCTTATTCGCTCCTTAACACATCCCAGAACCTAGGTATGCACAAACTGACGGTTTTAGTCTCCGTTTGCGTTTTAGATAGCTGGAGTGCGATTATAATTCTCTAAAAGTGTTCATTTTGCAGAGTGAAACTGCAGCGCGTGTGACCGCGTGGTGGGGGATGGGAGCTCAGGTTCCTCGCGCCGTGCACGCGAGATGGACGTTGACAACAACTAGCTTGTATTTAACCGACTAGTTAGCTGCGTTGCTATGGAAGCAGCCACGTGCTGGAACTAGAATCGCTCATTTTTTTGCACTTGTTTGGGGAGTTTGTTGTTTCCGGTGACGTTTATCCACGATACGCTTTAGCCGTAAGCTAAAACTCGACTGACATGTAATGGCGCTTCCGGCAGAGTGTTCGCGTGACAGTTGTTACGACGATATTTTTTGCGATTAAATTATGGTTATTAGTATGCATTTAATTATGTTT
Organism: Anabarilius grahami; assembly: GCA_003731715.1. NCBI lineage: Eukaryota > Metazoa > Chordata > Actinopteri > Cypriniformes > Xenocyprididae > Anabarilius > Anabarilius grahami. Next base: position 196,457 of record RJVU01064619.1, read on the forward strand.
TATTAATTTAATTGATGTGTTTTGTTAAATACTCTAATTAAATGGCGTGTTATAACTACTCTGGAATGGCACGGGTGTATTTACTGGTAAAGACGTGAATAGAGACTAATTTAATGGACCTGTTCAAGAGAATGAACCGAAGTCAGTTACAAAATTATGCACATATAACTAGTTTAACCATGAAAATGCATTTGACTACAGCAGATTTCACTCTGTCAAAGAGGTATATTATATTTATCTATATATTATACAGGCTGTACAATAACTTTTAGTTTGATTGCATGGTTTCATGATAGCTGATAGTTAAAAGGGGGGTTTTGTGTCCACGTTAAGAGCTGCTTTTTATCATATGAACTTGTCTAGGTCTTTCTTAATACACTGCACGACTGCTTTAAATCAGAACAGATTTTAAAACACTAGGCATCATACACTTGCCGACTTTGTAAATACTGAGTATTGTACACTAAACCAGGGGTTTTCAAACTGGAGTCCGGGACCCCCATGGGGCCGCAAGGAAAAGTTTAGTGTAATAAATGTACGGTGTAATAATATAAATAAGATTAAAATAAATAGAAATGTGATGATTAAATAAGTCTTAAAAGAAAATACAGTAAATACACATTTAACAGTACAGCACTATGAATAGGAAAAAAAACTTTTTTTTTTTTTTTTAAAAAAGTCATTCAGAATGGATTTTCTTTGCAGATTAAAAGTTTTATATTTAAACCAGAAAATATAAAAAAAAATATATATATATGCGCCTTTTAAATTTTAGGACGGTGGGCCTCACACAAGGATGATCGTATTTGCAGGTCCAATTCATGAAGCTAAAAAAAGGGGAGCCTTTGCCCATTATACACTAGTTGATATAATTTATATGAAATTTGTCAACGCTGAGTGCACAAAATCTGCAGACTGGCTCTGACTGTTGGCAACTATCGTCAACTTGTCCATACTGAAAATCAGAGCAAAAATTTCTGCCGGTAATGAAAGAAGCCTGAAAGCAAAATGTT
>RJVU01064619.1:197524-215919 GCA_003731715.1 Anabarilius grahami
AAAGCCCATGTCGGTCAACCACTAGTGCTGTGCAAGTATGTATAAGTTTCAGAGCGTTGTTCTAGTTTGGTTTCACTATATCAGCACTGACTTCCCGTTTGATTGCTGAGTAATCAAATCCAGAGTTGCAGTAAAGCTAAAGCCTGGTTTATACTCAATGTGGTCACACGATTGTTAAGGTGCGCGCGGCAAAAATGACGTCATTGTGGTGTGGACGGTCATACGCGTTGAGTGTGTGAGACCTCATTTCGCGTGGTGGTGTGCACTTCCTTTTTTGTAGCTTTGTTCACGGCTCTGCTTTTGAAGATGCACACTTGGCCTTTCAGAGCATTGATAATTAATGACTGAGATTGGGGTACTCTTTTTCAAATTATATGATCTACCTTCTTCTTGTGCTTGAAATGTAGTTGTGGTACATTAGTGTATTATGAAAAGAATCTCAGTCAACGACTACCAAATTAAATTTGCTCAAAGTCTAAAATATTTCATTCTTTAGAAATTGCAGTTTGCAAGTACAATCACTGTTGAATGAATTTTAAAAATCTGTATCCAGGAATCTCAAGTTTATTGGTTTAAAGTCATAATGAAATCAAAATTGACCCTATTTACTTAATTAGCACACATTACTAGTCTTGTGGTGAACAATTAATCCGTGCAAGTTACTACACAGAAAAAAAAATGTGTTTGTCGTGGTAATCTTTAATCAAAATTCGAAAATTTGCTTCCTCTCTGGAATGGCGTTCCTTCTCTGATGATGTCAGTTTGATGGCTTGGGATGAATATCCTTAACCACTCCCCTCCAAAAGTCAGTCTGCTATGAGCGAGGGATGGAGAGGAGGTGCACTAAAATAAAACCCTGTCCCTCAATTCAGTACTCCGTGTCACTTGGAAATGCGTCACAACACTGAAGAATAGTGGGTTGCCTCTTCTGGTTTAAAGGATTAGTTCACTTTCAAATGAAAATTACCCCAAGCTTTACTCACCCTCAAGCCATCCTAGGTGTATATGACTTTCTTCTTTCTGATAAACACAATCAGAGAAATATTAATAAATATCCTCCTGACGCATCCAAGCTTTATAATGGCAGTAAGTGTTAATAAACGAGCATGAACTGAAGAAAGTGTCTCCATCCATATCCATCCACCATAAACATATTTCACACGGCTCCGGGAGTTAATAAAGGCCTTATGAAGTAAAATATCTAGCTTTCGCCAGACTGCCTTCTGTTTTCAAGTTACGACGAAAGTGTAAACTGCCGTTTGCTTCAGTTACACTTTTTCCGTAAGTTGAATAGGGAAGCCGTAGGACGTAGCGTAAGCTTTTTGAACTGCGAGAGTTTTACTTTCTTCGTAAATAGAATACGGAAGGCGGTCTGGTGGAAGCTAAATTTTCTGCTTCATAACTTGTTAAATATGGATTTTTTTTTTTTTTTTACCCAAACGCACCACTTCGCTTCAGAAGGCCTTTATTAACCCCCGGAGCCGTGTGGAATATGTTTATGGTGGATGGATGTGGATGGAGACACTTTCTTCAGCTCATACTTGTTTGGTAACGCTTACTGCCATTATAAAGCTTGGATGCGTCAGGATATTTATTAATATTTCTCCGATTGTATTCATCAGAAAAAAGAAAGTCATATACACTTAGGATGGCTTGAGGGTGAGTAAAGCTTGAGGTAATTTTTATTTGAAAGTGAACTAATCCTTTTAAGGGGACTTTAAAAATGTGGAAATCCAATATGTGCCTGAAATAGCTGGAGGTTTTTCTCTAAAGCGTGATAATGTGTGTAGATGATTTGCCATTTTTTTTAAAGCTAATAGTTTGATGATTCTGACTATAAATGACACAGTTGCTAGTTGAATTAATGTACTTTTTCTTGATGTCAACAAACATTTACACTTGTATTCTGTTAAACTATTCAGTAGCTCCTCACTGCAGTACACGTGATCCAGGGGGCGGAGATGGGTAGATTTAGGGATCAGTGTTTGGTGTAGGCAATCAGTACTGTGATTGACATGACTAATAAAATCTTAAGAATCGGCTGCAGGGCAGCATTGGCCTGGCTTCTGACATCACACTTGGATGTGGGCCAGTTTGGGTGTCCACCGCAGGCTGCAGCGAGATGCTTCTCATATATAAAGTGGGAGGAGTTGGATCTGGATCCAACCTCACCCCCTGGATCTCGTGTTCTGCAGTGAGGATCATCTCAAACTATTGGCTTAATTATAGAGGGAAAAAAAATAAAAAAGACTTACTGTAAATTTGATTATAACTAATACAGTGTTTTTATTGACAGGCTGATTTGACTGTGCTCCCATGGATGGCAAAAGTATGAGCATCTAATCAACACTTGGTATCATGGTAAGTGCGTGTCATCCTTAATAATCTTGGAAAATGTCTTCAATTTTACCTTTCAAAATTTAAAGCAGTCTGAAATATCCTACATTGCAAAAATGTATTCTGTGTTCACACAGAATAATTTTTTTGCGGTTAAAAACATGAGATGCAAGTGAGTAAAGCGGTAAAAAAGCAAGGTCTAGAGAAGCATTTTTTGAAAAGTTTAACTTTTAATGTTTTTTCCCCTTATCTTATTTAAAATATACTTGATCTTTCATTTTAAATTCTTAAATTTAATCAATAAATTCAGTTAGAATAATAAAACTCTGTAGGGCTGTTACAAATTAAATGAAATCATTTACACTGAAAAAGTACAGCTGCATTAAATAATGTTATGAGATTGTATAAAATATTTTTTGAAAATACAAATGAGAAATGTTGGGGAAAAAATGATACTTTTAAACATGAAACGCCAGTAGGTTGCGGCAAGTGACCGAGTTATTGAGACATTCATTTAAATGATTTGTTCAAACTGCTGATTCTTTCAAGAATGAGGTAGTTGTTTATGAATGGGTCATTGAATATTTGGCTGATTGCTGTGGTTCTGCTCTGATCTTTGTTTGGAACTATTTTTGCTGCTGAAAAACAGTCAATATTGCATCTATACTGTAAGTGACTTAATATTAACTGCTTGTTTATTGAACTGTTGTATGAAATCAGTCACATTTTCAATCGTGACGGTATTCACGAAAACAGCACTCTTGGTCGTGTGATGTTGCTTAACTGTATCATATGTTATTATATATTATATAAATATTAAAACTCCACATTTTGAATTTTTACCGCAGTATGTTAACTGAGTTTCTTTGTGTGTGCTGTGCTCATTTGTTTTTCGATTTCTTATCGAGAGGCTGCGTGAGCCTCAACAGCTCAACTTTATGTCAGTAAATGAAACATTATCTATTATTATCCACTAGGGCTGCACGATTAATCGCATGAGATTGTCATGCGTGTCTCGTCAGTAAAGCCGGTTCTGTGATTAGTGGTAAATGTCCATCACCTGCTTTTCAAATGGAGCGGCACTTAATATACAGAGCCGTAGTTCGCGGACAAGCTAACCGATTATGCTTAATAAGCCGACAACGAACGTGGTCATGTAAACACGGTAACCCGTTTTCTTTTATCGGAGTAAGGTCATAAACGGCTTAAGCATAAACCGGTCAGAACAGGTAGTTTTTTGCCTCTTACACCGATTTTGCGTGGCATATAAACACATTAACCTGCTTTCTGTCGGCTTATTGAAGTGCGCATGTGTGATACGTCACAGAAATGCACGCAGTTTTAGTGCAGATTTAAACACATCCAGACAGAGCGAGCGTTTTGCAGGAAAGGAAGAAGGAAATGCATCGCAAACGCAGACTCTTTCAAGACCCAGAAAATTGTAAAAATGTGTTCTCATCTCTTGTGCAGCAGAAGTAGAAGTGGTTCAGTCAGAACGCTGCATCTATAACTGCATGAGAGAATAATATATGAGCCATAAGTTTCCCGCTGACATGTTGCAAGCTTTATTTAACATCACAACTGACATAACATATGGAATACTTGGAGTCAGATGCGCAAATTATAATTTTTTTGACGTCACTACAGGGAAATAACCCGATTTATTAATAAAGTCATGTAAACGCGGTTTACTTGCGTTGTCAGTTTACTGGTTTGCATGTAAACGGGAAAACTGGTTATTTCAATAAGCTGATATTTGTGAGTTATCAGCTTACTGGTGTGCATGTAAACGTGCTCATTAATGATTTCTAGAAATTCGGAACGATCAGATCAGATCAAATCCAATGTACTGGATGTGTGATTAGAATGAGTGTAGGATAAGAGAATTTAAAGACAATGTAAAGACATTTAGCCAGTCTTATCTTAAAATGCTAAAGGGTCTTTTCTTTAAGTTGTATAAGCCCATTTTATTTGATTGTGAATAGGCAACCGTTGCACATTCAAGGCTGTTGACACATTGTAAACAACGGGGATTTTTGTCATATGATGGGTGGCTGTAATGCATGAAGGCTTATTAGACTGTGGAGGCGGCTTAAAGGGCATATTGCAGGTTAGAGCTTCAGTGATTCAATGTATAGAAAAATTATGTATGAAATAGATTTTCTTTAAAAAAAAACACGTATAAATACGCTAATTAGGCTTCTGGAGTCGTTTTTTGTGAGAAAATGTTACTTCCGCATCTGAAAAATGCCAAATCGGAAGTGACGTAACTGAAGGGAGCGCGATCAATATAAACAATAGGAAAACAATGGATCGCAATGACAGTTCGGACGCTGAGGAAATTGTAAATGTTTATTCATACTCGTATCACAAACCACAGCCATACAATTAGCCTGCGATGTGGTCAAGAGAGCAGGACAGGCCAGGATTAGACAGAATAACGGTCAAAAGAGACTAATTGAGCTGTTGTGTGAAGAGAACCAGTGGAGAACAGGGTAGGAGACAGGTGTTAGCTTATAGATAGCCTATACACGTTAGCAAACGATATGTAACACTGTGCTCAGATCACAATATTGTACAGATTATTATGAATCAGGCAAAAGCAAAGCTATTGGTCATCTAGGAGTAACGTTATTGATTACTAATAACAGAAACTAATAAACTTCCTTATTATCCGTCCACACTAACGTTACGTGATATAGCGGTTTCTCATCACGACTGATTTGGTAAAGTTAGTTAGCAAATGTACAAAAAAAAACAAGACTTAAGGTGCACCATTCACGTTTCATCTCTCTGACGGATCCATGAGCATATCTCCCGCCGGAGGCCGAACATGCAGTGTAACTGTGTGTTTCTTGTAATGTTATCCTTTATTCTTTCATTATGTGTTATGAGTTTATTCTGTGCCGATCACTGTGTGGGGATGCATATGACGTCATGATTATGTAGTTGTGTGAACTTGAATGTATAGGCTATATACGTTTACAGTCAAGTTTTTATACATGGCATGAATGAAATTGGAGTACATTACCAGCACATAATTCAAAACTGTTTTGTGTGAGTGTGAGACTGTATGTATTTGTGAACATAATTTGTATTCATCAGTGTTGAAATTGATTCAAGTAAAAACGGTGAAGAAGCATCGCGTGTGTAAGTTTATTCCTTTAATATAATCATTTACAGTATTATTACAATGTTGAACTCCATCATATCGCCGGGATGATAATCCTCCGGTCTATAATGAACGCGTTTTTTGAAGCAAATGCAGAAGTGAAGTCCCGTCTCTTCACCTGCACAAAACACACACCGGCACGGAAGATAGCAGCATCCTTTTTCGTGTTAGTTAACCTCTGGACTCGATGTGCTGACAGGCTGGAGTTTGTGCAACCTCCACAAACACAATTATTTACCATGACGATGATAAATAGAATACAAAAACTACCGAAAACACACTGATTCACGACCGCTGTCACTGAATACCAGCCTACTCTGCACTGAATCAACACGTCCCTTTAGTGACGTAAAATGATGCGACGCTGAAAAAAAAAAAGTGTTTTTTACAGAGACCGTCACTTTATCTACTAAATTCATGCCCTTATGTCCTGCAACACATTTTTAAACCCTGCAGTACCTTTTTATATGGTATTTTTGTACAAGGTTATATATTCATCTCGAAAAAAATTTTTAACCTGCAATATGCACTTTAAAGACCAAATAAGCGGTTGTATGAGTACATCTGAAGCATTTCCTCTTGTTAAACATATGCAATTCTTCCCACCACAACATCTGTCCTTGCAAGTGTAGCTTCTAACAATTCTTTCCAGTGGTGAGCAAATGGATGGAAAATTTCCCCAGGGCTCAAAGGGGCTTCTGTGAGAATGTTCAGTCGAGAGGTTTAGGTTTAGTTATCTTTGCTTAAAAACATATTGTTCAAGGATACCAAGAGCAGCAGGGTTCGAAAGTAACTTTTTACACTTACAGCCAGGTGGCTGAAAGAACTGATGAAAAAAGCCAGACAGTAATTATTATTAGTGAAGTGAAGTGAAGTGAAGTGATGTGGCCAAGTATGGTGACCCATACTCGGAATTTGTGCTCTGCATTTAACCCATCCAAGTGCACACACACAGCAGTGAACACACACCCGGAGCAGTGGGCAGCCATTGCTGCGGCGCCCGGGGAGCAGTTGGGGGTACGGTGCCTTGCTCAAGGGTCTCACCTCAGTCGTGGTATTGAGGGTGGGGAGAGCGCTGGACATTCACTCCCCTCACCGACAATCCCTGCCGGACCTGAGACTCGAACCCATGACCTTTGGGTTACAAGTCCGACTCTCTATCCATTAGGCCACGACTGCCCCATTAGTAACCATTTATTAAAAAATATATATTAAAGGGGCAGTATGTAATATTGATAGTTAGCTTTTGAAATTGTTACTGCAGTCCAAAATCAAAATATTGGAGAGGGTTGTTTCTCCTGCCCCCTCCTCCTCAGACTCCACACTCACGCGGGTTGCCAGATTGAGGGCATGCAAAGGAATGGGCGCAATTGACAATGAAAGGTGACGAGCCTTACACTCTAAGTTGATTTGTTGATTTATCTGGGTCTTAATAAGCCCCTGGTCATGGAGCTTTTTAGATGGATCCCGAGACTTTTTAGGTCAGGTAGAATCTGCGATATCTGACATAGTTTGTTTTCTGGCTTCCATGGCTGCAATACGCTGTGTGTTTTCCACCAACTGGCAACCCTTGAGCATGTTCCTAAATATCTGCAAACATATTATGCTAATTTTATGCTTTAATATAGTCAAAAAAATTATTTACAGCACCATTCAAATCTATGATTGTATGCTCTACATTCTGTCAAAGATTTAAATATAAATTATACATTATATAAATATTATATAGCAGCAGGCCAAATTAAAATCAACAAAACTATAGATAATAAAGAAAATCTAAAATGTGAAAATGCATTCAACCTTACATACAATGAATTTAAAGGGTTAGATCACCCCAAAATGAAATTTCTGTCATTAATTACTCACCCTCATGTCGTTCCACACCCATAAGACTTTCATTTATCTTCGGACCACAAATGACGATCTTTTTGATGACAGAATGCTGTCAGATTTCCTTCCATTAACTGCCTTTGTAAGTTCCATTTTGACACTTCAAAAACTTCATAAAGAGATCAGAAAACTAATCCATATGAATCGAGCGGTTTAGTCCAAATTTTCTGAAGAGAATCGAGGGTGAGGGTGAGTAATTAACGACAGAATTTTCATTTCGGGGTGAACTAACCCTTTAAGCAATGTGCTGGACATGTTTTTGTTAATAAAAGAATAGGCTTTTAAAATTGTTTTAGTATTTTATTTTATGAGCTTCTATTATTTAAGGTCTGTATTACAATAACATTCAAAAGTTTGGGTTCGGCAAGATTTTTAAAAATGCTTTTGAGTCTTTGCTCATCCAGGCTGCATTTATTTGATCACAAAGCAAAAACGGTTATATTGTGAAATATTACCACAGTTTAAAAATCTATTTAAATCAATTTTAAAATGTGATTTATTCCTGTGATGGTAAAGCTGAATTTTCAGCATCATTACTCCAGTCTTCAGTCAGGAAACATTTCTTATTAATATCAATGTTGAAAACAGTTGTGTTGCTTAATATTTTTGTGTAAACAAATATGATAAACAAAGTTCAAAAGAACAGCATTTATTGGAAATATATATTTTTTTGTAACAATGTAAAAGTCTTTGTCATTTTTGATAAATTATAATAATTCCTTCTGAATAAATGTAATTTCTTACTTAAAAAAAATAAAATAAAACTAAAAAAACACTTGAACAGTAGTGTATACTGTGTCCAGTGATGTTCTGATGCTCTATATGCTGTTTGTTAAGAACAGCAACACAAACATATCTTTGTTATTCCAGGCTCCACTCTCGCCCTGACCTCTTGGTTCACCCGGGATCCAAAATGAGCATAAGCAGCGATGAGGTCAATTTCCTGGTGTACAGATACCTGCAAGAGTCAGGTGTGTATGGTCATTGTCTGCAGATGACCCTCTTTAATTCAGTGAACAGCTCTGTGTAATATCCTGTTTCAGATTGTATGCAGGGGTATTTTTTAGTTCTTCGGAAATAAACATGGTACAGGACAGATAAGTGGTTCAACCACCTAACAACCAGCCAGAGCAGCCTAAAACCACAATGAAACATGCTAAAAACACTCAGGACAATAGCAACTCCATAGTAACTCCATGGCAACATCTTGACAGTGTGTTTTAGGAAAACATCATCCATGTTTGTTTAAGGAAGTGTAAAAATGTTATGTAGTTTTATGTGCTGCTCTTTAAGAGTAAGTAAACCAATACCAATGGCATTTATAAAATCTATTAATCATTTAACATACACAAATATGCATTTAAGCATTTGAAACTCTTATTTTAATATAATTTATATACTATTATAGTTTCTAATATTTTGAGTTCTAATTGTAGCATGGTTTTTGTAATTTTTATTAGTTTTTGTTTTAATGTGTACGTAGATTTTATTAGTTTTAGTTAATTTAGTACTTCAAGTTAAACTAAATGAAAATGAAAAATGTTGCCTTGGGAACTAGCTGAAATAAAAGTTTTTTTAACGTTTTAGTTAACGTTTATTTTGTTTCAAGTAATGAGAACGTTTCTTTAATGTTTTTTTAATTATTTTTTTTAATGTTTTTACTTATCGATAATAAGTAAAACTGAGCACTTAACTGCTGCCTGCTGAAGAAAAAAAAAATCTATTTCACTATTCCTTCATCTATGCTCTCACTATTCCTTAAAGGGTTCGTTCACCCAAAAATAAAAATGTCATTTATTACTCACCCTCATGTCGTTCCACACCTGTTAAGACCTTCGTTCATCTTCAGAACACAAATTAAGATATTTTTAATAAAATCCGATGGCTCAGTGAGGCCTCCATTGACAGCAAGATAATTAACACTTTCAATGCCCAGAAAGCTACTAAATACATATTTAAAACAGTCCATATGACTACAGTGTTTCAACCTTAATGTTATGAAGAGACAAGAATAGTTTTTGTACTTTTCAACAAAATCTAGTGATTGTCGATTTCAAAACACTGCTTCGAAGCTTTACGAATCTTTTGTTTCGAATCAGTTTTTCGGAGCACGTATCAAACTGCCAAAGTCACGTGAACTATTGAAATTTCAAAACACTTATGACATAACGAAGCCTCGTTTACTGAAATCACGTGACTTTGGCATGCCAAACCACTAATTCAAAACAAAAAATTCATAAAGCTTCGAAGCTTCATGAAGCAGTGTTTTGAAATCGTCCATCACTAGATATTGTTGAAAAGTATTTTTGTCGCTTTATAATATTAAGGTTGAACCACTGTAGTCACATGAACTGTACTAAATATGTTTTTAGTACCTTTCTGGGCATCTGAAAGTGTTGACTTGAAAGACCTCACTGAGCCATCGGATTTCATCAAAAATATCTTAATTTGTGTTCTGAAGATGAACGAAGGTCTTACAGGTGTGAAACGACATGAGGGTGAGTAACATATGACATAATTTTCATTTTTGGGTGAACTAACCCTTTAATCCCTGCATATTCTAGCTTGTGCTATCCTGAATGATGGCTGAAATTTTATTTCACCCGAAAATGCTGTCATGAATTACTCGCCCTCATGTCGTTCCAAACCCATAAGACTTTCGTTCATCTTGGAACACAAATAAAGATATTTTTAATGAAATCTGAGAGATTTCTGTCCCTTCATTGACAGTCTACACAACTATCACTTTGATGCTTCAAAAAGTTCATAAAGAGATTGTTTAATTTAGATTTAATTTAGGCTTTTATTCACACATAAACGTTCATCAATTCACACATCAGTTTTGGTAAACGGAAGCTCAAACTTGCTTGACGTGCGAGAACCAGTGAGGTTTGTTCTTGTTTTATGTGACATGTTTGAGCAAATACAGTTGAGCTTCCATTTGCCTTAACTGATGTGTGCATTGATGAATGTTTAAGTGTGAATAAAAGCCTAAATTCAATTTGTTCAGCATATAAAGCGATCAAGTCTCTTCAGAAAATTTGGACTAAACCGCTCAATTCATGTGGATTACAATCTCTTTATGAACCTTTTGAAGCGTCAAAGTGGTAGTTACATGGACTGTCAATGGAGGGACAGAAATCTCTCAGATTTCATAAAAAATATCTTCATATGCTTCATATATCAAAAGCATCTGCTAAAAGAATAAATGTAAATGTAATAACACTCGTTTGAAATCAGACGTTTGTTAGTCGACCAAATTGGGTAGGTATTGCAGAGAGACGTATCAATTATGTAACATTTTTACAATTTCTTCATTGACTTGGTACCATAGTACCAATAATTTTGACCTCACTATTCAAAGATACTTGTTCCTAAATGGTAACAAGAACGGTCTTCCTTTCCCTTGCAGGCTTCTCCCACTCAGCGTTCACCTTTGGCATAGAGAGCCACATCAGCCAGTCCAACATAAACGGAGCTCTGGTGCCCCCTGCTGCCCTCATCTCCATCATTCAGAAAGGCCTGCAGTATGTGGAGGCTGAAGTCAGCATCAATGAGGTCAGCGCTGGTACCAGTACCAGATTTGGATATTTCTCAGCTTCCCCATTATACATACGAGAAAATGTTCGATCTGACATTATTTTGCTCTCAGGATGGTACGCTGTTTGATGGACGACCGATCGAGTCGCTGTCGTTGATCGATGCAGTGATGCCAGACGTGGTTCAAACGAGGCAGCAGGTGTATAAGGATAAGCTGGCTCAACAGCAAGCTGCCGCCGCCTCCAGTGCCACAACGGCCACTGCTGCCAAGAACGGAGAGAACACAGCTAATGGAGAGGAGAACGGATCTCACACGCTGTCTAGTAAACTCACACCTTACATATTATGTCAAAATGGAATTATCATAAAGAAATACTATTAAGACCATAAAACAGCTCGATCTGTGACTGAAATCACAGAAAAATTCATTGGGTAACACTTTATTTCGATGGTCCACTTTAGACATTTTGCTAGCTATAATAGTAATACTCTCATTAGAGTATTAGTGGACTCTCTGCTTAATATCTGCTATCACTTTATTGTGATGATCCCCCAATAGACATTCTACTGACTATTTAGGATGATTAATGTCACAAAGCGCTGAAAGTATTTCTGCCTTTTCCTTTGACAGACCACCTCTCAGACATGATGGAGGTGGACAGGGCAGTGGAGATCCCAGCCAGTAAAGCCATGGTGCTGCGGGGCCACGAGTCTGAGGTCTTCATCTGTGCTTGGAACCCTGTCAGCGATCTGCTGGCCTCTGGGTCCGTATCAAGCTAAAGCCATTGTTTACTTTCTAAACCTGTGAATTGTGAACCAATTATTGCTTTGCACGTCTCGGCATAATACTTTTCAAAAGGGTTGATTCTCTGTGTTTGGTTGTTGCCATCAGCTCTGGAGACTCGACTGCACGGATCTGGAACCTGAGTGAGAGCAGCGCGGGAGGATCCACTCAGCTGGTGCTGCGCCACTGCATTCGGGAGGGGGGGCAGGATGTACCCAGTAACAAAGACGTCACCTCACTGGACTGGAATGTGAGTGCTGGGACTAGGGCTTATGAATCATAGTAACCCTACTTGCATGGGCCTCTCTCTCCATACATGTATTTCTCACTTCATAGACAAAACAAATTATTCAAATTAATAATTCTCTCTTTCTCTCATGTTGAACAGAGTGAAGGAACACTTCTAGCCACAGGATCCTATGATGGCTTTGCCAGGATATGGACTAAAGATGGTGAGCTTCATTAACTCTATCACTAACGTCAATTAAAACCGCAAAATCCTGTTTATCTAATCAGTGTCCCATAACTTGTAGGTAATCTTGCCAGTACACTGGGGCAGCACAAAGGTCCCATATTTGCTTTAAAGTGGAACAAGAAAGGAAATTTTATTCTCAGCGCTGGTGTTGATAAGGTACAGTATAATTTTGTTATCATATTCTGTCATGTGATGAAGTTAAGATGCTAATGGGAATGTGCACCTTTCAGACCACCATTATTTGGGACGCACACACAGGAGAGGCCAAACAGCAATTTCCATTCCATTCTGGTGAGTAACAAAAATGATCACAAGCAGGACATTCATTATTACACGACGGACCTTGACGTTCTTGCTAATCCAGTTGAGAACTGGGGGGGAGGACACTTTAAAGACACTCATTAATTCAGTTTAATAAAAGTATACATGACAGGATTCCATATTATTTGTAATGTGACCTGAAGGAGCTTCAGAGAGAGTATTTTGATGTGAAGAGCAGCTACAGCATTTAGCTAAGGGTTTTCTAGCATTTCGTTTTTCTTGGGGCTTTTCACACTGTGCTTAACCCCGGGTTATCGTCGTTCTAAACTCCGCTTTTAACCATGTGTAAAGGAACGTATCAAACTTGTAATTTAGAAGCTGGGTTAGCACCGCTTTCTAACTGGGGTTATAAAACCCTGCTCCGGAGCAGGGTTAGCACTGCTTTTGCGGTGTTAACCCCGCATTGTGGTGCCAAACTTGTACAATGTGAAACTCTCTAAGCATTTTAATGTCACGACTAAGTGCTTAGCATTGGATAACCAATAGCGTGCCTCATATTCACATGCTTTAGACAGTCACAGAATCACTGCGCTTTGAGTATAAACAGTAAATTCAGCTTTTGAGTGGAGAAATGTCAAATGCTGACAGAAAACTCGACAATTTGAGTGAAGAAGAGACCGTTTCACTCTTACCTTTTATAGTCTGAAATGTCCATTCAGTATAAACTCAATAGTACAGCCAGCAATACGAGGATGCTCAATGCTAGAGCTTATGTCAACAGGTCGCGCGCTGCGTTTATTCAATCAATAACACTGACACTGCAAATATGCAGATAAGAATGTTTACCCACGGTTTAGGACTGTACAATGTGAAACGTCATCTTATGAATACCCAGGATTAATTGTTAACCCCGGGTAAATTAGGAGCAATCTGAAACGTGAAGCAAAATAATGAACCAGGGGTTTAGAATGACCCAGGGTTAACTATTTCAAGTGTGAAAAGCCTTCATGTTATCCAAATGTGTTAGTTGAACGTGAGCTCATTTCAAAAGAATCATTAAGAATGATGTGGTTTTCATTTGTCACCTGCAGCTCCGGCTCTGGACGTGGACTGGCAGAGCAACAACACGTTTGCCTCCTGCAGCACTGACATGTGCATTCATGTGTGTAAATTGAGCCAGGACAGACCAGTCAAAACATTCCAGGGCCACACAGTAAGCCACTTACATCAGATATTCTACTATTTCCAATAGAATGTGTTTATCAATATCTACTTATTTTACTTTTTGCATTGACATGCAATTTACTTTTTGCAAAAGTGACATTTTAACCCTGTAAAGCCTGACATATGAAATAAGTCAGAAAAAACTAAATGTTTTGACATCAAACTATTGAACCTTTAGCAAAAATGCATGTTATTGCATCATATTTTAAACATTTATATTGATTTTCCTTTTTTTCTTAACCCTTTAAAACCGGATGGAGCGCCCACGCTCCCATTTGCGTGTCTCTGTTAAAGAGCCAATAAAAACTGAACCCATAGAGGTAGCACAAAAATTCTTTTTGCATACAAAACCAAAGACTTTACACGTTCAGATCAAGCCTCCAACATGCTTCTGTTGCGTTGTTTTTACACTCTAATGAGTCTGAGTAATATGCGTTTACAACAAAAACAGCACAGCCGCTAACTGAATACAACTATGTAGATTTCACGTGCTCATAACTTAATGAAAAATGCACAGATCATAGAAAATTATATAGATGCTACTCACGGAATGATGTAACACACTTGGCTAAAAACATGTCTCTCATCTTTCCGGGATGCAGTGTGTATCCAATGTTCCCGGAACCATCCATGTTCGTTTTCCAGCGTGGAATAACACAAAATAGGTATCATCTTAAATCTAGAAACTCAGCTTTTTAATGCACCATTTTGAAAAACTCCTAACGAATGCTGAGAAGTGCCTCTAAACCAGAGTTTTCCGCCCGATCTTATTGCCTTCCTGAGTTATTCCATGTCAAATAAAAAAAATAATAAAAAATATTATATAAATTTATTGTCTTTTATCAGCAGTTTCTCAGCATGAAAATGTCCTAATGTAATTTATATTTTCTAAAAATGTAAAAAGTTTTCTATCAAATGATACCTACCTTTTGACTCCCCTTGCTATAGTTTTGGAGTTGTGCGTCTTTACTTTTGTGTGTGTCGCTCAGAAAAAAAAAAACTCTAAAAAAGCCTTCAGGTCTTAAAGGGTTAATTAAACTATTTGGTTGCGAGAACAGAGTTTCAATCCCAACAAAGGATAAAAAGCAGATAAATTATATAAATAAATATTAAAATGTATAAATATGTTTATTATTATCATTATTAACATAAAATATATATAAATGACATTGTGAATAAGTAAAATGATGGTGGAAAAAAATAATAGTGAAAGTAAAATATTGAACGTGACTTGGAGCAAAGTATGGTGTCTCATACTTGAAATTTGTGCTCTGCATTTCACCCATCCAAGTGCACACACACAGCAGTGAGTATTGAACACACCCAGAGCAGTGGGCAGCCGTTTTTGTTGCGGTGCCCGGTAGCGATTGGGGGTTAAGTGCCTTGCTTAAGGGCACCTCAGTTGTGGGTAATGAGAGTGGAAGAGAGTGCTGTTCATTCCCCCACCTACATTTCCTGCCAGTACTGATGGTGCGTTCGAGTCCTCCTGGGAAGTTCGTATTTACGAAATGGGAAGTCGTTTTTATGACAGCTGGTGCGTTCAAGTCACTTTCGTTGGAGTAAGATGGCGGTGTACCTTCTCTTAATTAATTACACAAAAATATAGCACTTCTACTCCTAAAAATGAAAAGCAAAGAATATTTTATGTTTTTAGTTCATTTATGAAGCCACTGATAAACTTTATCATTACATATAAAACATACATGCATTACATACATACAAAATACATTATTTTGTTACCATATTTTGTGCAGGCAATTAGCTTACTTCATTTTAAATAAAAAAGCCTGACAATGTGACTGCTAAATACCTACCTAGTATATACCTAGTATTGTGGTATTCTGCCATGATTCTCACTGACATGCCCCCAACTCGTACAGATCGGGGCTTAAAAAAACCCTGAACTTACCACTTTATGACATTGTGGTGGCGTTCATGTCCTTCAGCTTGTAAATACAGTCATAACGAAATGACTTGAACGCACCATGAGACTTGAACCCGACTCTCTAAGCATTAGGCCACAACTTAAAGGATTTGTCCACTTTCAAATAAAATTTTCCTGATAATTTACTCACCCCCATGTCATCCAAGATGTTCATGTCCTTTTTTCTTCAGTCGAAAAGAAATTAAGGTTTTTGATGAAAACATTCCAGGATTATTCTCCTTATAGTGGACTTCAATGTCCTCCAAACGGTTGAAGGTCAAAATTACAGTTTCAGTGCAGCTTCAAAGGGCTTTAAACGATACCAGACGAGGAATAAGGGTCTTATCTAGTGAAACGATCGGTCATTTTCGAAAAAAATACAACTGTATATGCTTTATAAACACAAATGATCGCCTTGAACGTACTTCCACTTTCCGTATTCTTCAAAAAGCTTACGCTGTATGTCCTACGCCTTCCCTATTCTACTTGCGGAAAAAAACGGAACTGGCGCTGCGTTCATTCCGTAAGTTCAATAGGGAAAGGCGTAGAACATACAGCGCAAGCTTTTTTAAGAATACGGAAAGCAGAAGCACGTGCAAGGCGATCATTTGTGTTTATAAAGCATATACATTTGTATTTTTGTAGAAAATTATCGTTCGTTTTGCCAGATAAGACCCTTATTTCTCGTCTGGTATCGTTTAAAGCCCTTTGAAGCTGCACTGAAACTGTAATTTTGACCTTCAACCGTTTGGAGGCCATTGAAGTCCACTATAAGGAGAATAACCCTGGAATGTTTTCATCAAAAACCTTCATTTCTTTTTGACTGAAGAAAGAAAGACATGAACATCTTGGATGACATGGGGGTGAGTAAATTATCAGGAAAATTTTATTTGAAAGTGAACTAATCACTTGGGGCAGTCGTGGCCTAATGGATAGAGAGTCGGACTTGTAACCCAAAGGTCATGGGTTCGAGTCTCAGGTCCGGCAAGGATTGTCGGTGAGGGGAGTGAATGTCCAGCGCTCTCCCCACCCTCAATACCATGACTGAGGTGAGACCCTTGAGCAAGGCACCGTACCCCCAACCGCTCCCCGGGCGCCGGGTGTGTGTTCACGGTGTGTGTGTTCACTGCTGTGTGTGTGTGCTGTGTGTGTGCACTTGGATGGGTTAAATGCAGAGCACAAATTCCGAGTATGGGTCACCATACTTGGCCACATGTCACTTCACTTCACTTTCACTAATCCTTTCACCTTTCAATGTCTCATCCATAAAAACTTGTTTCATTATTGGATGAATTGGTGTTTGTGAATTAATCTCTTGAATCTATGATTCAATGATTTTTTTAAACAGTTATTTGTCGCCACCTTCTGGCTAAAGAGATAAACTGCAAAATATACACCAGTGTCAAAACACTTTCAAAAGGTGATTTACTCTATTACTATTACTATTAAGGTGAATATTCATAATGTGTGGTTGAAAAGACTGTTAGTGAGGCTGCCTCATGCTGTACATTTATGGCAGCTGCTCTCTGGATCAGCGGCAGCACGATTGCTGATTTGAATGTTGCAGTTTGATAATCGTTGTTTCAAAGGTTAACCAAAGTCCCTGAAGTGTTTAGTTTAAAGCCTGTTTCACATCGTAAGCATCAGCGGAGCGTGCCCATATCAATGAATAAGAGCGTTCACATCAGATGCGTGACGGCCGACCCTCTCATTCATTAATATGGGCAGCAACAAAACACGTGTTCATGCTCCACTGACGCCTGCAATGTGAAACATGCATAACAGACACAGGGGAATCATTGTCATTTGGTAATAATGGCGTGGGTGTTTGAATCAAGATCGCAATCTTTTAACGATTTACTGTGCAGCTCTACTGCATATATAAAAATGCATATCTGTTCCCTTTAAATATATCTTCGTAAAATGATATTTCACGTTTTAATTTATTTAATTTAGAGATTAAAACGATTTGAGGAACAATTTTATTATGGTTGAAATAATATATCATAAAATGCATTACTACGATGATTAAAGTAAATGTACCTCAAATACCTGCTGTAGTATATTTAATGCACATTTTCAATAGCTTTTCTAATGTATGAAATATTAAATAAATGATTATTGGATTTCATGTTTTTTTTTTTTGTTTTTTTTTTTAACTCTCATGCTCACTGAGGCAGTGTTTATTTGATCAGAAATACAGTAAAAACAGTAATATTGTAAAATATTATTACAATGTAAAAATACTGTTTTCTAATGCATTATTGTTTTTTAAATGTAAATTGTTGACATTATATTTAAATTATCCTTTATATTAAAAGTCCTTTTTTTCTGAAGCACACAGATAAGCTATGCATCAAACATTATAGATACAGAATTATGGAGTTAAGCATGCTTAACTGATTACATCACTGATGATTTGAACTCCTTATCCTCAGAATGAAGTCAATGCAATCAAATGGGATCCAACAGGGAATCTCTTGGCCTCCTGCTCTGATGACATGACGCTTAAAGTGAGCTACAAACAACCTGCCATCAATCTCTCTGATTTGGCTCTTTTCTGTTGTGCTTGCATTGTCAATTGGGAGTGTGTATTATAATAATGTTGTGTTTTATATTGAACATTAGCTTTGGAGCATGAAACAGGACACATGTGTTCATGACCTGCAAGCCCACAGTAAGGAGATCTACACCATCAAATGGAGCCCTACTGGCCCTGGAACCAACAACCCCAATGCCAACCTCATGCTGGCCAGGTGCATAAAACTAGCCACCATCAGTCCTTTTT
>RJVU01064619.1:215950-239889 GCA_003731715.1 Anabarilius grahami
TAATTGGCTAAATTTAAAATCTGTCTCCATTTTCAGAAGTTTAGATGTGTTTTATGCCTATATGTATTTATACACATTGAGCAAATATTTTTCTTTTCTGCCTAAAGCGCGTCGTTTGATTCAACGGTGCGTCTGTGGGATGCAGAGCGTGGCGCCTGCATCCACACGCTGACCAAACACCAGGAGCCCGTCTACAGTGTGGCATTCAGCCCAGATGGGCGGCACCTGGCCAGCGGCTCCTTCGACAAATGTGTCCATATCTGGAACACGCAGGTACTATAGGCTGTTTATCGAATTGTTACTCATTTATTTTTCACATGAGATTAAGAAAATATAGATTTTTTTTTGGACAGTTTCTTTGGCCATCTGGTGTGTGAAGACAGGGGTTTTTTTTATATATTTTTTTATATATATTTTTTTAAATGAAGTCTCTTATCATTAAGGCTGCATTTATTTGATCAAAAATACTTACAATAATATTTCACAATATTATTATTAAAAATACTATATTTAATGCTATATATTTAAAAATACTGTATTTAAAAAGTAATTTATTCCTGTGATGGTAAAGCTGAATTTTCAGCATCATTACTCCAGTCTTCAGTGTCACATGATCCTTCAGAAATCATTCTGATATGTGGATTCAATGCTCAAGAAACATTTATTATTATTGCACTGCTGAGTTATTTATTTATTTATTTATTTTTTGTGGAAACCATTACTTCTTTCCACATTCTTTGAATAGAAATTTCAAAAGAACAGCATTTACTTGAAATAGGACATTTTTCAACATTATAAATGTTTACTGTTACTTTTGATCAATTCGTGCCTCCTTGAGACTTATTTTCATGAAACATTATAATAATATATAAAATGAAAATGGATATTAATTTAGAAATTTGCTAAAGATAACATTTAACAGTCAGCCATTACACCTTTTGTCCCTAGCACTAGCCGCCCAGGTTTTCCTTCACAATCTAACTCATCGTTTACATTTTTTTTTGTTTACATTTTAGTTATATATTAAAATTTCTATTAATTTTTTTTTAAATAAATGTAGCATTCTTTAAATTTTCTAAATAGCAACTTCAGTTTATCGGTTTGCGGTTTCCTATGTAGGCACATATTTAAATTCGTCTATAAAATAATTTCAGATGTTTAGGCATAAGACAATCAATCAAGTGTGTTCAAACTATTTGTTGATATTTACTTTCAGCTTCAGACTTGCATTAATTGTCCATTGCAGATAGAGTTTTGAGCTTCTGGCCTGGCTGATATATTGATCTGTCACTATGCTGCATTGCATGACTGGTGTTCCTAACGTGAGTCTCAAATTCTGCCCTACAGAGTGGTGCTTTAGTCAACAGCTACAGAGGGACGGGCGGCATTTTTGAAGTATGCTGGAACTCCACTGGGGACAAAGTGGGCGCAAGTGCATCAGATGGATCGGTGAGTTTCTGTTTTGCAAACCAAATATGCCAAGAGTTGCGTGAACCTATTCATTTTACTATTCATAATCATATTACTATGAAGATGCAGCATGGGCTGAATCTGTTTGAAAGCCATTATAGTTTAGTAGAGCTGCACAATTAATTGAAAAAACAGAAATCATGATATGGTTTAATGCGTTTTATAAAATCACAAAGGTTGTGATTTAATTCAATTGATATATGCGTACTTCAGTGTTTTCTTACTCATGAACAGCTCATTATCCACCAGTTTTTTCAGTGTCTCAGAGCAGCTAATTTCACAGTAAATGAAGCTCCACACAAACTCATCTCTTCATCTGCTCTGAGTCTGCTCATCTGCTTATAACGTGGATTTGTGCCAACCATCTTCCCCGTACCAACAAAAGAGAAGATTTAAGGACTCGCTCCAGTTTTCCATCAAAATAAAGTTGTTTTTTTGCACAGAAAAACAAACAAAATGAAATTATAAATATAAACAAATATATAAATGCAGAAAAACTATTATTTTCAACCTTCATCCTGACCCTCTGTCTGAAATGATCAGTTTTTAAGGGGCAGCTCCTTTTAAGGCTTTAAGGTTTCCTAAACTGTAGGAAACACTATCAACGCCCGCTCACTATTGCACGTGAGTGTTTCGAAATCATTTACAGACAAAGCAGCATGAAATCATTTACTTACGATTCGTGACGCAGCTGCCGTCAAATTCAATACATTTGGCTGCTTCATCTTTCAACAAAAGTTTCTTTGTGAACTCTCCATTACACTGTGTCTCATTTACAAAACAAAATGCTCAGAATAAACATATAATCCTCCTACATAGTCCAGGACACCATACACAAATAAACCATATGGATGCAGGCATATGCAAATGTATTTGCCTCTGTTACATCACAGATCCCGCAATATAAAAACGAGCTGTTTTTTTGAGTTTGATTAAATAAATGCTTTGTTTTTAATGAGGAAAACATTTTAAGCTATGAAACTTGAAGGATGTCTTAATGGTACAAACACTACTTATGTCAAAATGTCAAGACAAATTTGATTTCTCATATCATGAGCCCTTTAAATACTAATTTTATTTTACATTGAAATTTTACAATCGTAATATTTCAGATTTCATTTTTCAATATTTTCATTTAATAATAATAATTAATTGTTTTATTATTATTGTTGTTGTTTTATTATGGAAGCTTGTTTCCGCCATGAAATAAAAATAAAAAAGGTACTTTTTTCTATCTATATAATATATATATATAGAGTTTATTTCTATATAATTTTGACTTTTTTCTCAGAATTTCGAGATATAAACTCTCAATTGTGAGTTATAAAGTCAGAATTGCGAGAGAAAAAAAGGCCGGAATTGTTTAAATCTCACAATTCTGTGGAAAAAAAAGACAGATATAAACTCGCAATTTATAAGACGCAATTGCGAGTTTATATCTTGCAATAGAGTACCTCAGGGATGATGTGTTTTTGTAGGCCAACCCGGAAGTTAGCGGCGCACGGGTTCCCTCAATCGAAAGCCTATTAATTTTTCCCATAGACTTTTGGAAAATCGCAGAAAATAAGCTCTGTGTTTAACAAAGGGTTATGACACTTACACGTTTTGTCTATCAAGATAATCTTTACAAGTTAACACAACATTTATAGATTTTGAAGCCTAAATAAAGTCGTCAGATATAAAAGGCTAACAGTAGGCTATAAACGGACTACAGCACACCGTGGTCGCGGATCAACGTCGTCACCACCAAGCTTCCTAAAACTTTATTTAGAAAACAACTCTATTTAAAAACATGCTCTCTGATTATGATCTGCGCTGTGTATGAATACTTATCCACTTTTTCATTAGAAATGCTGTCCAAATGTCCTGTTTGTCATGATGACGTCTAAAGTCCCTGCCAAAGGAAGTAGTCCATTTTAGCAATTTGTTAGCAACCGCCGATTTTAAGAAACAGTAAAAGTTTTAAAAATCACAAGTGGGTTATATATAATAAGTGTGTTTTATGTCATAGATCAAAACGTGAAAGTATTTAGAGGCTTTGTTAACCACAGACCTTATTTCAGGCGATTTAGCAAAAACCCTTTCAAAAAACCCATAGACTTTACGGCGTTGGAACCGGAAGTCCTAAAATGCTAACTCGCTTCCGGGTTTTGCCTACAAAAACACGTCATCCCTGGGGCACTCTATTCTCACTTTATAACTCTTGTTTTTATCTCACAATTCTGAGAAAAAAAGTCATAATTACGAGTTATAAAGTCAGGGGAAAAAAGTCAGAATTGCGACTTTTTATCACACAATTCTAAATTTATAACACTCAATTTTGACTTTATATCTCGCAATTACCTTTTTTAAAAAAAATAATAATAATTTAGTGACAGAAACAAGCTTCCATATTTTATAGCCAGAATGATACATGATCACAAAATTTTGGCCAAATTGTGCAGCCTTAATTTTTTGGAGGTTTAACATCTACCATAAGGATTAACGTCCCTGCCCATTGGTCATAACAAATTTTCTTCTCCATCTCAGGTTTGTGTATTAGACCTAAGGAAATGACACTGCCGCTGGGAAGCCATGGACCGACTATGAATGTGTGCATAGCCAAATTTACCGACTGTCCCTGGCCCATCATCCACTGCTGTAGTCCACGCGTGAGGTGCCAGACCACAGCCCAGACCAGACCAGCAGTCCCTCAGCTCCATCACAACACGGACCTGTGACGCTTAAGACACACACGAAATCAGCATGCTCAAGGACTGTTATATACAGACACGCTCGAGACATGAGAAATACACCGCATGTACACACACACACACACACCCCCCTCTCATTAGTTCCTGTGTTCATCATTCCAAACCCAGAGGGCTGAGGTCCACGACGCTGTCGTGTGCATATTGTACACGTCCAGCGCTCCAACAATGGTTTATGTGTAACTGCATGAGCTAAAGAGCAGAATATGGCCAACTCGTGGCCGTATGAAATTGACAATTCAGAGTATTGGCACTGTATGTTTAGTGGCTTTGCGACTTTGGAACTGTTCTCCAAAAAATGCTCAAGGATTTTTTTTTTTTTTGCCAAACTTTGAGAGATAATTTGATTCTTTTTAAGAGTTATATGAGTACAGAAAGCCTATTAAATTACTCAACTATATTTTCTAACACAAATGCCCTGTGTTATTTTGTACAACCTATGCAACTTTGTGGTAAGACAAAACTGAACTCGCAGTGCATGAATGGGTGAAGCCTGTACGGTTAAAATATCTGATAGGCCCACCCTAAAAACAAAACGGCACATTCACTCTTGCTGTTCTGTTACAAAATCTAGCTATCAGGTCATCATTCCTTTTTTTTTATTCCAGTGATTATCCTTTCACCTTCCTCCTAGATGATATTTAACATCACTTAAAAATGTTTGACAGATTTGTTCCTCCGATTTGATGTTCTTTCTTTAGTGCTGTTTATTGCTGTCATTTCCTGCTTTTCTATAGAGGTTTGACACTTTTAGTGATTGGTATGTGTGTGTGTGACTGTAACAGCCATTGTCTATGGCTTCATGTGAGTTACAGAATTATGGGTCGGTGCGGTTTTTATCCAGTTTCAGTCAGCAGGGAAGTGGACAAGCTTTTTGATTCATCCAATTTGATAGTCCAAAGTCAGGTTGAGGTGGTGATGTTTTGCTAACAATTTTTGCTCGTTTGTAAAATGACATTATTGTGCAGTGAAGATATGGGTATAAACGCAGAAACTGATGTAGAAAAACGTAAATGTGTCCACGGAGATGCTCCTGTTATAAAGGATGTATTTTAACGCAAACTCCGTTAACATTATGGACTTCTTGCGACATGGTTTTGTCAGGGTAACGACACATTGATATAGAGTTTGCTAGATGCTGTCACGTGTCTTTTATAAAATACCATTAGACAGTCATAGTCCAGAGAAGCAGCTTTTACCCAGCACACTCATGTCACCTCTCAGCACTTTAGACCTACTCCCATGAAATCCAATGAGCACTTAAAAAAATTTTTTATCTTTTGGACTGAAAGTACTTGAGTGACATTAAACATTTACTTGAATGAACCAGATAATTATTAGAGGATGAGGCGGCTGGTTTAAACATATGTATTTTTTTTTTTTCATATTAAAATAGTCCAAAATGCTAACAAATGCCTTTCTTTCCCCATAGATCAACTATAATCTGTATCCCCTCCTAAGAATATCCAAATGTTCTGTGTATGAGTATTTTTTTTTTTTCATTTTTGAGAGATGAGTATTTTGAAGCTTGCTCTAATATAATCAACAAGTAGATTGTACGGAAATGTGCTATTTATTATATTGTCTATGACAGTGGAATGGTATTTTATAATGTTTTAATTTTAAAGAGATATTTTACAGTGTGTGTGTGCAAGCGTTTGCTTCTCTTGGTCCTCAATGCCTAGCACTCAGTTTGCTGTGTCCACAACCCTTTGAAATTTTGTACTTTAAAATCTTTTGTAAATCTAATGTTGCTTTTAGCTCTTAGCAAAAGCACGTACATGGGCATATCAAAACATCTTAGACCATGCAATTACTTGTTCAGTGATTTTTTTTTATTTTTTATTTTTTTTTCTCTCACTTTAGATCATCTTTAATCTACTTTTTCCCTCTTTCTTTTTTTCTTATTTTGCTCACTCTCCAGCAGAAATCACAAACTGCGATGTTGATTTGACTATTGTGATTTGAGTCCGATCAAATGAAAAGTCCAGAATAAAATATATTTTGATAGTAGTGTTTGTGTTCTCTGTCTGTGCTTATGAATCTTAGAATGCAGAAACACTGCCTCCCTGTGTTGTCAGGAACATTGCATTTAGAGTCTGCTGTGTATGATATTCTATGCACACAATTAACGAAACCAACCAACCCTGAGCAGAAAATTTAAATGTTAAGTTGACACAAATGCATGAAAGCTAAAATGCAGTACTTGGTTGGTTTCCCCAAAGCTGTATAAACACTACAAGTTTGTGTAAAATCTGATGGTTCCATTCTTGAGATTGAATGGAAGGAAGAACTGTCTGTATAAGGAGTCATATGATCAGTCACATGTCTGCTTATTTAATTAGTGACCTAGAAATCTGTTGTGCAGAATCTGCATTTTATGTTGTAACTTTCCTTTTTTTTAATTCTTGGTTAAAAAGAGACAGTTTTTCAATGTGTCTCTCGGATATTTGAGTTTATACTTTATTTACTTTAATTTTCCACCAAAAAAACATAAGCAACATTATAAATGTTAGACAGTAATATAATATAGTAATAGGCCTAAACTAATACGAATGTCTTGCTCACAGAGGGGGCTGGAACACAAAACGGCACAATCAAATACAAAGCAGCCACTGATAAAGTCACTTCATTGCAAAACAACTGTTACATATCAATGTATTATTTAATTAATTATTTTACAATTAATTTACTAGTTTGGGAGTAGCTTGGTCAGAATGAAAAAAAAAAGCCTACTTAGGCTTTTTTTTATGGTTTTAAGAATAAAAAAATAAAAATAACCATTCTGTAGCCTATAGGTCTCTCTAAGTAATGTTCTGGGAAGTGGGAAAGTTGGTTTATGGTTATTAAAAAAACTAAAAATAACTATTCGAGAACATTCTGGTATAGCTTCTCTTTGGGTTGTTACCAAAACAAATCCTCCCTGTAACATCTAGAAAGGATAGTTTATGGTTATTTAAAAAAAACAAAAACAAAAAACAGATCGTTCTGTATAGATTTTCTTTAGATTATAAAAATATGTCACTGCAACATTCTGAGACAACATTCTAGTTTATGGCAACCTACTGAGAATGTTCCTAGAATGTTATTTAGTTCCCAAAAACTAAAATATGGGAATGTCCGGAAAACATTTGTGTTTGCTGGCTATTAAATAAGCCCCAAGAAGCCATGGTTTACAGTGATTTAGATTTAGAACAGCTCATCTCTCAAAGTTTGTGGGCAGCGTAATAGAGTGCAACAGTGCCTGCCTGCTTTTTCAGCGGCTATTTCCCATTCGTTTTTCCCATAGGGATTTTTTTTTAAAAGTCTTTGTTATAAGTTATATTGAGTTATAAGTCACGAACCAAGCCAATCAGCTATATGAGGTGAATCATAACACTACAAAATTTTATTTGAAGCAAAAAAAATAATAAAAAATGGACAAAGTTTCCAGAGAGGAGAGTTGGTGGACTTGAACTTGAAAAATACTGTGTATTGACGTCTTTCTGTGGTTGAAACATACCTGATGTTCATTTCGTGCTATAACTAGTAGGAAGAGATGATTGGTTTATGTGCTGCTAACTGAGGCACTACAGTGATCTATCCCATTCCCAACACATTAAAGAGCCACAAAACAGTATTGAATTTCTTAAAAATGACCAAATTTGAAAGCAGAGATTGTTTCTTACCAAAAGTAACCTGCTTTGTCTTTTCTGTCTGTGCCTTATCTGTATCCTCTTTGCTCCGCAATGTATTTTTTTTTACAGTTCATTCAGAGTCAGATTTATTAGTTCCTGCTTTATCTTATATAGCATGTCTTAAGGCGTTAACTATCATCTTAACTAGGAAGATACATAAAGAGACAAACTAATATGGTTATACTTAATGCAATGCATCTCTTATAGAAAATAACATAGCTTAAAGATGTGTGTGAAAAGAAAACATATTTATCTTAACAATGGCCATTTTAAGTCATTTATGACTTACCTAATATTTGTTTGCATCATTTACACAAAACATATTGCAAGCAAGTCTAATGTCAAACATTTTATTCTAGTTAACTGATTCATATCTTCTTGAACACTTTGGTTGTTCGCTTCCTAAGAGGGGCTAGAAGGCTTAACCCGCCTCGCCCTCATACCGTCCCCACGTGGGACCTGTCTATGGATTTTAGGGCCCTCAGGGGACCTCCCTTCGAACCTCAACAGTTGGCTGGGCTGTGCCCTCTCTCACTTAAACGGCCCTCCTGCTAGCCCTAGCATCGTTCAAGCGAATTGGCGACTTACAAGCACTCTCTGTCAGTGCATCCTGCCTTGAGTTTGGGCCTAACGACTGCAAGGTCATCCTAAAGCCAAGGCTCGGCTATGTGCCTAAGGTGCTCTCCACTCCTTTCACAGCACAGGTCATATCACTCTCGGTTCTTCCCTCTTTGGGAGATGAGCTGGACCACCACCTACTCTGCCCTGTTAGGGCTTTAAGGGTATATGTCGAGCACTCTGCCCAATACAGCCAGTCAGAGCAGCTCTTTGTATGCTTCGGCGGCCTCACCAAAGGGCTCCCGGTCTCGAAGCAGAGATCGTCCCGCTGGATAGTAGATGCTATTGTGCTAGCCTATGACTCGATGGGCCTTCAATGCCCACCAGAGGTATGGCCTCTTCCTGGGCATGGTCCAGCGGTGAGTGTATTGGTGACATCTGTGAGGCGGCAGGCTGGTCCTCTCCGTCCACCTTTGCCAGATTCTATAGTCTGGACGTCCCTACGCTACAGGCGTGGGTACTCTCTATCTAGTAGGCGTCGATCCCTATGTGCTCAACCCTCCTTTGCCCTTATGTCTCCGTCTAACGGCCCGAGCTCGGAATCCCGGGGCAACCCGGCCTCCTCTATCCCTATGCGATCAGGGGCCTTACGAAGTGTCTCAAGCTAGGGTCGTTCCGCCTTAGCACGGCGTTGTTGGATAAGTTCCCCATAGTGTCTTCGACGCAATACGAGTGAACTGAAAAGAGAGGGAACGATAGTCGGTTACTAACGTAAACTCGGTTCCCTGAGATAATGGGAACGAGTATTGCGTAGATGGCCTTGCTAACAGGGTCCACAACTGGGCGATCATCGCTTCAGTCGATTAAAACCTGATTTCTACGGCGAAGCGAGCCGCTTATATAGGCAGATGCCACGTCCATTCTGGCGGGCACCGTGCCTGCCACGGCTGGAAGTGCACCAATTGGTTTGTACGCTTATGCTGCATCGCCATAGGTCCATGCAGTTGCAGCCAATCAGCTCACGCACAGCCCTGCTTGGCTTCTGGCTTGTGCAGTTGCACTGCGTTGTTAAATTTAAGCTTCAAAAAAGGAGAAAAAGGAGTCCCCCCCCATAGCGTACTCTCTCCCATCACCTCAGGGTGAAGTAACGGGAGATACTTCAGTAACCGAGTATCGTTAACCATGGTAACCACAAATTAACCATGGTTTTGCTACACTATAGTTTATGATATTTGTTGTAAAACTATTGTTATACAAATAGTATCAATCTGCCAAAAAATCATAGGTACCACACTTTTACTATAATAAAACCATGGTTAATTTTCATAAGTGTTCACGATAGTTTGCAATGCAAGCTAACTTTTAATACATGCAAATAAAATTAGCGAATAATACAAATTTACAAAATAATCTCAGTGGAATATGTTTTAACTTAGTGTAACATTTAACAGTTAGAAAACTACATGCATGTGACGTCACATTGAGGCGGGGCAATTCGCTTCCTTCTACGTCCGTTTCGTCAGATGCCTTTTTGTCCGAGTCCGTTTCATCCGATGCCTTTTTGTCCAAGTCCGTTTCATCCGATGCCTTTTTGTCTGAGTCCGTTTCGTCTGATGCCTTTTAGTCTGAGGCCTAATTGTACGAGACCTGACACCTGACGTCGTTTTTCATGAGACCTGAAGCCTTTCAGTCTGAGGCATGACGCCTTATTGTTGTATGACTGAGGTCTGAGGATGTTCTAAAATGTACACCGTACACTTGACACTTGTCTAATTACATGACGTATTTCCTGTATTTGCCCCAAGTGTTCAAGTAGGTGTTTTAAAGTAAAGTGTTTTAAATATTTAAAAAATAATTCATATATCATAGAGTTGTTTGTGGTGGGGTAAATTAAACGCGATATGCTGTGACGTCCCAATTGTGTTGCATTGTGGTATATGGAGCTGCCTGAAGTGTACATATGAAGTAGACTTGCTCCCTCGGTCAAAATCAAGGGAGCGAGGGTCTGTCCATATAAACTTCCTCGTCCACTTCACGAAGTGGAACTCACTTCAAAATGGCGGCAGGGATTCCCCTGAGGGGAAGTGCTTAGGGAAGTTTGCGAGTGCTTGCTTAAAACTGGAGTGGAATGTAGCCCAAGTCCCAAATGGCACCTTAAACCCTCACTGTCTTCCTCTGAGTCCGCACTTTCGTGACGTAATGCTGCTTTGACTGCCTGGTAAAGTCCTATGCGTAGCTTGCAGATTTGCGGGCTCAGCTGAAGTCCGCATCGAAAAGGGAGCGTTCGTGAGCACACTTCTGAAACCTAAAATGATGAATGGGACACCCTACAGTCTCATGGAGTTAACGAACACACGCACGCAGCAGCCATTGTAAGTCCACAAGACCGAAAGTGCAAAGAAGTGTGCTATTTTGGATTCAGCTATAGTTTGGCCACTGCACTTTGGCATTTTTAAGACATGGGACAGTCTTGTGCACTTACTTCCTGTCGCGAGCATACACTCTCAAGTGGCCAAAATCGCAGATGTGGGTATTTGCAGCAGCGTTTTGAAATCGGCCATCACTATATAAGTCGTTATTTTAGTTTTTTTTGGCGCACCAAAAATATTCTCATCGCTTTATAATATTAATATTGAACCACTGTACTCACATGAACTGATTTAGATATGTTTTTAGTACCTTTATGGATCTTGAGAGAGGAAATGTCATTGCTCCCTATGCAGGCCTCATGGAGCCATCGGATTTCAACAAAAATATCTTAATTTGCATTCCGAAGATTAACGAAGGTCTTACGGGTGTGGAACGGCATGAGGGTGAGTAATAAATGACAGAATTTTCCTTTTTGGGTGAACTAACCCTTTAAATTATCACTTTGAACGAATCGGTTGAATGAAAGATTCAACTCACTCATTAAGACAGTGACTTGCCGCCACCTACTGGTGGTTTTCATATTTAAAGTAGCCTACTTGAAGTATTTAATATTTCTACATTAAAGCTGTTATTTTTAAAACATTAATCTCCTAACATAATTTATGGACAGTGTTGGGTATAAGTTACTCAAAAAAAAAAAAAAGTAATTAATTACTACACTTTTGAATTATCTTCAAAAGTGTAATTAGATTACTGTACTAACTGCTCTCTTTCTAAAAACTATTCCATTACTTATTAATAACTTTCTAATTCCCATATCAACCTCAGCCAGTTGAACAATATAAAGATAGACATTAAACTGCTCTTTTAATTATTTTAAATAATATAAAATTGCATAATTATTCTTGAACTGACCAAAGTATTTAAAGGGAGAAGGCTACATTACATTGTAAAATTGTGATGTTAAATCCTCTATTGTTTTATATAGAATTGTTGTATAGTCTATACAGTATTTAATGGAATCCCATCAGAAGTAACTGTAATTAATTACAGATAAATTAAGAGTAATCCCTTACTTTACTTTTTGAAGTAAAAGTGATTAAATTACATTAAATAATTAGTTAGTTAGTAATGCAGTGCCATACAGTGTCTTCTTATTCTGATTGAATTGACTGATTAAATGTCAGAATCTGACATAAGAGGACACAGACATGAAAATACATTTAAAAATACTGTTCATCTCTGGCTTTATTGCTCAGTGTTATTTCAGGGTTTTGATCTTCTCTCAACCGAGAGAGCACATCCTGTATTTTATTGTATTATAATGACTTTAATATTACCTCTAAACTTTGACTAGGCTAGGAATGTTGCGTATTAATTGTTCTAAGAACCTCAAAGCATATTTTAATTTTTGTGTATTTTTGTTATTTTATTTTAGCATCGTTGTGTGTGTAATTTAGGGCTTCAGAGCGGTCAACATTTACACCTTTACACAAATAGGCATTTTCACGCGCGTCTCCTTTAACATTAATTTAAACAAATAACGGGAGTGTCCTTCGCTCCTCGTGGTTAGTTCACTTTGCTACAACTTCCACAGAGCAAGGTTCGTCTTCGAGCAAACCAGGACGTCTTGCTGCTGTCAATCGACCTGGTAAGACCTTTATGACCTCTTTATGCTTACATTTTTTATTTAAAATATTATTAGCCGAATAACAAATTGGTGTCAATAGTTATCACATTTACCTTGTGATTTTTCCTTATGACATTCTGGCGCGTAAATCCTAACGTAAAACTGAAATTTAGCACAACCATGCTTTTAATTTAAACAATTTCAATTAAAAAAGTTAAAAAAGAAAAGTTTAAAATGATAAAACAACAGTTATACCGTTCAAAATGAAGACAAAAAGGAGTTTAAACACTTTCTGCTTGGACACTGTATGTGACTGACACCTGAGTGTTCTGACTCCTAAATTACCTTAAAATTTGTGATTTAACTTTGTGTTTTAAATGGTTGACGCAGAGTACCATGTTCCCATTTTTACCTAAAAAAAAATCAGGTGAATATTGGTGAACTCCACTTGATTTAAAATGATTAATTTGTTTATAAAGTTACCTATTCTTCGCATTATGAAATTTTTGTGTAACTTGTCAATTTCCCTTTTTTTACTAAAGGAATAGTTGACAAAAATGATAATTCTTCTATCATTTACTAAGCCTCATGTCGTTCCAAACCTGTATGACTTTCTTCAGTGGAATACAAAAGACATTTTGAAGAACTGTTTTTGTCCACATTAGGGTAACTAAATCATGATAAAATTGTCATTTTTGGATGAACTATCCTGTTTTTAACATCTTGTTGCTGTGAATGGTGACAAACTAGTTGAGCATGTTAAAAATGTGTATCTGAACCACGGTCTCCAGAGTTACTGAGAAGTAGATCTATAGTATTAACCATTCTATGGAATCTGAAGCATTCTTTAAAGGGTTAGTTCACCCGAAAATAAAAATTCTGTCATTAATTACTCACCCTCATGTTGTCCCGTAAGACCTTTGTTCATCTTCGGAACACAAATTAAGATATTTTTGATGAAATCCAAGAGATATATGACTTGTCCATAGACAGCAATATAATCAACACTTTTCAAGGTCCAGAAAGGTACTAAAGACATAGTTAAAACCATCAACATGATTGCAGTGGTTCAAACGTAATTTTACGAAGCGGCAAGAATACTTTTTGTGCGCAAAAACAAAACAAAAATAATAACTTTGTTCAACAATATCTTCTCTTCTGTGTCATTCTCATACGTTGTTTACATTCAGCGCTTCCAGGTTCTACATCAGAACGCAGACTCGTTATTGGCCGGCGTCTGCGTTAGCATCACACGCATGCGTCGGCTTTGGCCAATACTGAGCCGGCATTCGGACGTAAACACGGAAGCCTTCACTGTGTTTACTGCATCACTTGTGTAAGGATAATGACAGGGAAAAGAAGATATTGTTGAATAAAGTTTATTTTTATTTTGTTTTTGCGCACAAAAAGTATTCTCGTCACTTCATAAAATTAAGGTTGAACCACTGCAGTCACGGCGACTGTTTTAATGATGTCTTTAGTACCTTTCTGGACCTTGAAAGTGTTGATTATATTGCTGTCTATGGACGAGTCATATACCTCTCAGATTTCATCAAAAATATATGAATAAGTGTTCCGAAGATGAACAAAGGTCTTAGGGATGTGGAACGACATGAGGGTGAGTAATTTATGACAGAAATGTAATTTTTGGGTGTACTAACCCTTTAAATGGCATTTCTTTTTTCTATTCTTATTCAGGAGTTTACTTGCCAAATAATTTAGAAAAACTTAAAAGTGTCTAACAGTCTGCAATTTTAAATGGCCTTGTTCTGAACTTCCTCGGAATCTGCGCTAAAGAGATGGACATACTCCCAAGGGTCATGTTTTCTCAGGAGAAGAACCTCCTCCTCATCATTATATCTGCAATCTTGGTTTTGTCAAGTGATTGTTGGAGGCTCAATGCCCTGTCGTCACTCTTTTGTTCCGTCATGTGTGCTCTTAAGTCTTAGACAGATGTCAGTGATTTCATTGGGTTTCAACAAAGAAAACAGAGACCCTCAGACCTGTGTTTTTTCTTCACATTTGCATTTACATTGCATAATATTTGCATTGCAGAACTTTAGACGTGAGAATGTCGCATTTTCTTTTAGGATTGCATACAGAAATCATTATTGTATTCTTCTATTATTAAAATGTTGTTTTGTTGTAGTACTTTACATTAGGACAAACACTTGCAAAATTTTGCAAGCCTATACTTCAGTGTAAAGCTTACTCAAGACTGCTGAAATTTTGCAAAGATTGACAAAACAAGGATTGCTACAGGTCGGAGTTTCCTAGTTTAATGCTTAACAAACCTGGACTTTGACTCACTCTCTCTCTCTCTCTCTCATATATATATATATATATATTATATGAATCATGAGCATGATCTTTTATATTTTTATATTTTTATATCATGATGTGATTTACTAGCACAAATGAAACCTGAGTTGACAGTTGGACAGACTAGATCCATGCAAAACAGGATGTTTCAAAATGAGATGCATTAGAAATAACCATCAAAGTTTTCTCAACCATTTACTTTGAATAAAACGCATCCAGTCACCCTTTGTGTAGCACTACTGTGATGGATTTGCATGTAAAGAAGTAAAAAAGTGTTTTCTCTTTCTCTTCAGTTTCTGTGTTTTTCCTCTTTCTGATTTTCAAAGATTATGTATAATTTATTAAATCGGTCCTATTTTTTAAAATATTCTTAGCAGAAGGCATGTCTAATGGGAGAAACGTACAGATATGAGACAATCATTTTGTCAATGCCAGTTTTAAATAGCCATAAAAGGACAGTTGGCACAAAAGTAAAAAAAATTAAATAAATAAATTCATGGAATGGACGAGACATTTTTCAAAAATATCTTATTTTGTGTCATACAGGATTGGAATGAATGAGGATGAGCAAATGATAAGAGAATTTTAATTTTATGAGATAATTTTACTTTACATAATTGTATTTAAAGGGTTAGTTCACCCAAAAATCATGCCGTTCCACACCCGTAAGACCTTCGTTAATCTTCGGAACACAAATTAAGATATTTTTGTTGAAATCCGATGGCTCCGTGAGGCCTGCATAGCCAGCAATGACATTTCCTCTCTCAAGATCCATTAATGTACTAAAAACATATTTAAATCAGTTCATGTGAGTACAGTGGTTCAATATTAATATTATAAAGCGACGAGAATATTTTTGATGTGCCAAAAAAACTAAATAACGACTTATATAGTGATGGCTGATTTCAAAACACTGCTTCAGGAAGCTTCGGAGCATAATGAATCAGCGTGTCGAATCAGTGGTTCGGAGCGCCAAAGTCACGTGATTTGGCAGTTTGACTGCCAGTTTGATTCGATACACTGATTCATAACGCTTCCGAAGCTTCCTGAAGCTGTGTTTTGAAATAGGCCATCACTAAATGAGTCGTTATTTAGTTTTTTTTGGCGCACCAAAAATATTCTTGTCGCTTTATAATATTAATATTGAACCACTGTACTCACATGAACTGATTTAAATATGTTTTTGGTACATTAATGGATCTTGAGAGAGGAAATGTCATTGCTCCCTATGGAGGCCTCACTGAGTCATCGGATTTCAACAAAAACATCTTAATTTGTGTTCTGAAGATTAACGAAGGTCTTACTGGTGTGGAACGGCATGAGGGTGAGTAATAAATGACAGAATTTTCATTTTTGGGTGAACTAACCCTTTAAGAACCATCAATATTATACAATATAAGGTTTATATGAAATAAGACCATAACAATATGTCCTGGTAATAATTTAAACAGTAATATTTGGTGCAAAAAAACAGTCACCTGTGATGTGGCTCAACTTACCCACAGCGTGGGGCAAGTTGAGTCACATCATGTTATGTTCAGGCATCTGGGATATTTTTGTGATCACGTCCACTTCTTCAGCTACCTCACTTTCTCACATTTTTTTTGGTCGTCGCTTTATAAGAAATGTCAGCTGATGTTGTCATGTACGTTTCTCTTACAGACTTCCACAATCACACTGGGTGCACCACATTGGTCTTTTGTCATGACGAGGTCTTCAACATCAGTGGCAGCTGAGCAATCACAGTACCAGACTATTTCCTTGTCTCATATTTCGAACCAAGACTTGGACACGTTTTGAAGGCCATCATGACTCTAGGTGAAACATAGCCAGGAATCTTGTGAATCGGAGTCAAAGGAGTCGTGATGTTTCTCAAAATGCCTAGAATCAAAAAATACCAACTACGGCTAATATCACTGTGCTTTAGTACCTTTCTGTTCATGGCATACTGGGAAAAAATTGACAATAAAATTGTAACCCATGTAATGTCTTTCTCGTACCGCTACCTTCTCAATAGCTTCACGTTCATTAACGCAAGCTTTAGAGTCAATCCTGAAGACGCTATAAAGTACAGCAACCGCAGATACCTCATAAACCACGAGAGGAAGTGTGACGAAAAGGATGTTCTGCTCCTGCTCTTTGTGAAAAGCTCCTCTGAGAACTTTGAGAGAAGACGGGCCATTCGTTCTACTTGGGGTAATGAGACGTACGTTGAAAGGACGCTGGGTGTTACTATAAGGGTGCTGTTTGCTCTTGGCCTCCATCCTGAACCAGCGTACAGAAGCAAACTTAAGATGCAACTGTTCTCTGAGGACCAAAGATATTATGATCTCATCCAGCAGGACTTCATAGACACCTTCCACAATCTTACTCTGAAGCTACTTTTGCAGCTTGGCTGGAAAGAGACCTACTGCCGCCATGCCCAGTTCCTCATGTCTGCAGACGATGATGTGTTTGTCCACATTCACAACTTAATTCACTACTTGCAAGGGATCGGCCGCAGTAACAGCAAAGACCTTTGGATGGGAAGGGTACACCGTGGTTCACCACCCGTCCGAGATAAAGAGAGCAAGTACTACGTCTCCCGAGACATGTACCCTTGGTTGGCTTACCCAGATTACACCCCTGGATCTGGGTATGTCCTCTCTAGAGATGTAGCTACTAGAATCTATAAAGCTTCACTCACCATAAACCCTTCCTTTCACATCGATGACGTCTTTCTCGGAATCTGTGCTAAAGTGATGGACATTGCTCCCAAGAATCATTTGTTCTTCTCGGGAGAAGGAAAAGCTCCTTATCATCGTTGTATCTACAACCAGATGATGACCTCACATGGACACGTCAGCGATATTCGCGAAATGTGGACGCGCGTAACAGAGGCTGAAGTTGGTCAGATGCCCTCAGGACTGATTTGGAGGCTCTACTGCACTGTCATGAAAGTGAGGCTCTTATGTGTACCGTTTATTTCAAACACTTACCCATGTAAGGCAGCTTTTTTTTGAACATACCAGTTATTAAAAGTGGAAAAAAAAAGAACACTTTTGTAACAAGTGTTCATATGTAGTAGTCAGATTACTAGTGAAACGTAGTTCGTAGTATGTTCTGAGGGGGTGGGGGTGAAATAATTGAATGAAATGAACATGAAATAGTTGAAAATTAAGATTAAAAAAAGTCAGAAGCTGTTATTTATTATTATTATTATTACCTGTTATTTCAGGGAGCGAATGCTCAGCGTGCCTTTTTTAGGTTCCTGTTAGATTGACTTGCAAATGAATTTACCTTTAATCTGTATATATGTTGTTTTACTCTGCCTGTATATTGAATATGTATATATATATTTCTGTTCCATTCCTTTCCGTTTAGTAATTTGACATGTAATATATAATAAAAATATTTAATAAAGTTGTCTTACAACTAACAGAAATCACTCAAATTTATTATTTTTTTTTAGAAAGCAACAATTTCCAACAGGGTGGGGCTTAGATTGACAATGATTGTCTTGTCTTAAAATGTATTTGCTCTTAAAGAGACAGCATCCAATTGAACTAAATCCATTCATTTGCAGAGCCGCTTGCCCTATGTAGCAGTGTTGCCAACTGCTTTCAATTGAAAGTAGCTAAAACTGGTAGCTAAATGTCACTAAATTCATTGATCTATATAAATATGAACAGAGATCAGTGGGCAAAATAAGAATCTAGATAAGGTTTGTCCAAGAAGTTGCTAGATTGGTCCCTAAACTTTTGCAAAAAAAGTCTCAAAAGGGGTGGGGAAATCACTAAATCCAGTGACAAAATCCCAAATTGGCAACACTGCTATGTAGGGTCACAAGGAAACAGGAGTCTTTCTCAGCGTCTCGGGCCGAAGTCAGTGAAACTCAGTCTCGCCTGAATGAATAGCCGGTCTATTGCAGGACTAATTGAACTAAATGAAAACAGATGTAAGCCCAACTTCAACAGATTTTATTTCCAGCTAATGTCTTAACATGTAAATATCTGAATGAACATAAGATTCAACTGAGACATAAACTGATCAAGTTTCACAGACATTTAATAAGCACAAATGGATTGAGTCCCCCTATGAAATATGAAAAGTAGCAGTGAGTATCTGGTGTGGCACCAGCTGCTTTAAGTTCATCTCATCCTCATGGACTGCAGCAGATTTGCCAGTTCTTGCTATGAGATGTTACTCCACTCTTCCATCAAGGCATTTGCAAGTTCTCCAACATGACTGGAAGGGACAAATGATTTCCGTTGACGCACTTCCTTCCATGCATCGTTCTTCTGCTAATCATTAAACTTACTTGCACAAGGTGTGGTCTTGTATAC
This sequence comes from Anabarilius grahami, assembly GCA_003731715.1. NCBI lineage: Eukaryota > Metazoa > Chordata > Actinopteri > Cypriniformes > Xenocyprididae > Anabarilius > Anabarilius grahami. Next base: position 235,053 of record RJVU01064619.1, read on the forward strand.
TTTACAGAGAGCAGAATATATTGCTGTGCTGCTGTATTCAAGTGTGCTCCATTTACAGAAGATGGTTAAATGTATGAATCATAAGGGCAACTTGTGTTTATTTTTAGCTTAATTTGCTTAGCCTATTTTTGACATACACACCCTAAGGGCTGATGTAAAACATGCCTGTAGACCAGGTTTGTCCAAACTCAGTCCTGGAGGGCCACTGTCCTGCAGTTTAGCTCCAACTTGCCTCAACACACCTGCCTAGAGGTTTCTAGCCTATAGTAAGACCTTGATTAGCTGGTCCGGGTGTTATTAGGGTTAGAGCTAAACTCTTCAGGACAGTGGCTCTCCAGGAGCAGGATTGGACACCCCCTGCTGTAGACAAAAGTGTTAATAGTTATCAGTGACAATACTTGTATCCTGGCCTGGGATCATGGTGAATATATAAGGGATCCTATCAATATCAATAGAAATTAATGGGCAAATCTGTCTGAATCCTGGCATTTGATCTGAATGAGTTGAACGGCAGTCAGTGCCGACAGTAATTTTTGATTGATTTCAGGGATCAGTTTTTGTCCTTTTACTTTTGCTTTACTGGACACATTAAGGCTCAAGACTTTGCGGCGTGTCCTCTGTAAACATGTGAAAAATGGGCTGATTTGCTATTCAAATGTGTTCAAAAGGATACAAAGGACTTTCTAAAGAAATGTAAGACCCATTTTTTTTTTGAGTAATTTATGCACATAGCCTATACATTACATTGCCAACAGCATGTGTATTCACTCCATCAAAAGGTTTGGCTCTGCCCAGTGATTCCAAATCGAGAAAGTGATCATGGAAGAACTTAAATAGGGGAAGGAAAGGTCATTTGCCTGACCTCAAATGAGAGGAAATTGCTAGTGGAAAGTTCCCAGAAGCATGGAAGCTTAATTGAATAAAGGTGTGTGTCCACATACTTCAGGACAGGTTGTGGATTGTGTCGAGCAGCCCTCTGTAAAAGTAGTGCAGGGATGACATCAAAACCTGGTAGACTAATTCACTGCTGGTTTCCCTCAAGATTTTTCTATGTGGTTTTCCAATTTATGAGTAAAATAAGGTCTGTAGTAGGGCTGTGCTCAGAATATCGATACAACGATACATCGTCATGAACTCCTGACGATGCGCGTATCGATACAGCAGCTGCCGTATCGAGTCTGTCTTGCTTTTAAATCTAGCCAATCACGTGACGTCAATTGGCGCTAGCAACGCAAGCAGCAGAGCGAGACATTCACGTTTCTGTGAGCTTTCTTTCGTAAATAATCAACTGTTTTGTCGTGGATGTGAACAGGAGATGCGCTCTCGAACGGAGGAACACGCGATATCCAAACCATCGATCAAAGCGTGCTAACGTTTTAAGACAGGTCAATGGTATATAAATCATGCCCGAATGTTAGTGTTTGTCAATCAAGCCAAACCGTCCATTTAGAAACCGAGAAATTTGGAGGCTGAACTCTCAGGTTGACGCGCGAGCTGGCTTGACTGNAGTCTGTAGTAAACTTAAGTTGCTGATACCTTAATGTTTTGTTCTACAAAGTAAATTACACACACCCATACCAAAGATGCAAATTGGGGTGCGTGCAATTTACGTCGTAGAACAAAAATTAAGAGTAAAACAGGCTTACCCCATAGGAAAATCTCAAAGGAACCAGGTGACATCATCCCTGCACCACTATTGGTCCAAGCAGAAATTAGGTTCAAAACAGCAGTGATTTCTTAAGTTTACGTGCAAGATGTTCAGCTAGTTCAAAACACATGGAACAAATCATGGACAGAATAATCATCCTCTTTATTGTCAAATGGCCCAAACACTACATAGAACATCGAGTTAAGGTGTTGAGACCCACCTTTGAAGAGGACTTCACAAAAAGAAGTACTTGATAAACCATATACATTTAAATTAATACATTCCACAAAACTAAAAAGTGCCTTTATATTACTAAAAAGGTAGGTGAAGTGAACCAAGTTAAACTGCACACATATGTTAGCATAACATAATTTGCAGACTTAATGCAGCACTTGTATCTTTTAGTCCACAAGTAAATTACTAAACGATGAAGAACATCTAACGCATACATTTTGAGCATACTAGGGAAAAAATACCTGAAAAAGAATACATGTAAAGAACCCATTGTTTTGTAAACGCCACCACCAGTAAATACTGATATGGTTGGAGTCTACAACCGTCCACACAGAGAGTCAATGTCACGTATCGAATTCGTAAGTCTGATCCGCAGCCAGCATTGAGTAGTTTTATTTCGTCCAATAAAATAAGCGCAAATGGAAGTGATCATTCAACAGCTATCCCCTGCATTAAAATCTCCGACGTTTAAATCAGATCGGCGACATTCATGGGCATCTCCTCAACAGTTGTGTTATAAAACGTCTCAATGTCTCGAAGAATCCTTTTGTCTTCTTCAGTAACGAAATTGATGGCTACGCCTTTTCTGCCAAACCGACCTCCGCGGCCAATCCTGAGGGGGACGATTACAATGAAAGCATCAACATTAAATGTACAATTAAACTCCATTAATGCAGTCAGTGAGAAACATTTCAAAACCTGCAAGTTTACTCACCTATGGATGTAGTTCTCTCTATTTGTTGGCAAATCATAGTTGATGACAAGGGAAACTTGTTGCACATCAATTCCACGAGCCTATGGAACACATTTTAGGATTAGAAACGCTAAATGGACAAATTTATATACAGATGCACAAAACCCTTAATTGTCACAATTTTGACCCTATGGCAGCTTCTACAGCTATTTTCATGGTAAAATCAGGGTAAAAAGAATAAAGAGACAATTTCAAAAGTCTAAGAGGTCAAAGCCATTTTTGTATTGAACAATCTAAGATTCATTTTGGAATGACTGCTAAACTACAATTATATTACCAGGTTAAAATGTTTTCCTTAGAAGTCATAAAATATTACACAATACATGGACTTAGCCATACAAGTAGTTTCTTCATTCACTGTGCAACGTATACCTTAGCTCTAATGTCATTTGTCTGACCAAGCAAATTTCTTAGTTACTAGTTTTATAACCACTTATTTTAAATAATTGCTCAAACTTAAGACAAATGTGGCTTTATACAGGTATTAAAAACCAAAGGTTTCAAAGGTGGATCAAATAAAGACACTAAAGATTGAATTGTCTTTGAGTAACTTGCACAAACAAATCATTAAGACAAATCTGTTTACTACCATTTGAATTAAATTACTTTATTTGTATAATTTACCTTTAGAAAATTAACCATCATATTTTTATATTACCATACTATAATAACTCAAGCATTTATCATTTACAAATTTGTCATTAACAAATCACCATCCCAAATTCAAGCCGCCTAGATTGACAAATGAGAAGTTAAAAGGCCTACTTACCAGCAAATCTGTGGTTATAAGCACTCTGCTGGAGCCAGACCTGAACTCTCTCATGATAATGTCTCGCTCCTTCTGATCCATGTCTCCATGCTGAAAGACACAAAGACTTTTACTTATATAAACCAGCATATATGCCATGCATGTTTAGAAGATCTGGACAAGTATGATCAGTAGTTTAAAAATGTCTCCATGAGAGGTCAGTCCCGAAAGATGAAAAACATCATTTCATACTCAATCCAGCATTAAACAACGTGCAATCTCTCTTTTAGCTCAGATCACTGGCCTTTTATTAACGGTTTAAAAACTGTCTATCCATTTCTGATTAGCATATAAAATGCACATGTACTTCTTGGACCTACCAGAGCAGACACGGTGAAATCTCTGGCATGCATCTTCTCGGTCAGCCAGTCAACCTTTCTTCTTGTGTTCAAGAAGATAACAGCCTGGGTGATTGTAAGAGTCTCGTAGAGGTCACACAGCGTGTCCAATTTCCACTCCTATAGAATAAGTGAATTAGCATTAGCTGAGCAACAGCTCAAAGAATCATCTACATCAATATCCTGGTTTCATTATGTCTATGGCACAAAATCTTGAGACCTTGGACACCGGACATTAAGAAAGAGGTCCATCCTAGACTCATTTCCGACAGTGTGCTTTTGCTCTTCCTTCTTTGTGATTAACCAGTACTAGCATGAACACCAGAGCGAGACCCGAAGGCCTTGAGCTGGTGATTTTAGCATGGTGCTTTTAAAAGAAGGGACATGTGACATTAGAGACAACCAGTGCCTCACCTCTCGTTCTACATTGATGTAAAACTGCTTAATACCCTCCAAAGTCAGCTCCTCCTTTTTCACCAGGATGCGAACAGGTTCACGCATGAACTTCGTGGTCACCTCCAGCACATCAGCAGGCATGGTGGCCGAAAGCAGCACAACCTGATAACATAAGAAAGCCATTATAACAACAAAATAGCCATATACAGAGAGGTAAATTGTGAAAACAAGTGAGAGATTTAATATAATTGGCAGTGGGGAAATTGAGGTGTGGCATGTCTCCAATTCGACGTTCTCTTTAATTCTAAAGTTACAGTAAACTTAATTTTAAAATGCATGTTTTGTTGCTCTGGACCTTGAAACATAAGCCACTGGACATTAAGAAAGAGGTCCGACTCAGTTTCATTTCCGGTGCAGGGCTACTGCTCTTCTTCCACATGATACTCTGCTAGCATCATTGCATATACCAGGAGAACCTGGACTCTGCAATTTTAGCACAGTTCTTTTGAGTGGAAGGTGCCTCCATTCAGAGTGTAGCATCAGGGCATTGACTTACTTGTATGTTTGTGCTTAATTTCTGGAAAATCTCATAGATTTGATCCTTGAAACCACGGCTCAGCATTTCATCGGCTTCATCAAGGACAAACATCTTGATCCAT
>RJVU01064619.1:249145-313553 GCA_003731715.1 Anabarilius grahami
CCGATTGTGTCTGTGCACACAAGGATATGCTGCTGTTCAAGTCACTGTGTTGACATACAATATCTAACTAACTGAATCTACCTTTATGCTTTCCCCCTGCAATTACAGAACAAGCTGAAATCCTCTCAGAAGGATAAAGTTCGCCAGTTCATGATCTTTACCCAGTCAAATGAGAAAACCGCTTTGAATTGTCTGTCTCAAAATGATTGGAAACTAGACGTTGCTACAGACAACTTTTTCCAAAATCCTGACCTCTACGTACAGAATCTAAAGGGAACACTAGACCGGAAAAAGTTAGAACAGCTCTACAATCGGTACAGAGGTAAGAATTCAGCTGAACAAACAGATACAAACACACACACACACACACACATTATATATATATACAGTACTGTTAGGCACGTCAGTATTTTCACCCCCCAAAAAATGGTTTTAAGCCAGTTATTTATATATCAATATATCAGTGAAATATCAGTTCACATTTCCAAACATTCATTTTGCCATTAATTGTAATAATCCAGTGAGATTTTTGAAGGCACAATACGTCTGACAACAGCCGATGCTCCACATGGAGATCTGATCTCACCATCATCAAATCCGTCTGTGATTACATGAAGAAACAGATGAAACTGAGACAAACTAAATCCAGAAGAACTGTGGCCGTGTCTCCAAGACGCTTGAAGAAACCTTATTGGAAAGCTGCCTGAAAAACTATGCGCAAGTGTACCTGGACAAAAGCTGTTTTAAACGCAAAGGGTACACACACCAAATATTGATTTTACTTAGTTAATAGAAGTTAATTAATAAATAAAATCTATTTATGACAATATTTTTGAAAGCATCCACACTTTACAGCATTTTTACACAAATGCCTAAAACTCTTCACAGTACTGTTTCTTTAAGTGTCTTGGAGACACGGCCACAGTTCTTCTGGATTTCCTAATGTTGGCTTTAAACATGTCCAGATGTTTACGGGTGACAAAAACAAACTTCTATTGTCCTTAATCTTGTATTCATTTTTACAGACCCTCAAGATGACAACAAGATCGGTATAGATGGAATCCAGCAGTTTTGTGATGACTTGGGACTTGATCCAGCCAGTATAAGTGTGCTGCTAATCGCTTGGAAGTTTCGGGCAGCAACACAATGCGAGTTCTCCAAACAAGAATTCATGGAGGGAATGGCTGAGCAAGGGTATTTTTTATTTAATTTTTTTTAAATCAGAGTTTTCTGAATTTTCACCTTTCATTGCATGGATTGACTTTGTCATTGTCTTGTCAAGGTGTGACAACATAGAGAAACTCAAAGCACAGCTGCCTAGGATGGAGCAAGAGTTGAAGGACCAAGGGAAATTTAAAGACTTCTATCAGTTCACATTCAACTTTGCTAAAAATCCAGGACAAAAGGGCTTAGGCATGTGTTGGGATCATTCTCATTTGTTACTTTAATTTTTGCATAGTTAACTAGTGTTTTTTCAGTTTTATTGTTTTGTTTTGTTTTTCTCTAGACCTAGAAATGGCAATTGCATACTGGAATTTAATATTGGCTGGGCGTTTTAAATTTCTAGATCTATGGAACAAATTTTTATTGGTGAGTATTGTTCTGTTCCTGGCTGTAAGTTGACTTTTTTAAACCTCAAAAGTGTAATTTATGCCCCACTAACTTCACCTAACTGAAAAAAACAGTAGTCTTACAATAGTCTTGCCCTAAAATCACAGCAATGATTGAGCCAATCTTCATTAGGATATTTTGATAATGACTTTCCTTAATTTTACTTTGATTTATTAATTAATTAATTGTTAGACAGCATCAAAAAAAAAATATCATGCTTCATCTTTGATTGTCTAAACGCTGGAATGCGCTACTCGACATTTATAATCTGAACAGATTTTAAACACTATGCATCATACACTGAGATAAACTGGGTATCAAAAACTAAATGACACAGTAGCACACACTAGCACAAGACAATTGAAAACAATTTATGTTCTAAAAACATGTTTAATATCCTCAGACTAGGCGGATTGATAGTCTGAAGATAAAAATTTGGAGCCTATGGCCATCATACACAATGCAATTTTCTGTGAAATCTGTCAACTTTTGACTGCCAAAAATAGGCAGACTGGCTCTGACTTCTGGCAACTAGCGTTGACACATCTAGACTGAAAATCGGGGCAAAGATCTGGGCAAAAGTTGTGTAGTGTATTCCAGCCTTAACTGGCAAAAAAATTAATTGTTTAATCACTGAAAACTGGATGATAACTTTGTGTATGCTTTACTTATGCATTTGCAGGAGCATCATAAGCGATCCATTCCCAAAGACACATGGAACCTTTTGTTAGATTTCAGCACGATGATCACAGACGATATGTCAAACTACGATGAGGAGGGTAAGATGGAACTTTTTTCACTAATTTAATCTCTGTTTTCTTTTATTTAGAGCATTGGTTCCCAAACTGGGGTATGCGTACCCCTGGGTTATGTGAGGTGAAAGAGTGGATACGTGAACAAAATGCTGAGTTTTGCCGTTCATTTAATTCTACTCCAGCTTAAAATAACATTAAAACCGAGCCTGCATTTCTGACAGTCCGCTTCTAGTGCTAAAACAGGAAAATAGTAGTTAAAGGTGTCAAATACATGACATCCAATCAGATTACCACATCTTTTGCGGTCAAATCTGACTGTATCCAAGCAGCGTGCATATGATGGGTTGCATCTGCTGCCTCGCACTACATTACTGCCGTTCCTGACATTGTACCTTTGTAAAAGTGGTGATTTAGCATTTACTAGCATGAAGAACAAATATAGACAGAAAGTGCATAGAGGTTGATTTAAGACTATCTTTGATACTGAAATATACCCTGTGTGAGTTCTTCTTGTTTTTAACATTCATAATAAGTTATCTGAGGAAGAATACAAATTTTTTCCCAAATATATCCACATGATTGCAAATGTGACATTGATTTTATACAACAGTTCAACAAATAAAGGTAATATTAAGTGATGTACAGTTCCAACAAAAGCCACAGCAGAACTGTTTTGCATCTCCAAGCAACACACAGCGGTGTTTCGTTAATGAAACAAATCTGTGGCCTTGAAAGAATCAGGAGAGTCAATGATTCAATGAACCATTCATAAATACAGTCAGCCACTTGCTTCATTACTGAATGAATAAATGACTGGATGACTCACTCATTTCGACAGTGACTTTCTGCAAGCTACTGGCAGTTATAGTTTAATATCAGATAAAAGTATCACTTAGTTTTTACCATCATTTCATGTTTTCCTATTAAATATTTTAACATTATCTCATAACATTATTTATACCATTGATTTATACCAAAAAAAAAAAAAAGTGAAAATCATTCACTCACCCTCATGTTGTTCCAAACCTTTATGACTTTCATTTTTTGCTGGCTTATAAAATATGAGATATAAACTCACAATTACGAGAAAAAAATTTGCATCTTCCAATTCTGACTTCTTTTCTTTGCGTGATTGCACGTGAATTGTGATATAAACTCGCAATTGCGTGTTATATAGTAAAAAAAAAATCCTAAGAATTGGACTTAACTCGCAATTGTGAGTTTAAATCTCACAATTCTGAGAAAAGAAGTCAGAATTACGAGATGTAACGTTACAATGACTGTTTTAGTTTAATGTTTAAAAGTGTCACTTTGTTTTTACCATTCATATTTCCCTATTGAACATTTTTACATGATCTCACAAGTAAGCAATAAGGTACGCGAGGCTGTGCTTTATCATGAATAAGATACAGCACTAGCCTCGAGTACCTTATTGCTTTTATAAAACGGCTACCGCACAATACAAATATTAAAGCCAAAAATATGTATCATTGCAACATTCATGAAGTAAACTTTCACTAAAAGCCTTCTTTCCACCTGAAAAAAATAGTCCCTGACCATGAACAGCAACAGAAGTTACATTTTTACGCCATTAGATGGCAGCAAAGACTGTCTTTATGAGTGTGTAAGTCAGTAGCAAAGACTTGTATATTGAAAAGACTGAATTGTTGTGAACACTGAACAAGACACAACTGACAAATGCTTTGACTAGTGCTGTCAGTCACGGGAAAACCCCTTAACCGTTAAAAGGACAAGATATGTCAGACATTTAAACAGATTATTTATTATGAACATAGGAATGACCTGAAGGAAAATCCTAAATCTGAATGCAGGTAATAAACTCACTCACTCGATCTCTTTCTCACAATGCTCTTCTACATAATACAGTAAGCTTCAAAGAACAAAATCAATTAAGAACAAACCATTTACATTAGAAGAATTGTTGGTAAGGGTGTAGTGTAGTGATACACAGAACCGTTGGGCAAAGCGGTCATAGCCGTGTTTTATTGTGAATAAAACACAGCTATTGACCAATCAGAATCAAGGACAGGAACTAACCTTTTATAACATTATTTATACCATTGTAATTGTATTCCTGCCACCTCTGAGTAGCATTAATCAGTAAAATTGATTGTTTATTTAATTTATTGCTTTATTCATTATATTAAAAGTTTAGTTTACCAGAAAATGAAAATTTTGTCATTTATTACTAACCCTTATGCCGTTCCACACGTAAGACCTTCGTTCATCTTCGGAACACAAATTAAGGTAATTTTGATAAAATCCGATGGCTCAGTGAGGCCTGCATTGAGGGGTAGATCATTTCGTTTTTCAATGTCCAGAAAGGAACTTAAAACAGTTCATGTGACTACAGTGGTTCAACCTTAATGTTATGAAGCGACGAGAATACTTTTTGTGCGCCAAAAAAACAAAACAAAATAGCTACTTTATTCAACAATATCTAGTGATGGATGATTTCAAAACACTTCATGTTTCGAAGCTTCGAAGCTTTACGGATCTTTTGTTTCGAATCAGTGGTTCGGAGCACATATCAGACTGCCAAAGTCATGTGAACTACTGAAATTTCGAAACGCTTATGACGTAACAAAGCCTCATTTACTGAAATCATTGGATTTTGATGCTCTGAACCACTGATTCAACACAAAAGATTCGTAAAGATTAGAAGCTTCATGAAGCAGTGTTTTGAAATCACCCATCACTAGATATTGTGGAATAACTTTATTTTGTTTTTTTGCCGCGCAAAAAGTATTCTCGTAGCTTCATAACATTAAGGTTGAACCACTGTAGTCACATGAACTGTTTTAAATATATTTTTAGTACCTTTCTGGGCATCGAAAAAGGAAATGATCTTGCTGGCAATGCAGGCCTCACTGAGCCATCGGATTTTATCAAAAACATCTTAATTTGTGTTCTGAAGATGAACGAAGGTCTTACGGGTGTGGAACGACATGAGAGTGAATTTTAAGAATTTGACATAAAACAATGCACATACATTTAATAGGGTTAGAAAAACTTTGCCTTTATATAGGTTAAAAATGCACCTGAAAATTACTTTAATGAGGCAAATATTGTCCCTTAATGGAAAAGGTGTGACTGCAGTCTAAGTGGAAGAGAGGGGGTACGCAGAAGGATGGTAAATGTAAACCTCGGGTACGACACACTGAAAAGTTTGGGACACACTCATTTAGAGCACTAGTTCACATTCACAAAGTGTTATGATTATGGCTTATTTTAATCCAAATCTTAATCATGTAAAATTCGAATGAAAATGATTCTCTTATTAATGATATGTCTGATTTTTCACTTTTTTTTTTCTTTCTTTTTTTTAGGAGCATGGCCAGTACTTATTGATGATTTTGTGGAGTTTGCGCGGCCGTACATTGGCACCAAGAGTACAGCTGTATAAGTACATTCCTTCTGAGGGACGTCTGAACCTCATGGAAAACAAACAGCTTCTGCTGAGCACAGAGGACTGAACTGAGATCTGCATTGCCTTTTCCAAGCCCTCAGGACTGAGACATTTATACAAACCAGAGACATTAAAGGCATCTTTTCTCTTCAGTCATCTAATGGTGGTTTGGGCTTTTATCTTTTGGGGCCGTTTTTGTTGTTTTGTTTCGACTTCATACAGGATCTTATCCAAACTCTGGGAGTCATCCAGATGAAGCAGTTTGTCGAACAAGCTGTCACAGATACAGTTAGGAAATGTCAAAATCTTAATTTTAATACTCCATGTGCATTCTTGCTTTGAATGTTTGTTTCTTTCCATTTGGTTTTTATGAAAATTATATGTTAATGTTTTTTGATTGTTCTCTCTCTTTTTTATAAAACAGAGTAGCTGATGTCTTGAGAGCCAGTCACATTTGCTTTCTTTTTTTTTGTTTTATTGTGACTTAATGTACTTTTTTTTGTTGATATCCAGACAGTGATTTCACTTTGCTTGTTTGGTTTTGATTAAATCGATAGGTCATAATAACTGAGAATATTATATTTTACAATCCTAGAAATAATATTAATTTGAACATTACCTCAGTTTTCATTAATTAATGACTCCATCTGATGTATTGATATGCTGTGTTTGCAGTTCATTCAGCACTTTGATAAGTCACATAATCCATACAATAAAATCAGGTTATAGTTGATGAATAAAGTCAGATGGCCTTGAAAATATTTTTTTGTATGTATGTGTGGTTGTCAGCGAATGTTTACACACACAGTCTAACTTCCTTTAATATTCTTTGAAATAGTTAAGAGATTAGTTTTTATGAGCTATCAAAAAAAGTGAAAATTCTGTCATTCACTCACCCTGATGTTGTTCCAAACCTTTTTGACTTTAAATCTTTTACGGGCTTATAAAATATAAGATATAAACTCGCAATTCCGATGTTGCAAAAAACATTTTGCAATTCTGACTTTTTTTCCCCTCAGAATTGCATGATATAAACTCGCAAAACAAAAACAAAATCCTAAGAATGACTATAAGCTGCAATTGCCAGTTGAAATCTCGCAATTCTGACTTTAAAACTCGCAATTACGAGTTTATATCTCGCATTTCTGACATTATAGCTGGAAATTGCGAGTAAGAAACTCAATTGTGAGGAAAAAATTCAGAATTGTGAGATAAAAGCAATTATCTTTTAAATTTTTTTTTTTATTCCGGGTTGGAAACAAGCTTTCATATCTTAACCTGAGATAAAAATTCGCAAATTCAGAATTAAAATATTATTTCTGCTGTATTAGGCTACTTCTCAAAAGAGAAGCGTTTGGCGTCACCTGTAGGTTGAATGCGGCACATTGATAGTTAGCGTCGTTGCTATGAAACGAATCTTGAAAACACAACGATAAACCACGGCATTCGTAAACGTCTGATAATCTCATCGAGGCGTTTGTGTTTTGATCCTGAACGTCTCTGAAACCGATCAAAATGTCTAACGCTCTGTTAGCAGAGGTTGGCTGGGAAGCGGGTTTCGCCCTCCCTGTAGCTAATGCAGCGAATAAAGCATTAGAGGAGGAGGTGAGTGATAAGTTTATCTGCTAAATGACATTATTCACAGACAAGGCTTAGACTAAACCAGGATTAGTTCAATTAGGACATTTAAGTAGCTTTTATAAACGTACCCTAGAACAAAACAATGATATTAACATATTTTAAGATATGTCAGTACAAGTTGCTTTCAGTTAAAACAGCACAAACATGCATTTTAGTCTAGGACTAGCTTAAGCCTTGTCTGTGAAACTGGGGGTATATGTCTGAATAATTGATTTTTAAGAGAGATGTGTGCCATTTTCATTTTTTTTTCTTCTCTCTACAGCTTAAAAGGAAGCAAAAGGAGCAATTAAATCTTGAGAACAAACTGAATAAATACAAAGATGTTATAAATGCTTTGACTGAACATCTCAAAAATCTGAAACAAGAGCTTTCTCACGCTCAGGTACGAGATAATTGTAAAGAAAAACTCTTTCTGTATTTTCTTGTTTTGAACAGTAAGATTGAATGTGTAATGTTTGAGTGGGATTGTTTGCGTATGTTCAGGCTTTGTGCAAAGCCAGAGAGAAGGAGACTGAATCTGAGGAGCATTTCAGAGCTCTGGCGGAGCGAGAGGCAGGCCGGTTGAAGCAGGAGATCATTGAGCTGGAGAATCAACTGAAAACACTGAATGAGAAGAAGAACGCACAAGAGGTTACAGCTGACTCATACCCTATCCATATAACATGACCTGTGCTTATGCATAAACAGTGTTAAAGCAATAGAAAGAAACCATCGTTCATTGGTGTCTCACAAACTGCAAATGCATACAAACACGTTTACACACTACAGTTCAAAAGTCGGGGGTCAATAAGATATAAAGAAAAAAAGAAAGTAACTATCCGGCAAGCACCCATTAAACTGATCAAAAGTGACAGACATTTATGATCCAGAAAAAATGTATCACTGTTTCCACTAAAATATTAAGCAGCACAACTGTTTTCAACATGGATAATAGGAGATTTTCTTGATCAGCATATTAGAATGATTTCTGAAGGATCATGTGACACTGAAGTGACATGTGAAGCTGAAAATTCAGCTTTGCCATCACAGCAATAAATTAAATTTCAAAATATATTAAGAAAACAGTTATTTTAAATTGTGATGTTATTTCACAGTATTACTGTTTATACTGTAGTGATCAAATAAATGCAGCTTTGTCAAAACATAAAAAAAATCATACACTGAGCTTTTCAAATACTTTTATTTTATTACAAAGGAACATAATCCTAATGTAATTCTGTCCATCATGTACACAGAACAGCATCTTTAAAGCCACTCAGACGCTTGAGGAACTGAAGAGTCAGCTGAACTGGGATCAGCAGACCCTGGAGGCCTGGCTGCAGGAATCAGCACACAAGGATGAAGACACCATGGCCATCATCAAGTACGCCAAGCAAGATGAGAGCAGGATTCGAGTGAGTCTGTAGTAAAAGCGGCAGGATTAGCTGTTTGAGTTGGGTTGTAAGCCTGATGGTAAACACTACTGAGCTGTCATAAGGAACATGTAAAAGGTTGGCTTGCACAAATTGTCACTGCTTTATACACTTCAAGCAGCTATATCATAATATTTTAAAGGGTCGAATGCATTTGCAGCACTCAACTGTCAGACCAAAAATGTGAGAGTGCCAAATAACAAAGTAATGTTTGTGAATCTCACAAATCCTGGCAAGAACATATTTTTATCATATCCCACCCTAAAAGAACAAGTGAGCACACTTGATTGACAGTTGAGAACAACCCCCCCACACATACACACACTCACACTCACGCTATAGTCATTACTTCATGCGTAATGCAAAATAACAACTAAAAATGTAACAAAAATAACTACAAAATGGAGAAGCCATGTGTGGAAAAACTAAGTATATATGAATCAATAGCTTGTAGAACCATAGCAGCAATAACTTGAACTAATCGTTTTCTGTGTGATTCTATCAGCCTCTCACATTGAATTTTGGCCCATTCTTCTTTACAACTTTGCTTCAGTTCATTGAGGTTTGCGGGCATTTGTTTATGCACAGTTCTCTGATGGTCCCGCCACAGTGTTTCAATCGGGTTGAGGTCTGGAATTTGACTGGGCCATTGCAACACCTTGATTCTTTTCTTTTTCAGCCATTCTGTTGTACAGTAGATTTGCTGATGTGGTTGAGATCATTGTCCTGTTGCATGACCCAATTTCGACCAAGCTTTAGCTGTCGGACAGATGGCCTCACATTTGATTTGACTCTAAAATACTTTGGTATGCAGAGGAGTTCATGGTCGACACAATGATTGCATGGTGCCCAGGTCCTGTGACTGCAAAACAAGCCCAAATCATCACCTCTCTATCTTTGTGCTTGTATGAGGTGTTTGTGCTGATACGCTGTGCTTGGTTTTTGCCAAACGTGGCGCTGTGCTTTCTGGCTAAACACCTCCACTTTGGTCTCATCTGTCCAACTTCTGTTCCAGAAGTTGTGTGGGTTGTTCAGCCATGCTGCCATGTTCTTTTTAAAGAGGCAACCATTCCAAACAAGCCAAATGTGTTCAGCTTTTTCTTTTTTTTTTTTATAAATATTGCTATCATAAACTTTAACAATTAACATGTTAACTGAGACCTGTAGAGTCTGATCTTGGGGTGAATTTGCTGGGACGTCCACACCTGGGAAAATTGGCAACTGTTTTGAATGTTTTCCACTTGTGAATAATCTTCCTTACTGTAGAATGATGGACTTCAAATTGTTTGGATCTTGCCAGATAGATGAGCAGGAACAGTTGATTCTCTAAGATCATTCCTGATGTCTTTCTACCTGAATACGCCACACCAGCAAACTGCCAAAACCTGGCTGCTATTTACCATCTTAATTCCTATGGAAGCAGTAAGGGTGTACTATTTTGGCCTAGTTTTTGTTAAATAAATAATAACATTTCACTCCGTGTCATGTTTTGTTGTTCGGTTGTATTTTATATCTCATTTTAAGACCTGGTAAGGACCAGATTATTTTTTTTTTTCTGGTCCCGATGCATAAAGCAAAGAATTAAAAGAGGGTGTACTTTCTTTTTCACATAAGTGTGTGATACACACACACACACACACACACATATATATATATATATATATATAAAATCATATTATTATTTTATTATATTTTCAGTTTTATTTTCATTTTAGGGTTAATTTTGTTTTGTTTTTGTCATTTTTATTAGTTTAAAAAAAAAAAACTTTTCTAAATAGTTTTTTTATTTAGTTTTAGTTTTTAGTTTTCATTTATTTAGTTATATTTGTTATTTGTTAATTTATTTAATTATATTTGTTAATTTAATTTAAATAGTATTACAATGTGACATCTTTTATGAGATTCACTCACTTGTATGGGAAGTATTTTAGAAATACCTGGAAAGCAGTATGCTAAGCTATAGTTTGCATTGCAGAATAACTGCCATGTCTGGGCTGAGATAATATCTGCTGTCTTTTAAATCAGGAGCTGACACTAAACATTGAGAAGTTGACACTTGAAGCCAACCAGAAAAGAAAGACCTTGAACAGTGAAATCACTGAATCAGTTACAGCACAGGTAATCAATGTTTTTCTGTGCTCCCTCACATTTCTTAGTTGTCAGAGGACGTTTTTTTATTCTTTTAGCATGCCATCATTCTTATAGGATTGGGTCTTAGCAAATGCACTTGTATTTTGGGATCCAGATCGCTTTGGACAAAACAGCCGAAAGCTTTCGTCAGGCTCACATTGAGAGGCAAGAGATGATCAACCAGTGGGAGAACACTATTGAACAAATGAGGAAAAGAGACCAGGAGATACAGCAGTGTGCCATGGTAACCTGAAGATGGCGCTCTTTTAATATTAAAACATCATTAAATGCACAGTGTTTCTGTAGATGCAAACATATACATTTTCCTTAATATTTTTTATAACTTTGTAAATCATTTAATCTTCTAGTTGCAAGCAGAGGTGAACCAAGTGATAAGAGAGAAGAATGATTTGATCAAGGAGAGGAAGGACTTCATGGAGCGTGAGATAGAGAACAATAAAGAGCTGGAGAGGAACATAGGCACAACTGAACGTCAGGCGCTTCGACTCAGACAGCAGCTCCAGGAAGAGGAGAGGAATCACAGACGTCTGCAGGATGAGGTGAGTCTACTGCGGCGTCCCAACATTGGGGTGCTTCTCATTTTCTAAAATGTGTATCCTCGTTTCATTGCTCCTCTGTCCTCAGGTCTGACCTAGAGACCGATCAAAGTCCACCATGATGAAAGGCACATCATTTGTCAAAATACACCGTGAGCTGGCAAGGATCTAGTACAGTGGTTCTCAACATGGGGACCGGGGTCCAGTAGGGGGCCTCAACAAACTTCCAAGGGGGCTTCAAGTTGACTTGAATAAAATTATTTAAAATAAGACAAAACAAGCATTTATATAAGCTAAAAGAACAAAAATATAAGGATTAAATTAAGTAAAGTTTAGAGCTAATCAAGGATTTGTTGATCTGGGTTTAATTTTTAACACAGATTAACAAATCAGGGATTAGATTCAAGAGTTTTATTTGTCACATGCACAATTATATAGTTTTGTAATTATATAAGATTATATTATATAAGAATTGTAACCTGTGATTAAAACCTGCATTTACGATTAATTTTCTCTGTCATGATGGATTCACCATTATACCTAATTAAACAGCAAATTGACCACAGAAACTCTCTCTCTGATATAAGTAGCTCTTGCCGATAAAGGAAATAAATTTGTAAAAATATCAGATGTCTTTATAAACTGTACAGAGAGGCCATTACTGATTAAGCAGACAATGAAAACATTGCGGCAGCGCGTGCAGATTTCATAAACCTGGAAATATATTTATAGTATCAATTAATGGTGTAATATGGCAGCATATCATATGGCAAAACAACCGAGATAAGAAAAAACAACTGGCATGATTCGTGGAGTGATTATCTCCGCTCTTGATAGTGCCGTTTGATCGCTGCCCAGCAGCCATGAAAAATGAGAGGCGCGGCAGCGAACACTGGAGCTCACCTCAAACACATTGGGTTACTATGTATATACCACAGTAGATGAATGTGGTTATAATCATGGAAATAAAATAATACTATGGTACCATTAAGGGTACAGCAGCCACAGTACATCTTTGTAAGGGTTGTGATTTTTTTCATGTTATTCAAATGCAAATATATATATTTAAAAAAATGAAATATATATATTTGACATGAAAAAATTATAACATTTTATTAACTATTTATTTATTATTAAATTAATTAATTAATTAAATTATTTTCTGATTAAATTAATTATATAAAAAAAAGTCTTAGGCCACCATCAGATGTTGTTTTAGCAATGGTATAATGACCATATGTAATTATTTCTTAGACTCTATTAGAATATAACCAGAAAATATAGGAAATTTGTATGCAGTATTAAAAAACAGAAGTGATATTCTTCTTTGAGAAACTGGAAGAAGTCCAAGAGGTCACACTAAATACTGAGAGACAGAAAAATAAATATGGATGTCATTAAAACATAAAAAAACAAAGCTGGTGGTGGCCTAAGACTTTTGTACAGCACTGTATATACATACACAAACACACACAC
Organism: Anabarilius grahami; assembly: GCA_003731715.1. Lineage (NCBI taxonomy): Eukaryota > Metazoa > Chordata > Actinopteri > Cypriniformes > Xenocyprididae > Anabarilius > Anabarilius grahami. The sequence continues at coordinate 262,158 of RJVU01064619.1, forward strand.
ACACACACACACATATATATATATATATATGAATTTGGCTAAACTAATCAAATGTGGTGTTTTGCTTTCAGGTGGAAGTTCTGAAGGGATCTTTAGACCGAACAGCCACAGATGTGGAGACCACCAGAGCTCAGTTAACCAGCATGAAAAAGAACATTCAGGACAAAACAGCAAAGTAATGCTTTCACTTTTCTCAGATGACTGCTCAGTCTTATAGTTCACAGCAAATTCATAGCGAATAGCAAATTTATTGTAGTAATATATACGGTTCTTTTGTTGTAGGGTTGAAGAAGTAAAGCTGCATATTGCTGCTTTGAAGGAGAAGGTGCAAGTGGTGATGGAGGCGGTGTTGGATGGTGAAGAGCAAGCAGCACAGATGGAGCAACTGCGCAAAGAACAGGAACAGAACATCAAAGTGAGTTTGACTCCTTTTGACTTCACAGCAATTCACTGGCATTCTGGGCATCAGGCACCTTTTGTTTTGCACTGAAAATCCATATGGCTTAAAAATCAGAGGAGGATGAATGTTGTACTGTCGCTTCTCTTCTCTCTCTCTTTCTCTCTCTCTCCTCAGTTTTATTTTTTATTTTTTTCCAGTAATTTTAGTGCATCAACTTAAACTTATTTTAGTTTAAAATTTTCATTTAGTTTAAGTGTTTCAGCCCATATTTATATTTTATATCACATTTATTTCAATTAATAAAACAGTTTTTAATAGTTCTAGTTGATAGTAGCCCTAGTCCACAGTTTTGGAAAAAGAACATGACACATGATGCACTGCTATGGCCAATAACCCATAAATATCCGATTTTAAATTCTGTGCTATTTTGTCAATAAGTCAATAAAACACTAAAAACTAAAACGAATTTCAGCATCACAACATTATAATGCACAGTATGGAAAATGGATGTTCATTTAGAGATTTACTAAAGATTACATTTAACAGTGCTATTAAATTATTAGTGTTATTAAAATATTAACTTCAAGTGAGTGTTAAATGTAAACGTAGACAGAACAATTAAATATCCAATATCAACCCATACCTATATTATTTTGTATTATTATTTTTAAATGATTTGTTAAGCCTGTTTGTGATTGACTTCTTAATGAAAGTTATTATAATGTGTTACCTTTACCTGTATTTAGATTAATAAAGCATTAATGCATGTCTTCTGATGCGTGTGTAGGAGATCGATGCTCAGCTGCTCCGGCAGAGAGAGCTCATGTTCAGAAAGAGTCATGAGTTGCAAGGGCTGCGTGAAAAGGAGAAGAACATCACAGCTGAGATCTGCGCCACTCGGGCTGTTCTCTCTAACCTGAACAGCAGACTCGGCAAACTGGACCAGAACTTTCTCCAACAGCAGATGATTATCTCCAACCAGGCAAGAGAACCAGAGTCTCGAATAGATGTCATCTTGTTAAATTTGTCGGTACACAAGCAGCACGGTTGTTTCCTAGAAGCTGACAGAGGGCTCGAGTGTTGTTCTTTTGTTTGGTCCAGGACTTTCAAATCCAGATGCTGGAGAGGAAGACTTTACACTTGCAGGGGAAGGTAAACACAGAGGAGAAGAAAGCTCTGGAGAAGAGGGCTTCTGATCTGGCTGAAGCTCTCGAGGAGAAGAAGAAGACGGCCACCACCCTCAACACACAGCTAAAGAAACTCCAGGTGAGAGTGTGTGTCTCTGTTGTTACACTGATTTCTCAGAGATCCCCTTAGGTTTGGAGAACAGCTGTTGTCAGTAGGCACTAAGGTCTGATTCATAGGTGACATGTCATAAACATGTTTATTGATTGATTACTGATTTCTGTTTTGGCATTCTGCCCTTGAGGTATTGCAGTTAAATATGAAACAATGCACCTTATTTTGTTTCTCTCAATCTTACATTTCCTGCTCTTGTATGCAATATAAATATCTAGTTCAGTCATGAAACTCTAGAGGGCGCAGGCTGATAGCTCCTTTACATGCGATCTGCAAGCAATCACATCATTACCGCATGACATAAGTTCATTGGCCTCTGCTGATCCTGCAGCCAATGAGATTGCTTGCTCAACATTTAAATAGTATAGTTCAGTGTTTGCTGTAGGGTAGTTCTGCAGCATGCTATCACATTTCCTCTGAAAACCTCCACCTCCCCCAGCTCCACCTGCCTAGATCTGCTACGGGATTTATGTCTGTCTGTTTATGCAGCAGTAGCATATCTTACATGCTAGATATATATATTCTTATAATTTGTTTTTGGACCTTTGTTTTTGGACCTTTGGATGTTTTTAATGTTCCATATATTCTTAGGATGATATCCGCTGCATTAAGAAAGACGCAGAGAAGAGCGAAGCAGAAAAGAGAGATCTAACTTCCAAGATCCAGGAGATGGAACTCTTCATTAACACCTCTGAGAAAGACCAGAAAAAACTCAGGCTCAAAAAACAGGTCAATAACTTGATTGTCCATCACTGATAAATAGATCTGGTATCTGTACCAACAGATTTTTTTTTCCAGCAAATGCCACAGAATTTCACTAAACATTCATAAATTTCTACACATTCCCTACTTGCCAGTTTGTTTATTAAATACAGCATTACTCTTTTAACACATTTAATGGAATTTCTATTCCACACATTTTCCCTAACCATCAGCACTTGCTATCAGCTCAACTGATAAAATTTTAAATACATTATTGATCTATTGTGGATAACTTAATCTATCAAAGCATTTTATAAAATATCAGCAGTAAACAATGGTAGAGAACAAAAGACATTTGCTCTATTGCACTCGTGTGGATGTCTCCTTATATCAGGACAGCATGGTGGAGAAAGGTCTCCTGAAGATGGAGGTGCAGCGGCTGAGAGACCTGCTGTATGACAGAGCAGATGGAGTGCTGACTATGGAGAAGAGACGTCTGCAGCTGCAAGCGGCCATGAAAGAAAGAGAGGAGGAGATCCGTGTGCATAGAGAGATGCTCGTTAAACAGGTCAAGCTCACTGAACAGGAGAGACAAGGGCTCAGGTAAAAACCCGCTAGCCAATGAAACATGAAATTGGTAAATGAAAATGATTACATTTTTTAGTGTGGCTTAGAAGATAAATTTATACTAAAATACATATATAAAAATTTAAATAAATTAATAGTATGATTTATTATTGATTTTTTTATTTTATTTTAAAATGTTCAGATTGTAATTGTATCATTCGTATGCTATATAAATTACTACTGTTCATAAAAACAGTAAAAAGTATAAGTTGATGAGCACTGATGTCATATACAGTATTTGATTCAGCACTTTTCTGCACTCTGTTGGTTGTGACAAATGGCCTTAGTACTGCGGTGAACGAGAGAATGTTCAAAATTGACAAGATGAGGAAGAGGTATGAGATTCTGACTGTTTCCATGGCTGCACCAGAGGGAGAGGAGGAGAAATCCCAAGCCTACTTCATTATAAAGGTATCATTCCACTATTTTTTTTAATATAGTTTTATTGGCCACGTTCACACAGCAGCAGAATACAGTTGTCAGTCCTGTTTTTAAGTACTTAATACAGTTACTTTCACGCACAGTACGGTTATTTACGTGAGTGACAACCGCATTTTATTACCGAACTCACACCTGTAAATTTTCAGGACTCACAACCATATTCTCAGAAAACTCACGCTGTGTGAACGGAACCGCACTGGACAACTAGTTATCTGTCACATCATACAGTGCAAAAGAGCCGCTCTGCTAAGGGGTTTTGTGTGTGGTTTCGCTATCTGTGACTTACAGTGATGGAGATATGAGCTATGTGTCATCTGAAGGTTCTTGATCCTGATTTGACAGATGAACTCGCGGCTCAATTGGGCTCTTGTCATATCAAAAGGGTCAAGACTTTTCAGTTTATGGATGTCGCCATCTTTGATATTACTTTGGTCACTGTCACTATGGTTACTGGTAAAAGAATACAGGCTTGACTCTTGTTGCATGTTCATACAGACAGTATTCCAGACGCTACAGTAAGTTGCTGTGTGAATGAGATATTTCGAGAAGTAAATGCTGTTGTCAGTCCCAAAAATTGTGTGAACGAAGCCATTGATTTAAAAAAAAGAAAAAGTTACAGGAACAGAAGAGAGATAAAAGAAAAGACAGCACAAACAGGGTACAACATATTGCATGCATCTTAAAGACCACCACATTAGGGCCACACAAGAGATGAATGATAAAACGTCTCAGGTTACACATGTAACCACGGTTCCCTGAGAAGGGGAACGAGACACTGCGTCCTCTAGAGCAGTGGTTCTCAAACTTGTCCTGGTGACCCCCTACCACTGCACATTCACAGACAGTTTCTGCCAATTTCATGTTAATCTTGAGAACCTATAGAGTGGTAGTGCATCCTTCATATCTCCGAAAGTCTTTAGTTTTATCATATTTATAAAAAATACTTACGCTCTACCCTTTCCGAAAACAGCCAAGCACCTGGAGGTGTGCTGTGTGAGCTAAAGAGTGACAATCACGCGCAGCTTTTGCTTAGCGATCGTCTGCAAGCTATCAATGGTCAGCTAAATAAATGTATTTAAACACACACAATACACCATCACATTATCCATGGATAACTTTTGAATCACTATAATGAATATAATGTATAGTGAATGATGAATAATGAATTTTGTGTTGTTTACGTTATATGCACTTATAGGCGCCTATTGCCAATAAAACAGCCTCTGTAATCTGTTAATCAAGGGGCATTGCCACACACAATGATAGTAAAATCCCTCCTGTAATGTGTATATTCTGTTTTGGTTTGGATCTGTTCTGTTTCTGTTCCATGCTTGTGTATGTTGACCTATGCTGTGTTCGAAATCGCCCCCTATACCCTCATTCACTATTCCTTACATTAGTCCACTAATATAGTACAAGGAGTCAATGAAAACGAGTGAGTGAATTCAGACACTGAGTATGCCGGAGGGGCTGTCGCTTTTGCATAGTTTGTGCTTGCTATTTTGAAACCTGAAACTGGCAGCTCCAGTAGTAATGAAAATTATCTTGAGCTCTGTCATGAAAACTAGCATGTATAAACCTTAATTAAACAATTTAATAATCAAGTAAAAATGACTTTATACCTGTATGATATTATTCTGTAGCCACATTGGGAAGTGGATGGATGGAAGATTCAGCTGCGGGCACCATCTTCTGGTCAGACGCTGGAATTCATTCGGCGCATGACAAAACTTTCTAGCTGTTCAGTGTACATCAGTTGTACACTCGTTATTGCGGTTTATTGTGGGATTGAATGAGTGCACTCGGTAACGTCCACTATGGTTTCGGACACCACTACAAAAAAATGGCTGTCCCCTCAAATAGTGCCCTATTTAAGGGTATGGGGGGCGATCTTGGACATAGCCCTAGTTTCCTCGTGTGTGTCAGTTAGTCCAATTCATTTCACCTGTTGTTCATTTATTTCCTTCGTGTACCTCTGTGTATTTAAGTCCTCAGTTTGCTTTGTTCAGTAGTCCAATCTCCGTGGCGTTATGTTTGGTTGTTCATGTTTTCCAGTGCTGGGTTCTTTTTTTCTTTTCTTTTTTTTTTAAAGTTAAAACTTCTGTGTTTAGATCTTGTACTTGTCTTTATTTTCAACCCAACTGTGACACCATGGTATACCAACATTTTTAATAACATAGTTTATTTTTCCAGTTAGATGCATTGAGCTCTTTTATGTGCACAAGGAAAAATTGCAGTAAAGTAATTAATATTATTTCATGCATTAGATTCCTAGACTGAAAAAGCTTGATCAGCAATCAGAAACATGTGATGGTATGCTTAGTGGAGGACATTCCCCTTTTTGAATAATAAAGGTCATTCTTTAATGATTTATTGTAACATCCCCAAGTGTTATTTCATTATTTTTTTTAAAGAAATGTATACTTTTAATCAGCAAGGAAGCATTAAAGAGATAAAAAGTGACAACAAAAATATTATAATGTTACAAAAGATTTCTATTTCAAATAAATGCTGTTCTTTTGAATTCTTTATGCATTAAAGAACCCTGATAAAAATGTATTGTGCTTTCCACACAAAATATAAAGAAGCACTACTGTTTTCAACATTGGTAAAAATAAGAAATATTCCTTGAGCACAAAATCATTCAGCATATTAGAATGATTTCTGAAGTATCATGTGACATGGGGTAATGATACTAAAAATTCAGCTTTGACATCACTAGAATAAATTCCATTTTAAAACATATTGAAATGCAAAACAGTTATTTTAAACTATAATACTATTTCACAATATTACTGTTTTTACTCTATATTGTTGATCAAATAAATGCAGCTTTGGTGAGCTTTTGAAAGAAGTATCTTTCAAAGAAGGGTCTTTACATTTAAAGCATTTCCAACTCCAGACTACTCCATAATTTTCTCTATGTCAGAATGACCATTGAAACTCCTTATAAATCACAATATCTAATAAATTCTGGACTTTCTCCTAAGGCAGCTCAAGAGAAAGAAGAACTCCAGCGTCAGGGAGATGATTTGGATGCCAAAATCCGCAAGGCAGAGAAAGAGATCCACGCTTTGGAGAACACCCTGCATGTTGTCAACAACTGCAATACAACCTACCGCAAAGCCCTGACCAAAGTCACGGATTCCAGTAGGTATTTCGGTTGCACTTTATTTTACAGTTTTTGCACTTACGTGTACTTACAGTGTTCTTACCTAAGAAAGTGCTGGGTAATATAAGGTAACTACATGGGTTAAGGTTAGGTTTAGTGGTAGGTTCAGGGTTAGTACCTAGCTATGACCCAGTTATTGTAATTACTATAATAAATACGTAGTATGTACATGGGGAACACAACTGTAAAATAAAGTTGTACCAGTATTTCTATATTAAACTCATTGATTACTCCAAAACAAGTGTTTCTGAGTCATTCTCAAACACTTTAACTCATTGCCGGCTTTTAAAAACATTCTTTGTTGCTAATGTCACCACATTCCCACAGTGCATTGTTATGTGATTCTAATTTTAAAGTGGTCTGTTAAGTTTGTTTGCTTACCTGAAGAATGAGGAAAATAAGGGCTGTAGCTATGCTTGAGCAACACTGATATTAATGTACGTTACTTATGCATATGTTATCAGATTATATATATTCAGTTTAAGCAATACCTACAAGCAAACTTCACTTGTTTGTGGTATAGATACTGTGCAGGCTTCATTTGGCATGTAAACAATATCTGGAACATTGCAGTGTATATAATCAAACAGAATTTTGTTGTGAGCTGAGCAGTACACCATCTCGCTATAGGTCCCGCACACCAGGAGAAACTGAAGCTGGAGGAGCAGAGACGAGCAGCCGAGGACAAGTACAAATTTAAGAAACGGCAAATCCGAGAACTGCAGGAGGACGTTGAAGTAAATATATGTGTTGACGTAAACATTCTTCCAGACAGACAATGCGGGAAAAAAACTAAATTTATATAAATATGTGAAGTATAATCTCTCATGATACAGAAATGTAATTCTTGACATTAGTTAATTAAATATAGATATATATGATCTGAGCAGGTTTGTTAAAGAAAAAAGGGCAAAAATTCAATTATCTTTTCAGAGGGAGAAATTGTCTGTCCATCAGAAAACACACTGTTCAAGCTCAGGCTTCAAGCTCAAGTAAAAACTAATAATCCTGACCAAATATTTCACATGTCGTATAGGAAATTTGTCCACCCTGTTACATGAATTTTTTGTAATGCAGTGTGTAACAGGGTGGACCTTAACAGGGTGGACATTTTAATTTTACGAAGAACAACATGCTAGCAAAAGATTAACATTTAGGAAGAATTTTAATAGATTTAGAAAATCTATTTTAAAAAATAAAGAAACATTTTCATGTCCAGTGTCAATGGTCACAACAGGGTGGACATTTGGTTTTATGTTATTAGATAAATATTCTAAAATTAGGAAACTAGAAAAGTTTATGACTAACACTTACTTTGTCCTTGGAGTTGCTTTCCCTCCAAGGAAATGATGTCACTTCTAGTAAGTCATGTAATTTAGGCATATATGGACTGGAGTTTGAGAGACAAACTAATTTAATGGTTTACACCTAAGAAGAAAATATGTATCACAATAAATTTTATATAAACACTTAAAATAAAATATTTATATAAGGACAAGGGTTCTTTCCTGATAAAAAAAATAATAATAATATGGTTGAGAGGTGAGTGTTGATGCCAAAATATGGTGCTATTTGTCTGGATACCTTTCTCCTAGTAGAATTAAAAAATATGTTATGATAGGGCCAAAACAAAGTTTACATTAAGTGAAATACCACCATGTCATAAAAGTTGAATAGCATTTTATGTGAAATATGCAGTATTGTTTCACGGGGACATAAAATCCACCAAACTGTATGACCCAATTAACATTAACCTAGATTATTAAATCTAATACTATAATCTAGTAATCTAATTACTAAACACTGTAATGTTCATTGGGTTCATTGTTAGTTGATGATGCCTAATTTATTAATGTTAACATATAAAACTGAACTATAATGTGTCACACTTTAATTTACAGTGTTCATGATTCCCTGTACTTACATAAATAATTACGAAGTAATTCTAATTAACTGCATGTACTTGCTCTGCTGAAAAATCCTGCCATAGTCATGCTATTCTCAAGCAAAACTGAGCTGCTTTTCTGGTCCACAAACACTCCTTCTTCACATGCTGGGGACTAGCAAACCAGCATCCATCATCCCATGTTGATCCCAGCATGCAGGTGACCAGCAATGTTAGATTTTTCAGCAGGTGTTGTGTCATTATTCATTAAAGTTGTTTATAGTTACACATAGTTCTTGTTCATATAGTTCTAATATAGTAATTAATTACAGTGATTTTTAATAATATGTGTGATACAAACACTGGAAAAAGTGTTTCTGTGAAGTGTTGCTAGAACTATAAAGTTGTTACCAGCATAAGAAAATGCACAGTACTACCTATAATTCAGAGTATGTACTTTCACTTTAATATTTATGTCACTAGGTAACACAACAGTTAAAAAAAGAATTTTTTGAAAACCATCATTCACAACAGGTAAAACAAGTTTCTGTAAACCTGCTCTGTAAAAAGTGAAACTTTTTAGTACTTTAAAGTTAATTAGCTAGGTCAGCTTGATTCTGTTAAATAAAATGTTAAAACCAATGAATTTAGATGATAGCCATAAAGTACATGTATCACATTTCAGAGCATGTCCAGGACATTGGAGGGTCTTCTTCAAGAGGAAGCCATTCAGAACGAGAGCATTGAGAGGACCCAAGCACATGTGCTTTCTCTCAACAAAGACATCCTCTCTCAGGAGGAGAAACTCAACAGAGCCGTCAAACAGGTCTGACATACACCCTCACATACCCTACAATTATCCAGCTTTATCTTTTTAGATTCATCTTACATTACAAAGTCTAAAATGACTTTTCTTTTATAGTCATTTTTATTTATAGCGCTTACAATACAGATTGTTTCAAAGCAGCTTCACAGTAATAAACAGGAAAATAACAGAAAATATAATAGGCTATTAAATGAGCTTTCTGCTCAACTTTCATATACTTGGTCAGTGTTTGCTGTAGCAATTTCTTACACCCTCCACCTTCCCCAGCTCCACCTGTATAGCAGTAGCGTGCAGTGGTGTTCTGAAATGAGGAGGCACATTTTTTATTTATTTATGAATCAATGTAAATTCATGCATTACTCTTAACGTTGACACGTCTTCCTTGTTAAATGAACATTACGTTACATTACACTAAAAAAGAAACCAAAGACAATTCTATTTTGTAATTTTACATTAACAGTGTAATGTTCTATTTATCAAAACCAAGTCAATCTCATCAAGTTAGTGTTTTAAGCATTTCTACATTCATTCCAAAATAATAACTAAAGGCAATAATAATTTAAACAATATAAATTGTATTTGTGTATTGATGTTTTTCTTTTTAATAGTCAACTTAGGCTATTTCAAGATTCAAGACTTTATTTGTCACATAAATGGTTATATGGAGAGCATATGACCAGCAGTGAAATGTAAATCAGGTCCGCTCCATGGACAATACAAATATTTAAAAATTTAAAAATATAAACAAAAAAAATTGAAACAAAATGATTTTGGATCATCAGTCATGCTCCGTAAACACCGTCTGTCACAGACACGAAGATGTATTTTTAATTTCACCAAGCTGATTGCACTAAAAACTCAGCAGTCATCATGCTTTCAGTCCATTTCAAGTTTGATTTTGACGTGACATAAAGCGATGATATCTAACTGGGTGATCTGTTTACTTCAATTAGTCTTCCCATTGACACCATCATTTGTTCAGTCAAACTGACGCGTGGAACACGCACGTCAACAAGAGGCGGGATTTATTGCACAAACCAATCATATCCAATCATAACCAATTACATCCAATCATAGCGAGATGGAGACATTGCCTCCTCTCACGTGACTTTCCCCCATTCATTCTCAATTACCCCCCACAAAACCCACCGCACGCCGGGGGTCTGATGATTTTCTATGGTTTCCTATGAGAGCAAAGGGAGGCATGCCTCCTGCTGTAACTTTACCTGCGAGTGTCGCTGTTGGGCAGTGTTCCTTTAGAAATACGAGTGACTTGCGCTCTTTTTAATGTCATAATGTGTAATATTTGTGTTGTTTTATATGTAATATGGATTATTTTCTCTTTCTATTTTTTTGAGGAGGCACTGCCTCCCTTGCCTCCTCGGAGGAATCGCCCATGCTGTATAGATCTGCTACGGGTAATTCACGTATGCTATATTGTACAGCAGCAGCATGTCTTACTTGCTCACAGCAATGTGTTGTGTGTGTATTGGCAGTAGCAAGTCCTGTACTTGCTCTGCAGCAGCAGGAGCGTAGCAGATCTATTAAGATATTAACATAAAATGACCCAACATATTAATATTATCCATTAGTAATACCATTACAATGTCAAAAACTCAGAGAGTTGTGATGACAGGAATATATTTATACGCATGTATAAATGGCCAGTAATGACCGATTATACCCATGTTATTGTGATTATCCAACAGACAGATTGCTATCTAAAAAGTGCCTGATCTGATAATCTTACCCTATTCTTGTCTCACAGTGTGCCAAATATACCAGGGAAATTCGGTCTAAGAACAGCAAAGAGAAGACGTTTGAGGAACGCGACATAGAGCTACGAGAACTCAGAGACTTAAATAAAAGCCTAAATAAGTTGCTCCTAGAAGCCACAGAGGAGAATCCTGACCTGGCATCTGCATTACAGATACGTTTTATGCAGGTACAGTTTGACTGGAAAAATTATCCATCTGGATCTATGTTACATGTAGTCATTGGTGAAAAAAATGAATCCGTTAGAAATCAAAAAATTTTATTGCTGCTTTGTTAAAGTGATACAAAGTGGTAGTAAGTACAAACAAGGCTTGTATAGATTTGAATAGAAATTTGAAAGCGAATACACTACCGTTCAAAAGTTTAGGGTCAAGAAGTTTTTTTTTTAAATAATTCAATACTTTTATTTAGAAAGTATGCATTAAATTAAAAATGCATTAAAACAGTTTTATTTTAATTAAATGCTGTTCTTCTGTTCTTGTTTCTATTTCAACATTGATAATAATAAGAAATGTTTCTTGAGCAGCAAATCAGCATATTAGAATGATTTCTGAAGGATCATGTGACACTGAAGACAGGACTAATGATGCTGCACATTCAGCTTTGACATCACAGCAAAAAATTACATTTTACCATATATTAAATACAAAAACTTTATTTTGAATGGTAATAATATGTCACACTATTAAAGTTTTTACTGTATTTCTGATCAAATAAATGCAGCCTTGGTGAGCAAAAGAGACTTCTTTCAGAAACATTAAACAAATGAACGGTAGTGTATGTTTGCATTTTCACAGTGTGCTCAATTATTAGAAGAATTATTGTGAGATTACTTTAGTCATTACTTGCTTTGTTACATTTAACTGTAATGGTTAATGTAGTTATGTGCCTCATTTGCAGGCTGGTCTGTCGCTGCCCTCTCCTGCTTCCACTCCTTCCAGCCGTCTGAGCTCAAAGATCAACTCAGCCCGCAGTTCTGCTTCACTCCATCGGTATTCACATAATCATGCTTTTATCTATCACGATTTATATTCCACGTGTACATCTGCTGCTATTACTGCATAATTATCCAGTCAAGTGTGACCGTTTAAAAGTCCTGACGGTTGTCTTATGTGTCTCACATGCACATCAGATCCTCAAATCCATCGGCCAGTAGTAGTGCCAGAAGCCAATCTGTCCCGTCCCCTCCAGTGAAGACAGTGGATCTGGGATTGGGCCTCTCCGTCACATCCCCGCAAGGATCTCGGCTACCCAGCGCTGACAGCAGCAGCAGGAGCAGCAAGTGCAAGAGCCCTTAGACAGATCCAGACCCCAATCTCTCTGAGGAACAGTGTGTCTCTGTCAACCAGAAAGTTATTGTTTTTAATTATACCACCGTTCTTGTTATTCAAGTTTTGCCTCAATGTTTAGTTTATTCAATTCAATGTTATCTTTAAAATAATTTTAGCTGTTTAAATTTGACTTTTATCATTGTGTGGGTGTGTGTGTGTTTTTTTTTCCTAGAAATTAGTTATTACTTCAGACTCATACTGAAAACATAGTTTGATTATATACATACTATCGGTAAAAGTTAATTATAGTTTACCAGTATTATATAATAATAGTTTGATAATATAATACAGGTAAAATATAATTACGTTTTTTTATGTTTTTGGAAGAAGTCTCTTGCGCTCACCAAGGATGCATTTATTGCATTGCATTTTTTATTTTTTTATATTAAAAATACAGCAAGAATAGCAATATTGTGATATTTTAATATATGGTAAAATGTAATTTATTCCTGTGTTGGTAAAGCTGAATTTTCAGCAGCATACTCCAGTCTTCAGTGTCACATGATCCTTCAGAAATCATTCTAATATGCTTATTGCTGCTCATTTGTTATATTATTATTATATAATGGTCCATCAATAATCAGCATATTAGAATGATTTCTGAAGGGTCATGTGACACTGAAGGTTGGAGTAATGATGCTGAAATTTCAGCTTTGCTTCACAGGAATACAAATTTTAATTTGTAATAATATTTTACATTATTACTATTTTTACTTTATTTTTCATAAAATAAATTCAGCATTGGCGAGCATAAGAAACTTCTTTCAAAAACATTAAAAAGTCTTAATTATCTTAAACTTTTGACCGGTCATGTAAACTTTTTTTCACAGAACCTCTTTCCTTTAGAATTACAACCGCAGGTCTTGTTTAATTTCAGTTCTTACATATATGATTGTTATGTGGCAGCAACATAGAAAGAAACAATAAAATCCTACATTCATGAAATGCTTTGGCCCATGATGAGTTGAAGGTGTCAGGGGAAGAAAAGAGAGAATAACTTCCGTCTACAGCCCATTGTGTTTGTATTGCCTAAACTGGGGTGTGTTCAGTCTCTCTATTCATTGAAACCCATGAGACAGACAATTCTACCAACGCCCTCATATAGCCTATAAACCTGAAGAGTCACTGACCGTTTATCCATACACGTTCCTCCAAAAGGATCATTTGCAGAACCAAGGAGAAAATGTTCCAATTCATCCTATTTGTTGGATTTCTGTGTTTTTCTGTGGGAGAGTCGAGCACTACTGGTGAGTCATTGATCAAACTCTTACTGCTACTCAAAGTGAAAAAACAAAACAAAAAAAACCCTGGAGATTTACTCAAAAGTCATAATTTAGGTCAAGGCTGAACATTTTGCTGGCAAAGTACCCTTTCAAGAGGCTTACTGATTCAGTTTATGAAAGAATGTTTTTTTTTATGATAAAAATGAAACCTTGACCTTTTAATTTACATATTGACTCAAAAACCTGGTTTACATTTGGTTAATGTTGGTTATTGTGTGGTTAATGGAACTCACAGGTGCTCCTTCGACCACTGAACTGACAGCAGAAACAACATCAGCAAGCTGGATAATGACTTCTGCGCCATCAACACAGCAACCTGGTATGATATATTTGTTGGTATAACATAACAAATCAGTTTTAATCAGGCTTTCGCATAAACTTTAAAGGGATAGTTCAACCAAAAATGAAATTTCTGTCATTTACTCACCCTCAAGTTGTTGCAGTCCTGCATAACTTGCTTTCTTCTGTAGAACACGAAAGAGAAAAATGATTGACTGTTTTTGTCATACAATGAAGCCAATGCGGTCCAAAACAGTAGACCCCGCTGACTTTGAAACAAGTCATACAGCATGAGGGTAAATTATGATAGAACAAATTTTTAGGTGAACTGTTGCTTTATTGCAATTTAGAGATGTTACATTTTTAATATAACGCATTGTCAATTTTCTCATAGGCCCTTCAATAATTACTGGCTTGAGGATAGCTGTCAAATCTGTGGTTGATCTGTCCACTAGTTCACCTGAGATGGAGCTCCTTGTGCGTCAGGTAATTCTTTAGTCTTTTCACCTTCACAAAAGTATATCCTATAGCACATAAAGTATATACAGTGGCCCAAATTTTCTACGCATAAAGTCAGCAGTCGCGATACATTTTTTCGCTATTGTGATGTATGTCCTATTGAAACGGCTTCTCGAACAAGAAAAAATTTAGTGTATTTGATTTTGTCTATGGGGAATTGATTGGATGGTTGTCATTTGCGATCTCATGTGGGTGATAGGCTAGGTTGTCTCGCCCCCTGCAAGGGGAAGTTATTTTGATAAAAGATTGAGGACACATGAATTTAAATAAATAAAATAATTATGTGCACGGATAAACAATTTTTTATAAATATTGCAATATTCCATAAAACATTGTGTCAATTTGGATTTCATAGTGACTTTAAAGGTGAGGTCACATTAGCGAAAAGGTGTAGCCTATCGATGTATGAAGTATCACTCACACAGAAGTCACTTTCAAACCAGCTTTTTGTTGGTCAACTCTGTGTTTTCGTGTGACCAGCTTGATTCAGATGCAAAAATCTGAATGGGGAATCTGCATCTTTCACCCTCACGCAAAATTCCAGATCGCACAGATTTCTATTGAAATGACGATTTCAACTGTGACAATTTGCAGAAATGGTAAACGTTACCTCACTTTAAGATAGCCTACATCTAAAATGTATAACATACAGTGGCATTTATTTTAAAGAAAGATAGCACATATTAAAATAAAACATTTAACAAAAAGACATTAATTAGGCACATCTGCTGGACATCTAGAAAATAACTGAATTTATACATCTGCAATATCACCAATACACCAGTTATCAAAGTTACTTTTGAATGGTTCATTATAATATTTCTTATTCGTTTTACTGTAGGCTGTAACTTTTCATTGTTTTAAAGGTTTGCACTGCTATGAATAGGCTTTGTAAACATCAAAATAAATAAAGTTTTAAAATGCCTGGCTGCTGAAAATAACTTGTTCTTAATGACTTGCCTGGTTAAATGAAATGAAAATAAAATGCTCTCTGTCCTTTCAGATCGAAACTTTCATTCCTTCTCAACACAGAGCAACGACTTCCATCACAGTGAGAAAAATCGAGAGAGGCTCCAGAATTTGAACAATGTATACATTTGGACAATGTATTTCTCAGATACTTTCATATCAGTAACAAATGTTTCTTTTATTCATTTTAATTTTTTTTTTACATTGTTGTGCGCTCAAAAAAATGATACGTTGGATTTACTTAATTTTTTTATGTCAACAGGTTCCACATAATTTGGTTATGTTGAATTTAATTAACATTATTTATTTCAGTTAACTTAAATGTATTACATAAGGTTAACTTAATGCCATTTAGTTGAATCAGGTTAACATTCTTAATTTTGTCCAAAACCATTAAGTTTAATTATCCTAAAATGAATATCAAACAGAAATTTGCAAAAGTAACCCAGTTTAATGGATTAGTTTATTTAGTGGATGCATTCAAGAACAATTTTCACAACTTTTATAAAATCTTTACTCTGTAAAGACTCTTATTGTTAAGTGTTAGCCAGAAGATGGGTTTATTTCATCTATGGTATACCCAATATAATTGTTTTTATTATTAAACAACTTTAGTTATTAGTAGATAATTGTTAGATAACCCAAGCACATGTTCTACACTTCACCACAATGGTAACCCCAAAACTATTAACATAACATAAACTTTTAAATACCAACATAATAGAAAGTAAACATTAAAAAGTCCCTCCATTTTCTCATGTTGCTAAAAACTGCTTAAAATAACACTTTATTTCAACATTTACTCTCCCAGATCAGCCCCTTTGCAAAGCATGGTGGGAAGTGAAAGTCCTGTTTGATTGAGTCCTGGTTGAGTTTACTTGATTGAAACATGTTATTTTAATATGAAAACAGTAAGTTAAGTTGAAAAGTAATCGTTTTAAGTCAGTTTAACATGAAGCAATTAAATTTGAACCAGAAACCTAATACAATGGTGTTGAATCAAAATAAGTTGTTTAAATAAAGTGAACAGCATCNCTTATATCTTCAATTATTTCGTTCACTGCAGTCCCGGTATCGCTTTAGAAGAGTCACTTTGGCCAACTTTGCTCTTCCCGGACACAAACTTGTCAGTCTGACCTTAAACATTGGATGCAGGGTAAATATCTACCTTTAAGTCGGTCGCGCTCTGCTTACTCGTAACAAAAAGCATAGTTTTTATATATTTACGAAAACTGCAACTTATTTAAGGCAGCGATAGTCAGAAATCGAAATGGACTTAATTTATGTGCCCCATGCTCCATCTATTAAACCTTTCGTATGAACAATCCTGAACACAGATTTGAGGTAATACCTTCGCTTTGATCTACTAGAAATAATGAATTAAGAATAATACAGAATAAACCATTTTATTTGTCAAGTAAAAATGTATCATGCCATTTACGTTACAGTTAGACAATTCAAAGCCAATTCAGAAATAGTGAATGCATAACATCAGTTGAAATGCATATACACACAGAGATGTGTGAATGTCTTCAGACATTCACCCATCTCTGTGGGGGCCTCTGGCTACAGAAGATCCCCCCTCACTGCTTTGCACTTTACCTTTTATACCAGGACCAGAACAAAAGGATTGTAAATTTTTATTACACCAACCCCTGTTTTGGGGGAGAGAAGTGGGTTTTCACAAAAGGCACCACCCAAAGATAGGACAGAATTTTCCTTCGTTTTCAATCTTCTTCATAATACCAGTGACTGCTGTGAAATTGAGACCATTTTACCAATCGCACTGAGACCTTTAAAATGATACCAAACATGAAAGGGAAAAACAATATATACACAAGTTACATTATATGTTTTGAATACCTTTCAGTCAGGGGGAAGGGAAGGTGTGTTTGTGTGTGTGTGTGTATGGTGGGGGAGGCGTTGTCCTTTTGGGGTTAGGGCAAGGCGTTGTCAATTGCTACTTCTTTGAGATCTTCTTCTCTAGGGAAGTTGTATTGCTTTATTGCAGGATGCTTGATCTCAGTTTTCGTTTAGCAGGAAAATCAAGCCTTACAGCATGATGGGAAGTGAAAGTCCTGTTTGATTGAGACCTGGTTGAGTTAACTTGATTGAAACATGTTATTTTAATATGAAAACAGTAAGTTAAGTCAAAAAGTAATCGTTTTAAGTCAGTTTAACATGAAGCAATTAAATTTGAACCAGAAACCTAATACAATGGTGTTGAATCAAAATAAGTTGTTTAAATAAAGTGAACAGCATCAACAAATCATTTTTTTGAGTGTGGGTGGTAACTTTTGGGTTGCTAGGTGGTTGTTTACAGGCCAAATTAAAAGGCAACCTGCAAGTCTCTTATACTGGAAGCATGGTTTTGGATATTGCAGTGGAGAAACACATTTCCTGAACCCGATGCACCTTATGATCATGTTGTAAATTATCAAGTAAAATTACAATGACAATAGGAAAAAATCTAACAAAACAATACTTTAAAAACACACCTGTTTTTATGGTTTATTTGCCTTTAAAACAATAATGCATTTTGCCTTCAAACATTGTAATCTTTTCAAGCATTAGTAACAGTGATAACTATATAACTGTATGTGAGAATGCAAAAATACTAAAAGCTAAACTTAGAGAATAAAGAGCAATTCATAAATGTTTTGTGGTCTTTGTCAGTGTATTAAATCATATCAAAGACCAACAGATCTCATCAGTAGATGGTGCAGTTGGCAGTCGAGTACTCCAGACAAATCCATTCATTTGTGTACATCTTATAGCCCTCAGCATCCACCAGCCCGCTGCCTGCAAATGCACACAAAAGAGGACTCAATGGTTTCTCTGCATCACTGGACAAGAAAAAGCAATATTTTATCAAAGCCATCATAGCATGTAGCACAGTCACATGGTATATGTGAAACATTCTCACCCTCAACGAGGTTGTAGAGGGTGCAGTAGGTTGTGCCGTTGTCTTCCAGCCTGGCCCATGCTTTTGAGATGGAATATCCCTGTGGCAGTGGCAAAAAGGAGTAAAAAGAAGCCAAAATCCTTGAAAAGGAATTGTTACTTTGAGCTTCAACAGTTTTCAAAAGAGATAACAGTGGTAACATCAACATTTTAGGTCATGTAGAATACAGATTCAGTAGGGGAGCATGGGGTGATATGAACATGTGGGTAAGTTGACACACACCTTTTATCTAGGTAACTCTATTTTTGTCATGTGATCATATAAGTGGGAAGTATCCATTTCTAGCTAATTGTGAGAAAGAGATTCACAAATTTTGTGTAAAAACATAACATTCTACAGAGCCCCTAAATGAACGTGGTGGTGGAAAAAAATTGCGATGGGAGGAATTTTTATTATTATTATTTTTTCAAATCTTTTGCGTTCCCTCGCAAAGATATTATCGTTCCCTTGCTGTGAGCTCGGACAAACACTTGCTTTTTAATGTCCCGCTGGCTGGCAGTAGTGTTTCAGTTAGTTCCATACGTTAATAATGCACACAAATAATGCGCAGCTCATAGAGTTTGAAATTGTTGGACTCAAATATAAAGAAATGCGGTCAGTGCTTAAGTCAAGCAGTTCAGTAAAGTTGGCAATATATTCACAGATTCGAACTTCCCGGATCAATAACTCGTGAGCGAAACGTTGTTAAAAAACAAATGCAGCTATTTCCAATCATAGTAACCTAGACAACCAATTTTCCTCAAATGTGCTTTATAATAAATTGGTCTCTATGAGCAGGCAGCGGAGAGACAAGTCTGAAGGGACCGTCAATTATCAATTTAGGTCAATTATGCAAACTTTTGAACTTCACTAAAGTAAAAATCGACACTGCTGCTTTCACACCATGTCGCAATTACCATAATTAAGAGATAACAACACGTCCTCGTAATTACGGCAACACTATCAACGGCAATATGATTTTGAGATAAGGACGTGAATGCTTTTTATAAGTCAGAATCTCGTAATTACCATAACTAGTTTGACTTCAAAGCATTCACGTGTGCATAGAACTCGTAATTACAACTTTAGACTCCTTATTTTCTGAGAGCTACAACCTAAACCACATGACCCCTGCGCAAGAGAAACGTATAGGCCTAATGCTGCGTTCACGCCACCTCGTATTTACCGAAATCTTGAGATGACAACACGTGACGTTATATTCGGAGCTGTTCACATCCTTTGACTGGGAATTATGCGTTTCTATGGCACCACTATCAACGCCAAATAAATCTACAGCGGCCACGTGGTACATCTGGGAGCTTTCAGGAAAACTCCCAGCTTACAAACTGTAATTACGAGCTCTACGAGGACGTGAACGCTTTTTACAAGCTAGAATCTCGTAACTACAGGAATTACGATTGTTCTGGCACAAAATAATATGAATGTTGGTGTGTAGGCTAATACACGTGATTTGATTAGCACAATATTAGTCCTGAAGTAGGCTACTGAGGTTTTTTTCTGAAACATACAAAATGAACATTTATATAGGGAATGTTGAGTTCTTGCATGACAAGACAAGTCCAGCAATACATATTTCTTGAAACAAAATGTGCTATTAACCCCACTATCTCCCACTTGTTCTTGATATTATGAAAAGAATATTGGCAGCATAGCATTTTACCGTCACTCTACAGACAGACTCTTCGGTTGCCACCAGGTGAAAGGTCAGGTCCTGCTTGCTGGTCCACTGTCTGGAGGTATGTTTAGCTACGATGTGGAAAGGTGTGGCCGAAACCAGCTGAAGAACACATTTCAACAGACAACAGATTTTTATATATTTCTAGGGAAATATACTGTTGCTATACTCACCGGATCATTACAATACATTGGAAAAAGATCAAAAACAATTTTATGTTTTTGTAAAAAAAAAACTAACGTGCCTAAAACTTTTGCATGGCACTCTACCTGTACATGCCAATACAAGTTTAATACTTAGGATTAAAGGTAAAAACAGCAGAATCTTAGATGCTCTTACCTCATACAGGCATCTCTGTCCAACAGTTAGACATCCAGACATGCCCCTCCAGGCCTTGATTTGGTTCACCAGACTCACAAAAACATCCTGGCATGGGATCCCAAAGAGCCTGACAATGCAATGCCATGTGATTATAGGTGGCGTGAATTTGTAAATTAGATTGTGGATCTGGTGCGTGACTGAATTCAGACCACTGACATCCTTAGACTTGCATCAAGCATATCAAATCATCTTTATGAATGTGTACAGTATGTGGAGGGTCAGTCATTGTATTTGCATGGTGGATGATACAGATAAAAGATAGCCTTGCCTTGTGATGCTAGTCATAAGTTTACGATTTGTCTTGGTTTTTATTCTGCTCAGTCATCATAAGATTGTTGATTTGTCTTAGTAAGAGTGTAAATTAAACTTTTTTTTAGTTTTGAGTTTTTACGCTGGAACTAACATCACTTTTTAATCCACTTTTCATAAAAGCACAACTTTTGAAAGAGAGTTAACTATTATATACAATTATATATGATGTGAATCACAGGCCTAAAACTGAAAGTTACATAAGAAAGGACAAAAAATCCAGTGATATTATTTATATAATTTATATCTATTAATATTTTGAATTAGCTTTTTTATATTTTCAGTTTTCTTTTTCTTTTAGTTTAAGTTTTAGTAATTTTGATAAATTTGTTGTTTTGTTTACACATTATTTTAAGATGTCCATGTTACAAGTGTAATTATACAATTAAGTACTAAATAATATTAATTATACAATTAAGAGTTGTAATTCCACATAATTTAGTGATATTACTATAATAATTATGTAATGTCACATGTAACAAGGACACTGAAATCGTGTTATCATTTTTAAAAAACTACATATCTTGAATTTATTTTTGTTTTAATTTTAGTTTAAGGCATTTACAGGTATTTCATCTTAAACTTGTGTTTTCATCTAATATTTATGTTTTATTTTATTCCAACTTACTTCTTTCAATATCCAAAATAATTATTTTTAGTTAACAATACCTATTGTGATGGTATTGCATTATATGCATTAATTTATACTGATGTTATGTGTTATAGGCCTATTTATACCAATAACCACACATAAAAATCTTAAAGCCTGTTCACACCAAGGACGATAACTATAATGATAAAGAAATAGTTCTAAAAATCGTTCTAAATATAAACTAATAGCAGAGTCCACACTACAACTATAATGATAATGGCACAGAGAAGCAATATCGTTGGAATCACTTTCAGAGCGATATTTTCCAGCTGATGAACAATAGAAACATGAAGAGCCAATCAGAATTCACCTGACTTGAAGGATCTCGGGCATTTAAAGTGACAGACAACAAAACTGCAGTGCAAAAGTAGAATAAACAGAACGATACTGTCTAATCTAGAAATATAGTCATCATTATAGTTATCTTTATAGTTATCACTCTTGGTGTGAATAGGGCCTTAACCATGTGACTGATCATGACCATGTTACACCTCTATGAGTGCAAACAAACTGACAGCAGCTGAAACAATCTTTCCAATATATGTGCACAAAAAAATATCTAAAATTCTCCAGTCAAACGTCATCTTACCATATGACTCTGCACTGAGCGTGGAGCGGTTCTCCCGTTGTCATCAGACTGAACCCTAGTGTCAGGGTGAGAGTCAGAAGCAAAGTTCTTGTTTGCATGGTGAAGATCTCTTAGAGGTCTGTGCGTCCTGTCAATGAACATACAGAAACATGCTTGAGTTTTATAGTGGAGTCTGATCAGAGCTGTCATGTGGGGTTAGATGGGAAGTGGACCCACAGCATTGATTAGCAAAGGCCACATCACGTGACCTCCAGAAATGTAAGTGTTTGGCCATTAAATGTGTGCCCTTCTGTCTAATTAGAGATGCTTGGATAAATGTGTTAATTTTGTAAGTCAGCTGATCGGTGTTTGACACAGATTTGTGTTCTGTTAGTGTGTGTATAAAGGCTGTTTAGTAATATGTGAATGATATGCCTTTTATTTATGCTATACACAAAGATAGCCTTTCATATCTATGAATACAACTATTTGAAACAGTAAGATATTCATAGTAATTCCAAAAAGATTCACAAGTTTGGTGAAGACAGCAACTGATGTCAAATATGAGCTGTAAATGTAAATATTCATTGTGTACAGTTCAAAAGTTTGTGGTCAGTAAGATAAAAAAAAGAATACTTTTATTCAGAAAGGATGCATAAATTGATCTAAAATGACGGTCAAGACATTTATAATGTTACAAAAGATTTATATTTTAAGTAAATTCTGTTCTTTTTAACTTTCTGTTCAACAAAGAATCCTGAAAAAAAAATTATCATGGTATCCACAAACATATTAAGTAGCACAGGTGATTTCAACATTGATAATAATAAGAAATATTCCTTGAGCAAAAAAAATAAATAAATCATTCAGCATATTTAAAGGATCATACTGAAGACTGGAGTAAAGATGCTGAAAATTCAGCTCTATCACAGGAATAAATTACATTATTAAATACATTAAATTGTATAATACAAAAATTGTTTTGTTTAATAACTAATAATATCTCACAATATTTTTGTCAAATAACTGCAGCCTTGGTGAGCATAAGAGACAAACATTAAACAATCTTACCAACCCCAAACCTTTGAATGGTAGTCTATGAATATATATGTATAGGCCTATGCAGATTTGACATAAGATGCCGGCCCTCAGATTTTCAACAATTGTCCAAGATTTTCAAGATTGTCAGAGATGCAGTTAGTGCAATGGCGCTCTCTCTGGAAATTTGTTCACTGTTAGAGAAGGGAGCCATAGAAAAAGTTCATCCCCTCGTTCAGGGAGACGGGTTCTATTCAACATATTTTCTTGTTCTGAAGAAGGACGGTGGTTTCCACCAATTCTCAATTTGAGGCATCTGAATTTGTTCCTGAAGGTCCTTCCTTTTCGGATGCTGCGCACAGCCGATGTTCTTCGCTCTGTGACAGCAGATGATTGGTTTGTAAGTGTCGACCTGAGAGATGCATACTTTCACGTCTCAATTGCTGTTTATCACTGAAAGTTTCTGCGTTTCAGTTTCCTGAATCAAGCCTACCAGTTTCAAAGTGCTACCCTTCAGTCTTTCCCTTGCTCCTCATGTCTTCAAAAAGTGTGTGAGCGCAGCTCTGTCTCCTCTTTGGATGAGAGGTATGCGTATTCTGCCTTATTTGGACAACTGGCTTTGTGACTGATTGTAATTTGTCATCGTTGCATTCTTGCGTTGAGGCGGTGGAGACAGGTAGAGTTTCTGAAGGCAGGAGTTCTCCCTTGGTGCTGTTCCCTCTCCTCGGGAGTAGGTCACGACAGACGCTTCCCTCACAGGGTGGGGGGCAACATGCAATCGGAGGAGTATTTGCGGTCACTAAACACCGACCCAGGCCACAGAACATATTAAACTGCTGGAACTACGTGCAGTGTTCTTGGCTCTAAAGTATTTCATGCCAGACCTGGCAGGCCGCCATGTTCCAACAATACCTCAACAGTGTTCCATCTGAACCACCAGGGCGGCTCGAAATCCCGCAAGTCTCTACAGCTTACTCACGAGATCCTGACATGGTGTCAGCTGTGACTCGCTTCACTGAGGACAGCTCATATTCCAGGAGCGTGCAACCAGACATCCAGGAGAATGGAGGCTTCATCCAGATGTAGTGCATGAGATTTGGCTATGATTTAGAAGAGCAGAGGTGGATTTTTTTGCTTCAGAGATGATCACTCACTGTTGCTTATGGTTTGTAAGGACGGAAGTGCCCAGTCCCTTGGGCCAGGATGCACTCTTACGAATGGCCGAACTGCCTACTATATGCGTTCCCACCTATCCCTCTGTTATGGGAGATGTTACACAGGATCTCCCTGTGCAAGCACAAAGTGGTACTCATGGCACCACGATGGCCAGCCAGACCATGGTTTCCTTTGTTGCTGAGACTTCTGACAGGCAATCCATGGAAGCTTCAGGAAGGACCTCCTCTCCCAGCTGGAGGCCAGCGTCTGGCACCTGGAGCTTTGGGTCTGGCCATTGGGTCAAATCCTTCTCTGGGGCATTGTGACCCTGCGGTTATTCACTCCTACTCTAATGCTAGGGCTTCTTCCACACATCAGAATTATGCTTCCCGTTGGAAGCTTTTTTCTGCATGGTGTGAGGAGCGGGGGCTTGATCATGCAACATGTGACATTCCGAGCATCTTAAGCTTTCTTCAACATTTACTGAAGGAGGGCAAGGCGGCTTCCATGCTGAAAGTGTACGTTGCTGCGATTTCTGCGTATCATGTTCCAGTTGGTGGATCTTCTCTTGGATCTCACAGTCTTGTCAGCAGTTTTCTGAAGGGTGCATGCCATCTGAACCCTGCTCGGAATCCTTACTTTCCTGTGTGGGATTTGCCACTCCTGCTTGCATTCCTTTGCTCATCCCAGTTTAAGCCCTTGCAAAGCATTGACATTAAATGGATGTCCTTGAAGACTGCTTTTTTGTTAGTTATTTCTTCTGCGAAACAAGTCAGTGAGTCGCACACACTGTCTGTTAGTGAATTGTGCTTGCATTGGGTGCCGGATGACTCCAGGGTGGTCCTTCGATCCAATCCTTCTTTTATTCAAAACCCTTCTTTCTCAGTTCATAAACCAGCACAATGAACTGGCCTCTTTTCAGACTTCTTCAGGGTCTGACTCAAGTGCCCAACTTCTGTATCCTGTTTGTGCCTTGAAGTGTTATGTGAACTCTACTCAGTCAGACCAGTTATTTGTCTGCAGTGGTGGTGTGAAGAAAGGTGTACCAGTGTCGAAGCAAAGGTTGTCGAACTGGATTGTGGAGGCCATTATGCTGGCTTGCAAGGCAGCAGGGAGACCATTGCCCTTGGGACTAACCTGCCATTCCACTAGGGCCATCTCATGTTCGTGGGCTGTTTTTAGAGGAGTTTCCTTGGCGGATATCTGCACTGCCGCTCCCTGGGCTTCTCCATGCACGTTTGCCCAGTTTTATGAGGTCAACGTTGCTTCTCATCATGCCGTTAGTTCTGGGGTTCTTCAGGAGTGGCCTTAATCTTCATCAGGTGGGTAGCATTCCTCATGACTATTTTGGTATGTGTCATCCATAGTGTTTACACTGCCTGTGGCAGTCATTAGGAATGAAACAGAAAGCTAGTTACGCTTGTAACTGTGGTTCCCTTTCGACGGAACTCAAGCTGCGTCAATGTCACTTTGGGAACGCCTCTGCGTGATTGCGTCTGAAGCACTTGTGTCAACTAGTCCAATGACGGAACGTCACAGGCGTGTGAGGTCACGACCTGAAAAGCATAAAAGCACATCCGGAATGACTGGCGTTAGCTTCTGTGCCTCAGCAAGCGCTTTGTGTGAAACTGTTTTTCTTATTTATTGTTGTCTGTCACTATATCAGTCACAAGCAAAAGATATTATGGCGAGCAAACAAACGTTTAGATCAGTGGTCTCAAACTCAATTCCTGGAGGGCCACAGCTCTGCACAGTTTAGCTCCAACCAGCTCAAACTCACACCTGCTTGGAAGTTTCTAGTAATCCTAAACACATTGATTATCTGGATCAGGTGTGTTTGATTAGGGTTGGAGCAAAACTGTGTAGAGCTGTGGCCCTCCAGGAATTGAGTTTGAGACCACTGGTTTAGATCGTAGTTTGGCATAGAGATGTCATCCTCGCCAGTATGAAAGAGTTGGGGTTAAGGCTGAATGTCAAGAAGAGTGTGCTAAAAAATTCCTCAGGTGGTGAAGCGTTTATAGGAGGTTTTCGGCCAAGCGGAAGTGGATCTGTTTGCATCTCAGGATACGACACACTGTCCACTTTAATTGTCCCTCACACACCAAGCTCCCTTGGGGCTGGGCGTTATGGTACAGACATGGCCGAGGCTACGTCTGTATGCTTTTCCCCTGATTGCTCTGCTCCCAGGAGTTCTGGAGAAGGTCCGTCGGGACGGAATAAGTCTACTACCAGTAGCACCGTACTGGCCAAGCCGACTATGGTTCTTGGACCTGGTGTCCCTCCTTGACAGCTCTTCCTTGGAGATTCCGGTCAGGAGGGTCCTTCTGTCTCAAGTGGGAGGCGTGACCCTTCACCCCCACCCAGAGATATGGAACCTGTGAGTTTGGCCTCTGAGGGGGCCTAACTCATAGACTTTGGTCTCTCAACTGGAGGTTGTGGAGACCATACTTCACTCCAGAGCTTCCTCCACGAGGATACGGTATGCATTGAAGTGTTACACCCAGTTAACTGCCCTATTGGTACAGTGCTGGAGTTACTGCAGGTTTGTTTTTCCGCAGGGTCATCCCCTTCCACACTGAAGGTGTACGTGGCAGCCTTAGCTGCCTACCATGTCCCTTTGGGTGGTGTATCCCTGGGGAGAAACCCATTAGCCACGTTTCCTCCATGGTGCTTTTAGGCCAGGACAGGAGTATGGCAGCTTAGAAAGCCGTATTATATAAGGAGGTATCCCTACAGGATATGGTATGCGGCAGGCTGGTCCTCTCAGCTCACATTTGTAAGGTTTTACAACCTGGACCTGGGCACTGCCCCAGGTTCACAGGTGCTCATGTCTTAGTTGTGCTCTCAGTATTCACATGGACAGGTACTTGTAAGCATGCCGTTTGGGCATTGTCAATCCCAAAGCGTCATTTACCTAGCGCAAGTTCCCTCGAAAGGTTACGACTGTACCCATAGTTCCCTGAGAAGGGCATGAGACGCTGCTTCCTTCATCCCTGACGCCGGTCATTCCGGATGTGCTTTTATGCTTTCCTGGTCATGATGTCACCTGCCCGTGACATTCCGTCTCGCCATTGGACTAGTTGACTAGACGCAATCACAGAGGTATTCCCAAAGCGTCATTAACGCAGCGTATATTCTCAGCGTATATATATTCTCTCAACTCTAGCTGGCGCTGCGATAATCCATAGTGTTCACACCACCTCTGGCGGTCATCCGGAATTCACAGAACCAGTTACATGCGTAACTACCGTTCTTCCTTGCACCATTTTGGTAGGTAATAACTACTGCATACCGGGAACACCCCACAAGACTTGCCTGGAGATGCTCTGACACGTCTAGCCCAGTGGTTTTTAGTCCTGGTCCTGGGGACCCTTGTCAAAGTCACTCAGATCTTTTTTCTTGGCAATTTTCCTACTTCCAACACATGAAATTCAAAAAAACTGACTGTTTACTTGCTGCCTAATATATCCCACACCTCAACAGGTGCCACTGTAACAATATAATCAATGTTATTCAATTCACAAATGTTTTATTTTTTTTGGCTAATCAATGTAAATTCCTGTTTTACTGCATTCAGCAGTATAACAGAGTCCCTGTGAGGGGGATATTTCATACATAATCACATCTGAGATTAAAATGACAAAACTGTTTGAAATTATCTTGAGGAGAGGACTTCATTTTAATCAAATGATTCATTATGTTGAAATTACACTGAGTCAAAGGGCAGCATGAGGCCATGTGGGTCTGTTTTACTTTGCTCTCCATGACACATACTGTAGTAATGTCAGAAGTTCAGCTCTATTATGACATCCTCTGATTTGCTTTTATTTCTCGATCAATGAATGGAACTTTATTTCAACAACCAAAGACCACAAAATAAAACAAACAGGTCACAACTGGCCAATGTTCAATACAAATCAGTTATTTGTGCTTCAAAAAAAAAAAAAATGTAAGACACATTTTGATTTCAAAGCTAATGAAATATGGAGGATTTACAAACTAAAATAATCTAAATGTATGCTTGGGGTCTGTGTTTTCAAAGCATGGATAAGTTCAATGGATAAAAGAGGTGAAAATTAAACAATTTCATAAAAGGTTTGTCAGCAACACGCTTTACAATAAGGTTTCATTAACATTTAATGTATTAACTAACATGAACTCACAATGATTAATACATCTGTAACAGTGTTTATTAATCTTTGTTAATGTTATAGTTAATAAAAATACAGTTGTTCACTGTTCATGTTAGTTCACAGTGCATCAACTAATGTTAACAAATACAACTTTTGATTTGAATAATTTGTTAGTAAATGGTAAAATTAACATTATCAAAGATTAATAAAGGCTGTAGAAGTATTGTTCATTGTTAGTTCATGTTAACTAAAGTATTTAACTAATGTTCACTAATGAAACCTTATTGTAAAGTGTTAATTGTGGATAAACTCATCTCTCACAATCATCACCCGGACATCTGACACCGGAGCTCCCAGACTGCCATAGTTTTCTCTATTTTTAGCTTTAGCCATCTGGAAAAATCACCAAGTCATGGCACGTCAAGCACAAGGTTTTCAAAATCATCCTGACAATATCTATTACAACCTTTAAGGTTTCAAATAAGATAGGCCAGAAAAGCAAATCAAACCTGATCACGATCTTAGAAATTGCGCAACACTCTGGACATGTTCAGTAAGTGATACTTCCTGTTTTCAATTTCAAATGAACAAAGGACATCAAATACAGACAGTGAGACACTAAGTGCAGTTATCATACAGAAACAAGTGCACTGAAATAAAATGGACAAAATCATTTGAATATTCTTGTTTTTTTTTTTGTTTTTTTTACTGCATCTGACAAACGGTACAGAAAGAAATGTGTGTTTTTAAAAAAGGAAAGTCCCATCACTCTATATCGTAGTCCCCAAATTGTTGACATGAGTTAACTATCCAGTTGTTCAGTTTGTCAGTATATTCCAGCTCCTCTGCCCTGTTTTCTGTTCAAGACTCAAACCAAAAGCAGTTCCAATGTTTCCCGGTATCTATAATCCTCTTCAGTCAGCGGCGTACAAGGAGCTTCATTGAGACCTTGACAGAATGGCCGACATAATTCATTTTGATTTGCAGTTATTAGTTATCCTTAAAGAGACACTCCAACAGAATAAATCACACAGTATTTTGCTTTTCAGTTACACTGAGCAAAAGAGATATATCTGAGATATCGATGGAATTTGATCTCTATGAGATATGTACTAGACATTTTATAAATCCATGAGGTATCTGTTTTTGACAAATAGTTTCTCTTTTTTTCTCCCTATGATGCAGAGATGGAATCCATGCTCCAGGCACGTCCTCTTGAGATAGTTATTGAGTCTTTGGTTCTGCCAGCTTATCTGGCTCCACATCCAAGTCAGTTAAGCAGCAGCAGCACATGATCTGAGTGTACTTGGTGACAGAATCTGGCATGGAGAAAAGAGAGAGAAACAAGTTGGGGGTAAAAAGGAGCTATGGAGTCACACTAAAATAAAATAAAATAAAATAATATATTTGCCTATTATTTTACCTGCCCCATCCCATTGACATTTTTTTCTTATTTTAAGCATAAAACATTATAAATAACTTAATATATTTAATATATTATATTCTCTGAAGTCTCTGAAATATATATATATACACACTAATTGAGAAAATTATTTTATAGTGTATGATTCTGTATTTGAGGTCCATCTTCAGACCAAAAGAAAACATCTAACCTCTCCTTGGCTTTTATTTAATTAATAGATTCATACAAAAATGTATAAATTAAGCAGAACTGTGAACTTGCATGAACAAAAGTCACATGTTTGCTGTGTTGAAGCAGTGGATGCTATGGTAGTAATTCATTTGCCACATGACTATATGAACAAAATAAAACAGGAAAACAGTACAACACTGTAAAAGAGCTGACATGTTTCATTTCAACTGCTTCTTTCAAATACTATCAGAAGTCCGTGTCTCTCTCTCTGATCTTACAATTTAATAGGACATCACTGTGCTGCACTTATTGCAGGTCTGTTTAAAACAATTAAGGAACCTGGTGTTCCAAGTTTTCTGACACCTTTTTAAAAGTTTCTCTATAAGAAATAAGTGTTTTTGGCATCTAAATGTTCCAATGGTCTGCACTTTCTAAGACTTATAGTTTTCCTGAAACTACATTCTATAGCTTAAAAACTATTTTGAAATTAGTGATGCCAATGAACACAACTGCATGTACTCTTAACCGTTTCCCAACATTTGTTCTTAAGGGTTGTCTGTCATCAATTATTTTGAATGTTGTGGACACCTTATTATTACAGTGATTGTTTGGCAAGGCCTTTTTGTGAAAAATGAAAATAAATAAAATACATATTTAAAAAATGAAAATTAATTACTCACCCTCATGTCGTTCCACACCCATAATACCTTCATTCATCTTTGGAACACAAATTAAGATATTTTTCATAAAATCTGATGTCTCAGTGGGGCCTGCAGCAAATTTAGTTATTTTTTAATAACATCCGATTGCTCAGTGAGGCCTGCATTGCTTCATGAAGCCTCGAAGCTTAACAAATCTTTTGTTTCGAATCAGTGGTTTAGAGCATGCCAAGTCATGCCCCCCAGTGATGAACCATTGAAATTTCGAAACACTTATGATGTAACAAAGCCTTGTTTACTGAAATCACTTGACTTTGGCAGTTCGATACACGCTCCGAAACCACTGATTCGAAACAAAAGATTAATTAAGCTTCGAAGCTTCATGAAGTGGTGTTTTGAAATCGCCCATCACTAGATGTTGAATAAAGTCATTTGTTTTTTTGGCGCACAAAAAGTATTCTCGTTGTTTCATAACTTTAAGGTTGAACCACTGTAGTCACATTAACTGTTTTAAATACAGTATGTCTTTATACCTTTCTGGGCATTGAAAGTGTTAATTGTCTTGCTGGCAATGCAGGCCTCACTGAGACATCTGATTTTATGAAAAATATCTTAATTTGTGTTCCAAAGATGAACAAAGGTCTTACGGGTGTGGAACGACTTGAGGGTGAGTAATTAATGACAGAATTTTCATTTTTGGGTGAACTAACCCTTTAAAAAGCCTGGATGTGATAAGTCTGACCTATCAAATTACAGGCCTATCTCAAATCTTCCCTTTCTAGGTAAGGTTTTGGAATGTGTCCTTGTGGCACAACTCCATTCACACTTGTCATTCAACAAGCTTTTTGCACCTTTTTAAATCTGGGTTTAGAAAGAGACAATACAGAGAGCAGAGAGCCTTTGTTCAAGTAATGAATGACCTGCTTATCTAAGCTAACCCTGGAGCCTCTACCATCTAGGTGTTGCTAGATGTGAGTGCTAGAGAGTTGGCTTTGTATCTATGATACTGTGTTAAATGGTTTAAATCCGACCTTACTGATGGTTCCCAGTTTGTTGTGTTGAGAAACAACAAATCTGACACTGGACAGGTCTGTCATGGTGTTCCTCAGGGATCTGTCTTGAGTCCTATACTGTTTAGTATTTATATACTTCCTCTGGGGTAAATCATTAAGAAACAAGGCTTAGGGTATCACTTTATGCTGATGACACCCAAATTTCCATTAGCTCCAAATCCGATATTACTGTCACCTCTACAATTCTCAGAAATAAAAATGTGGATGCACCATCATTTTTAAAAATTGAATTGTTCCAAGACAGGGGTTATTCTTATTGGCACACCAGCAGTTATTCATAAAGGTAGCAATTTTATTAAATTATGGATGACAGTGTCGTATTGCCATCTTCTCAAGCTTATAACATTGGAGTGATTTTTTAAGCTCATTTGATATTAGACTCACATATTAAGAGTATCACAAAATCTGCATTCCATCATCTCAGAAACATTGCTAGAATTAGGCCTTTCCGCACATTGCCTGATGCTGGAAGGCTTATTCACACATTTGTTACATCCAGGATTGATTATTGTAATACACTATGTTGGTCTACCTGCCTAATCTATCAAACAGCTGTAGTACATCCAGAATTCAGCAGCATGTGTCCTCGCCTATTCATCATGTCAGCACATCACAGGCGTGCTTTACAACCTGCTTTGGTTTCCTTTTCAGTCGCGTATTGATTTTAAAACTCTCACTCTAACATACAAAGCTATACATGGAACGGCCCCCTTCTTATATATGTGGCTTAGTTACCCCATACACACCTTCTCATTCTCTTAGCTCTGCTGATTCTTTCACTCTTTAGCTGCCTCTTTGTAGATTAAAATCTATGGGGAGAGAGCTTTTTCTGTTGCTGCACCCAGGGTATGGAATGCACTTCGTCTTACTGTTAGAAATGCTCTAACATTAGCCAGTTTCAGGAAGTTGCTTAAAACTTCTTGAATGCATGGTTAGGCATTTAAATGCATTCAGTAGTCTGATGTTGGGAATTTTGCAGCTTAGTTTTAATAAATGTTTTGGGTAACACTTTATTTTAGGGTCTTTTAACTAGTTGCGTATTAGCATGCATATTACTAGAATATTGGCTATTTATTAGTACTTATTAAGCACATATTAATGCCTTAATCTGCATGACCTTATTCTACATTCTTAATCCTACCCAATACCTAAACTTAACAACTACCTTCCTAACTATTAATAAGCAATAAATTAGGAGTTTATTGAGGGAAAAGTCGTAGTTAATAGTTTATGTGTTCCATATACTAAAGTGTTACCATGTTTTGTTAACACTTCATTTTACAGTCCTTGTTACATATGTTACATATTAATAACAGTAAATTACGCATAGTTATATGCAACTAACCTTAAAACCAAACCCTAATCCTAACTTTAACCCTATAGTAAGTTAATGTAGTTAATTATTATTACTCAGTACTTAAAAGTATTAATTACACTGTAACAAGGACACCTTAAAATAATAGTTTTTTTATATATATATACTGTCATGTAAATTGATGTGTAATATGATTATCCTCACCATTGATTTTACCGATCCATTTTGGCCTTTTCTCTTTGGGCAAGTAGATACACAGGTAATAAACAGGTACTCCAGACAGTGCGATGGCAACTCCTATGAGGGAGTTAATGGTGTCGCTGTACAGAGGCACGATCACAAGGAACACACTGCACAAGCAGTAGATGAAGGGAAAGAACAATGTGAGCTAATGAAGAAAAAGACAGAAGACATTCGACCAGTCAACAAACACACAGAATAAGACATCGGGTTTTATTCAAACAAATAAGCAGATATGAATGCTGGACCACTGTATAGATCTAGTTACCTTGACAGGTCTGTGTCTGTCAGGCTGAGTGATGCGCAGGTAAATGAGTCCAGCCACAGACAGACCCACAAACAGCCAGTAACTGAAGCTGAAGTAGTTGATGAGTTGAAACACATCCTCTACACAGAGGAAGACCAGACCCATCACGCCCTATAAACATCCACAAATCCAGTGCTTATCAGTTCATATTCAGTAAGATGACTGCCATATTGGTCAACGCAACATAAAAAATGCAACTTTAAACATTCAGCAGCAGAAAAATTGACTGTTTAAATACAAAGGCAATAGAAAGGCTTGAAAGTGGTCATGTGAAACCAAATTATGACTTTTTTGTTATTGTCTAAATGGATTTAAGTATGAGAAAATAAAACAATAAAATGACATTACTAGTGGTGTCAACTTCTGTTGTTTCTATGTGCGAGAATTCAAAGAGTAAATGTTTTGAGTGAAGGATTCAGCGTGTTGTAGGCAGTGGCTGAATACCAGAGAGAGAACACCGAAATGGAAAATCTGAAAATCATCCATGTTTGTGGTCTACATTTCAAACTGGATGACCACAAACACAGTGTTTTAGGGCAAACGGAGGAGGAAATCTGGCAGATTTTTGCTAACAAATAAACAGACATTTCTCTGTCCTGGTAAAACAGAGTTGTTAATTTACATATACTACTGACACTGATAAAATGGGTTGAAAATCTGCACATTTCATGCATCCTTTTTTATTATACAAATGTGTCATAAAAATGTCTATAAACTTGTACAACTGCACCAAGATCAGGTAAAATCTATTTAAACACTGCTTCGTGGGTTCACAAATATTGCCCTCTAGTGGTGAACCACTGAAATTTTGAAACATTTCAAAACGGTTATGCCACAACAAAGGCTCGCTTATGGAAACCGCGTAGTAGTTTAACATGTTCGAAACAAAGTTTGCAAAGTTTTCAGTTTCATAAAACAGTGTTTTGCAAGCACCCATCATTATTCACTAGATCATCTTATTCTTGAACCCCTCCCTTCAAAAGTCCTGTCAAATAGAGTCCACAATCAAAGCCCTTTGGATGGATAAAGACGTGCCATACCTTTCCCCCCAGAAGTGCAATGGGTCGTGAACAACATTTCATGTTGACTTTACCAACTGATTATGTTGTAGTATCGTATTATAATGGATAATCTAGTCCGGATAATGTACATACTGATACTTGGAGAAAAAGAAAAGAGACTTACATTAAAGAGGAGTGCAGGTACAGGAGTGTAGCGCTCAGCGTGGATCAGACTTAAGCTGATGGGAAGGTGGCCTTCTCTCGCCCCCACAAAAAACAACCTATCGCCAAAGAAATGCAACATCTACTATATGCAAATATCAAGCCTTTAAAGTCCTTGTTGTTTTAACTGGAACCAAAAAGTTTTACCTGGAGGCAGCAATGATGGAGGCATTGAGTCCTCCATAGCAAGACATGGCCACAGCAATGGGAACGATCCAGCTAATGGGACCTAGCACCTGATTTCCAAATGTCTACAGATGGGGACACAAACTAGATGGTTTATTCAAATGATAGTGTAATTAATACAATAAACTCATAAAGACCAAAGATCACATATTTGATACTCTGAAAGATCCTTACTACAGCCACTGCATCACTACCCATGAAAGAAGGCATGTCCAGAACTACATAGTAGGCCACGTTGGTCAGCAGATAGATGATTGTCACTATTGGCATGGAGATGGCTATAGCGATGGGAAGGTTCCTATTAACGGTCAAGGAGAAAGATTAAATGCTTAGGATGAATAACAGTGTAAGGAACAGGATGCATTCATTTTTATGTAGCTTCGGATAACAGTGTTTATTAAATGAATAAATGAAAAGAAAAACATACCTAATCTCTTAGTCTTATAATGAGTCCACTGGTCATGAAGTTACTCACCAGCAGGACCAGATGGAGTCTTTTTTGCATTACCTGAGCTAATTTTGGGGAAAATAAATCAATATTCTGATTTAAATATTGTTAAACGTTTTAAAGTACCTGAGAGTACTAAACTGTAGCCGAAATAAATCATTTATTCAAGCGTAAATGAATAAATTAAGTGGCTGGAAATGTGTATTATTGTGAAATAGAGGAGTAAAGCCTTATCTGAAAGTTGTCTGAAATACCATTGAAAAGCTTGAAGTTTAAAGAATTTACTCAAAAAAAGTCAATGAAATGTTGTGTACATGTTTTACTGCATTGCCTATGTGTTAACAAGTTGCTAGCATGTTTTAACATGATTTAACATGTTCCTGGCATGATTTAACACATTGCTAGCATGTTTCAAAAATGAATTAACACATTGCTAACATTATTCTTGCATGAATAAACACATTGCTAGCATGATTTAACACATTGCTAACATGTTTCTAGAATGAATTAGAGCATCGTTAACACATTTTAGCATGTTGCTAGCATAATTAGTACATTGCTAACATGTTTTACCATGTTGCTAACATGTTTCTAATGTGATTTAAACAATTATTAACATGTTTAAAATGTTACTAGCATGATTTAGCACATTGCTAGTATGTTTCAAGCATGATGTAACACATTGCCAACATGATTGAACATGTTGCTAACATGATTTAGCATGTTGCTAGCATGTTTCTAATTGAAAAAAACAGCATATGCTGGTAAGGTAGGTTTTGAAGCTGGTATGCTGGTTGAAGCTGGTCCTATGCTGGTCCATGCTGGTCCCATAGGACCAGCCTAAACCAGCATACCAGCTTTAAAACCTACCTTACCAGCATATGCTGGTTTTTTTCAACAGGTAGGGCTGCCCTCAACAAAAGATTTTTCTGGTTGACTAGTAGTCATTCATTTTAAGTGATTAGTCGACTAATCGCATGTTTATTAATAAACCATATAAATCATAATAAAGAGCCTTTAATGTCTAATCAGTGCTCAAGCGCACACAGCTTGCCACAGTGCAAGGGCAGAAGTAATGATTATAAATGCTTCGGGGGAAAACAGCAAGGAGACTGCTTTAACATTTTAATAATGAATTGATAATCTAGTGTTTTCTGTATTTTCGACTGCAGTGATGAAGTTGACGATGCTGTCATCTCCGCAGTAGTGGACGTGCCTAGATGCATGTTTCATACGGATTACACAACCTGAGAATATTTGTTTTCCATTTGAATTGGTTCATTTATAAGTAGACATTTTGCTTTCTATAGATATATTTTTCATGTCTGTGAAGCAAGTTTACATGTCATTTAGTTTTTTGCCGTGCTCAAGTTCACAGAGAGAGATGGCAGAAAGCTGTTTGCTTTTATTATTTTACAAAAGCACAACGTTTTGTTGTTATTGTGAGTGCACATAAATAAAAGTAGACTTTACAGATTCAAAAGATTTATTACTCTTATCTGTATGACCAAAAATGACGGAGTATTTTAAGTGCAAGTGATCGCACCGGTGCCTCCATGTTAGCTGTCATGCAGTAAGCACACTACTATTCAGCTTTCACACTCCACACAAACACTTGAAATAGCCAACATTTTTCTAGGTTAATTTTAAAGCGAGCGGCCATGTAAAGTTGCTACTACTTACATGTTTCAGAAAATAAGCCATATTTGAGGGCGATGAATGATAGGCGAGCGTTTGGATGTACTCCCCAATATACTGTAATTACCACATAGACTAGCTCATAACGTAATTACCACATAGACATAGCTTTCCTGTATAGCTCAGTGGTTAGAGCGTGGCACTAGCAATGCCAAGGTCATGGGTTCGATCCCAGGGATTGCACATACTCAGATACAAATGTATAGTGTAATGCAATGTAAGTCGCTTTGGATAAAAGCGTCTGCCAAATGCATAAAAATGTAAATAACGATCTGTCCGTCACACACTGCATGACTTTCTCCACTTCCTGTGGATTTTTTTTTCTGCCTCTTCTTGTTGACTAATGGTTAGTCGACTATTAGGGGGCAGCCCTAGTTTCTATCATGTGTTAGCACATTGCTAGCATGTTTGATCATATTTCTACCATGATTTAAACATCCCTGCAAACAAGCCTGCACTAGCCCTTTACGGGCCCACTTTACGGGCGCAGGGCCCCTGAGAATTTGCTCACTGGCAAATCGTTGGCCCCTTAGCACTGGCCCTGCAGGGCAGCCCTCACTTAACCCCCAGGAATCCCTCAGTTGAAATCTGATGGCTCCGTGAGGCCTACATAGCCAGCAATGAGATTTCCTCTCTCAAGATCCATTAATGTACTAAAAACATATCTAAATCAGTTCATGTGAGTACAGTGGTTCAATATTAATATTATGAAGCGACGAGAATATTTTTGGTGCGCCAAAAAACCCAAAATAACGACTTATATAGTGATGGCCGATTTCAAAACAATGCTTCAGGAATCTTCGGAGCGTTATGAATCAGTGTGTCGAATCTGCTGTTCGGTGATTTGACACGCGATCCGAATCATGATTCGATACACTGATTCATTAATGATCCGATGCTTCCTGAAGCAGTGTTTTGAAATCGGCCATCACTAAATAAGTCGTTATTTAGTTTTTTTGGCGCACCAAAAATATTCTCGTCACTTTATAATATTAATATTGAATCACTGTACTCACATGAACTGATTTAAATATGTTTTTAGTACCTTTATGGATCTTGAGAAAGGAAATGTCATTGCTCCCTATGGAGGCCTCACTGAGCCATCGGATTTCAACAAAAATATCTTAATTTGTGTTCCGAAGATTAACGAAGGTCTTACGGGTGTGGAACGGCATGAGGGTGAGTAATTAATGACATTATTTTCATTTTTGGGTGAACTAACCCTTTATTTAAATAAGGAGATTTTACTTTACTGCCAGTCATTTGACCGTTTTATCATCTAACTGTTTTGTTATTGTAATAATTACAGATTATTTTTGTAATTTTACATACATTTGTATGCAATTTAAGAAAACTGAAAAAACTGTATAAAAATACAGCCAAACAGAGCATGGGAAACGAAAGTGGGCTGCCTACACAAATCCTGCATGGGCCCAAAGGTACAAAAGTTGCTCTGGGCCCGAACGGGCACTGGGCCATCATGGGCTTAATGTGGGCAGTTCGCTAGTGTGGGCTGGCTCACAGAGAGCCCACAGCTGGCCCTAGCCAACTGTGCCTGCAAAAAGCCAGCATGAGCCCCACAGGGGCACGTTTGCAGGGATGTTGCTAGCTTGTTTCCAACATTATTGATGTTGCTAGCTTGATTTAACACATTGTTAGCATGTTTCTAGCATGCTTTAACACATTGCTAACATGATTTAGCATGTTGCTAGCATGATTTAATACTTTGCTAACATGTTTCTAATATGATTAACACATTATTAGTATGTTTCATGTTAGCATTGCTACCATGATTTAGTACAGTGCTATTAGCACATTCCTAACATGAATTAACATGTTGCTAACACATGGCTAGCGTGTTTTAGCATGTTGGCCTAGGATGGTTGTCAGGCTTTGCTGCTGATAGACAGCTTAAATAATCTATAGCTGTGTCCCAGTTCAGAGGGTGCATCCTTTGAAGGCAGTGAATGTCGGGCTGAGCATTGTTTAATGGGATGGTCTAGCCTACGGAGGATTGTTCTTGTTGCCTAGCAACTGTGACAGCTGCCGTTAATGAGCAGCAGTAATCTTTGTACTGGACTTTTTTGAAAGTCATATTTTGGGTAGGCTATCTGTTCTATCCTTCATTTCCCAGGAAACGATGGACACATTTCAAGGCTGAAGGAGCCTTTTGAATTGGGACAGTCTTCGTCGAGCCGCTGTGATGCAATCAGACTTCGAATGCAGCCTTTGAAGGATGCAGCCTCTGAATTGGGACGCAGCCTATAAGAGGTTATTGTATGAAAGTTTTAACCCCTCTATGAAAGTCTATGGAATTCTGGAAATGTTCGGAAGTCTGATACAGGAATTCCGTGAGTCGGATCAGTTAGAAAAGATAGCAACCCCGAGTCAGAACAGTCTGAAGGTCTGACCTGAGTTGTTAGGAGGAGATACTGTTTTAAATTTAGTCTCAGAAGAAGAAAGAAAGAAGAAAGGAGAAATAAGAAGAAAAAGAAAAGGAAGAAATAGCAGATCAGTATGTTGGCTTTGTCAAGCCAACATAATTAAAGGGGTTTCCAATTCTGTGGCATCCCCTGTATAGAACAGTGTAAAAACATTAAATATTTAATTGGATCCCTAAAATAAAATGAATTAAACAACAAAAATCTGCAGTATACAACTGAAATCATTAAAATATTTTTTAAACATTCACCCATTATTCCTGTTAATGCGTCGACTACCCTGCCCTGCCTTTCATGATCTACGGCAATAGGTTAACTTAAAAATTTGTGTTGGAAACTTTTAAATTTAGTGGTGCTAAACAATGAGATTAATTTTGTAAAATTCGTGCATTTTCACAGAAAAGGTTCTGATGGAAAATTTCCACTAGATTCATGACAGGTGCTCTCGCACATTAATTTATTCCTACCTTAATTTAATGTTCATGAATCCAAATTATTCTAAATGAGGAAGCACATGCCCACATCTGTAATTTACATAAAACACGCCCAAAACAAGTCCATATAAGGACTCATACACTCATACATGCATGTGCAGCAAGATCTTTAGAGTGCGCCATTCTCAAAACCAGCTGAAACACAATAAATAATTTATATACTGACTGGCCACTTTATTAGGTACACCTGTTCAACTGTCTGTTAACGCAAACATCTAATCAGCCAATCACATGGCAGCAATTCAATCCATTTAGGCATGTAATTGAGGTCAAGATGATCTGTTGAAGTTCAAACTAAGCATCAGAATGGGGAAAAATGGTGATTTAAGTAACTTTGAATGTGGCATGGTTGTTGGTGCCAGATGGGCTGGTCTGAGTATTCCAGAAACTGCTGATTTACAGGGATTTTCACTCACAACCATCTCTAGGGTTTACAGAGAATGGTCCAAAAAAGAGAAAATATGCGGTGAGCAGTAGTTCTGTGGGTAAAAACGCCTTTTTATTCCAGAAGTTAGAGGAGAATTTGAGCTGATAGAAAGGCAACAGTAACTCAAATAACCACTCGTTACAACAGAGGTCTGCGGAAGAGCATCTCTGAACGCAAAACACGTGAAGCAAACGGGCTTCAAATCATCTTCAACCAACAAATCTGATGCCGTCTTGTCAATATAGACCAGAATCTGTAAATGAATGTTTCTAGCACCTTGGTGAATCTGTGCCATGAAGAATTTAGGCAGTTCTGAGGACAAAAGGGAGTCCAACCCAGTTCCAGCAATAAAGTGGCCGGAGAGTATACATAGGCCTAGATGCACAGTTAATGGATGAGACTCAATGTTAGTGTGACAATATCTAGCTAAATACATTGAATACGAAAAACATGAAAATGGAAATGTTGACACCTCTCAGGGTTCTGGATCTCCTCAGTAACAAAGTTGAGCGTGTCCCAGCCAGAGTAGGAGAACAGAGCCGAATAAAGAGCGAGAGCAATGCTGCCCGCCTCCGTGGAGGAACCCTCGAATGGATTATTAAAGTTCTTTGTTTCTCCTGTGGTGCACATGAAGTATGAGGAACAGAAAAAGAAAATTATAAGATTGAACAGTACATAAAACACCCTGAGTCTTTTCAAACAACAAAACCTGTGTAGGTGCAACCTGAGCTATGATTAAGAACTACTTCCTTGTTCATGCATTCTCAATGCATCTTATTTGCGGTGACAAATCCACCAAAAACTTCAGTATCCCCTCGAAACGTATATTTACCATTAATTATCTTGATGATGCCCATTGTGATGACGAGGAGCAGAGACATGATCTTGGTGTAGGTGAAAATATCTTGAACCAAAGTGCCCCACTTTACATAAGCACAGTTTATGAAGATCAGAATACCTGAGGAAAGAGGAGAAACAATTTAAATAAATTTTGAAATCAGTTGTTTGGGTATCAGAACACTTAATATTAATGTTTTAATCAGAAGATGACTCAGATAGATATTACATAAGAGGCTTGTTCTTTGT
The DNA here is from genome assembly GCA_003731715.1 of Anabarilius grahami. Taxonomy (NCBI): domain Eukaryota; kingdom Metazoa; phylum Chordata; class Actinopteri; order Cypriniformes; family Xenocyprididae; genus Anabarilius; species Anabarilius grahami. The sequence goes on from RJVU01064619.1 coordinate 303,734, forward strand.
TTTAGTCTATTTCTCAGAAACCAAAGCAGGCTCTTTCCATGAATACAGTACAGTTTAATGCATTTTAAATGAGAACTATTAATTCAGTAGGAGTGCATCTCAATCTGTTCCCTAGCTCCAGAGCTTGTGAATCAGTATCATGTACACGAATTCGGGCACTGGTGAGGACGCTGACTCACTACACATTGGGACACTTATGACTCAATTTCCGGCGACGTGACAACGTCCTCATTTGTACAACATCACTACTGGTATTTATAAACAAAAGCAGAGCTGATATCATTCTGACATAACTTGTAATGTTATTTAAAGTACATTATGATAAATACTTTGCTTGTTACATATACATGCAACATTTCAGCCATAAATGAATTGTAAATGTTAGCTAGGTTATGTTCATTACCTGTCTAACGATGTATGTTTATGCTGAAATATAATAAAATAATGGTTTGTATTTAAAAAAAACATCTATTGCATCTCGTTATGTGTAGTGAGTTGGCTCACGTGATTTAAAGGGTTAGTTCACCCAAAAATGAAAATAGTGTCATTTATTACTCACCCTCATGCCGTTCCACACCCGTAAGACCTTCATTAATCTTCGGAACGCAAATTAAGATATTTTTGTTGAAATCCGATGGCTCCGTGAGGCCTAGGGAGCAATGACATTTCCTCTCTCAAGATCCATAAAGGTACTAAAAACACATCTAAAACAGTTCATGTGAGTTCAGTGGTTCAATATTAATATTATAAAGCGACGAGAGCATTTTTGGTGCTCTAAAAAAAACAAAATAACGACTTACATAGTGATGGCCGATTTCAAAACACTGCTTCAGGAAGCTTTGGAGCACAACGAATCAGCGTGTCGAATCAGCGGTTCGGAGCGCCAAAGCCACGTGATTTCAGCAGTTTGGCAGTTTGACACACGATCCGAATCATGATTCGACACACAGAAGAATCATAACACTCCGAAGCTTCCTGAAGCAGTGTTTTGAAATCGGCCATCACTATATGTCGTTATTTTGTTTTTTTGGCGCACCAAAATTATTCTTGTTGCTTTATAATATTAATATTGAACCACTGTACTCACATGAAATGATTTAAATGTGTTTGTAGTACATTAATGGATCTTGAGAAAGGAAATGACATTGCTCGCTATGAAGGCCTCACTGAGCCATCGGATTTCAACAAAAATATCTTAATTTGTGTTCCGAAGATTAATGAAGGTCTTACGGGTGTGGAACGACATGAGGGTGAGTAATAAATGACATTATTTTCATTTTTTGGTGAACTTACCCTTTAAGTTTCACGCTTCAGAACTTCCGTTAAGGGAACATGCATTGTAGGACTTTTTAGGGAGCGAACTTTTCAGTGTCCTGGTAGGATTCTGAGGTTGAGACAGCCCTTAAAATGGCAGACTCCCTGATCAGTGCCCTGACTACTGAACTAGGGAGCTGATTGAGACACACCCCCAGTAGGTTAGTTAAACTATTATACAACATAAGTTTAAGCATTAAAGTAAGTTGTTCAAAACAAATCAAATATCTATTTTGTCATATTTCAAATATTTGGGCCTGTCCCACCTCATGGTCTTGACCTTCTCAACTACATGCAACAATTAAAATAATACAACATCATAATTTTGACTATAATCTTATTGATTATTCAATATTCAATTTATTGTGGAAAATGTATAGCTTTGTCCCACATTTTACATGTAACCCTGTTACACAGTAGCATAATAATAATAATAATAAAGTTTATTTCGCTTTTAAAAGTTGCATCTCAAAGCGCTTCACAGAAACATATAGATAAAATACATTGAAAAAAAAAAAATAGAAAACATACATTAGAATAAATTTAAGCAAATTTAAAAAGAAAAAAAATCACTTGTATGCTAGCCTAAAAAAAAGTGTTAAGTGAAGATTTAAAAACACTAAAAGAATCAGCATGTCTGATCTCAGTGGGAAGAGCATTCCAGAGTTTGGGAGCAAAAGAAGAAAAGGCCAGGTCACCCATAGAACGTAAACGCGTTGAAGGAAAAAAAGCCAGAATCAGAAGAACGAAGATTGCGTCTTGGGGTGTATGCAGTTAAAAGCTCAGACAGATATTGTGGCGCTAAACCATGCAAGGCCTTGTAGGTGAGCATGAGAATTTTAAAATCGATGTGGAATCTGACAGGGAGCCAGTGCAAGGACTCCAAGATGGGAGTGATGTGGTCACTTGTCCTGGTCCTTGTCAGGATTCTGGCCGCTGAGTTTTGGACATACTGCAATTTGTTTAGGGTAGATTTAGAAACCCCAGCAAGCAGAGCAATTACAATTACAATAGTCGATGCGAGAAAAGACAAATTAATTAATCCGTTTTTCGGCCACCGAGAAAGATAACATGGGGCGCAATCGTGCAATGTTTCTAAGATGAAAAAAAATTTGTTTGACCATATTCTGGACATGAGGATCAAATGTTAAATTTGCATGAAATATCACCCACAAATTTTTTTATTTAGTTTGAAACGCCAAAGCAGACCCATCCACCATTAAGGTTACAGCGTCAGCTTTGTGAATTTGTTGGGGTGAACCGATGAGCATAACCTCACTCTTGTTGCTGTTGAGACAGAGAAAATTATTAGACATCCATAATTTTATCTCAGAGATACAATGTTCCAGAAAGGCAACAGCCGTATTATCGCCAGGTTTTGAATGAATATAAATTTGGGTGTCGTCTGTATAAAAATGAAACTTAAGACACAAGGATCTGAGAAGTTGACCCAGGGGAAAAATGTACATACTAAAAAGTAAGGGACTTAAAACAGATCCCTGGAGAACTCCAAATTGCACTGCCCCAACTTTGGATCTGCATCCACCCAGATGCAGATCCCACTTTTAATACCAAAAACAGTTTCCAAACGATTGAGTAAAAGAAAATGATCCACTGTGAGCATGATTTTCATCCCCCCCCCTTTTCTTATACACAAATTTGTAGCAGAATTTTAGTTTTTATTTTAGTTTTATTAATATTTTAAATTAGCTTTTATTTGTATATTTTTAGTTTCATGTTAATTTTAGATTAATTGTTAGTAATTTCACTGTGATTTTGTCATTTTATTATTATTATTTATTCTTTTTAATATTGCTATTAGGGTTTAATTAATTTTTATTTCAGTTTTAGTTATTTATTTCCAGATAATCATTTTATTGCTTAAACTAAACTGAACTTATTTGAATTGAACCATTGAATTCAAGTCATATAAAACCAGCTCCTTCCTTTTATATCGTATTCTGAAGGTTCAGCAATAATCAACAATATTTGCCAAAAATAATTTGCCAAATGTCTTTGTGTTTTGTAGATTTTATTTTTCTGTACCCTATTCTTGGAAAGTGTCAGGTCCAATCTCAGCTAGCACGTGAATTGTGTGTGTTGTTACAGTCTGTCCTCATGCACTGAGTGGATCATGTCCCTGCTTTCTGAGAACACATTTAGCTCTGACAGGAAACTGTGAGAAGGCAACAGCTGCTAAGAAGGAAAGAGAAAGAAAAACATCTCCTGTGTGTCATGTATTAGAGCAGTGAAAATTGGGCAAAACTGAGAAAAGTGTCATTCATCCCTGCTTCAGGTTTCACTTTGCTCAAACTCTGTTTACCAGGATACAAGAACCAAAAAAAAAAANATTGCCATTAAAGTGAATTAACTGGACATAAACATACAAGCTTGATAAAAATGCTCATTTTAGAAGAAAATTTTAGATGGCACTTAGAGGCTTTTGCATCTGAACTCTTCAAATGCACTCAGGTTAAGATAACATGAGCCATCAACAAAAAAGTACTATCATGGCTTTTTGGACCTATAGTAATACCATGGTATTCTTTGAAGTAACTTGGATTATCATGTAAATAATGGTGTGTGAAGATGGTAATCATTCAGTACCATTGTATTACTGTAGTAATTCTTTACTTTGGGATGTGTTGTTGATCTTTCACCCAAATACCAGTGTCTGCAACAGGCCAGCTGAGTCACAAAACAGACTACTAAAATAGTTGGTAACACTTCACATTAAGGTTCATTAGTTAACACTAGTTAACTACATTAGTGAACATGAACTAATAATGAACTGCACTTATACAGCATTTATTAATCTTTGTTAATTTCAAAATTTACTAATACATTAAAATATTGTTAACATTAATGCACTGTGAACTAACATGAACAGCTGGATTTTCATTAACTAATGTTGATTGGTAAATACAGTAACAAATGTATTGCTCATTGTTAGTTCATGTTAGTTAATACATTAACTAATGTTTAACTAATCAACCTTATTGTAAAGTGTTACCGGTCTGGTTCACAGGTTCCACAGCAACTAGTGCCAACATTCAATATAGCATTAAGATAATAGATGCAGATACTGATGTGCTACCGTTTGATTAATCATATTGATGGCAGTTATATTACACAACACCTTGTGTTTTTGATCGTCTTTTTATGTATGCTGCTTATTTGTTTCTCATCAGTACAGGCTATGGATTCTCTTTTAATTATTCATGAAGGTAACTATTACTTATGTTAGTTTTGAGTAATAAAGGGCCTACTTCTCTATAGTGGTAGATTTAGATTATTCATCAGAGCACATTATTCCCCCCAAAAAACAATTGAAAAAAATGTAAATAAGTTGTCTTCATAATCTTTCATTTAATTCAATAGCTTGACTCACTTCTGAAACAACTTTCCTTTTCGGCTGATGTTATTTTGGCTATTGGGTTAACAGAGGCTTTATTGGTTCATTCTGGCATGGAACAACCCCTTTTCACAAGCTAATTTAGTTTTTTCACATCACATTAGGGAAGTACAATGGGTTACAAATGCTGTTTTATGTTGACCAACAGAAGGATATGCTGTATGTGTCGCAGGGAAATTCAGCGAAGTGAAGAAAAAAGGGTTTTGTGAGTTGTGATGTGAAAGACAGCAGAAGGGGAAAAATGTCATTTTCATATACTGCTAAAACAATCACTGACAAAACATCTGCAATAAATGAAATGATGAAATATTTGTAATTTATATTAATATATAAAAACACATCAGGACCCCCTTCATTAATGTGTGAACAAAAACATAGCGTGTTATTGTGATTTCATAAGTTATTGTGATTTTATAAGTTATGTCATCATTTATTCATCATCATGTCATTCCAAGCCTGTATGACTTTCTTTGTGAAACATAATAGAAGATATTTTGAAGAAAGCTAGGAACCAAACTGCATTGGAGCCCATTGACTTGCATTGTATGGACAAAACAACACTGATACATTTCTCAAAATATCTCCTTTTGCGTTTTACAAAATCATCCAATTTTGGAATGACATGAGGTTGAGTAAATGATGACAGACTTATCATACTTGTTTTAACTGTAGCGGATTCAAAAGTACTTTTTTAAAAGAGTTAACACTATGCTAATCTAAAAGGCTAAGCTAACTGAAAACACAAAGAAAGGGAAAATTTGAAAATGTTTAACTTTGGTTTAAAACATTTTAAATTTAAGAGACAAATACATTTTTCATGATTAAGAAAAATACACCATCAAGTGATTTTTATGTCATTTCTAATCAGGCACTGAATTGGGTACACATAAAAAGGTCTCAGCCAATGGAATACTTTCGGATGGAAGGGGCACAGGATCTCCCAACAAGGGGCTAACTGGAATCAACCGAAAAGGAATGTCGTTTCAGAGGTGGTGCAAGTTTTTACATTTCAATTACATCTTACAAAAACAATATTTTTTCTTTGTAATAACTCAAAAAATAAGACCAGGAATGTTTAAAGGGTTAGTTCACCCAAAAATGAAAATTCTGTCATTTATTACTCACCCTCATGCCGTTCCACACTTGTAAGACCTTCGTTAATCTTCTGAGCGCAAATTGCGATATTTTTGTTGAAATCTGATGGCTCAGGGAGGCCTGCATAGCCAGCAGTGTCATTTCCTCTCTCAAGATCCATAAAGGTACTAAAAACATATTTGAATCAGTTCATGTGAGTACAGTGATTCAATATTAATATTATAAAGCGACGAGAATATTTTTGGTGCGCCAAAAAAAAAAGGAAAAAAAGACATAGTGATGGCCGATTTCAAAACACTGCTTCAGGAAGCTTCCGAGCACAATGAATCAGCGTGTCGAATCAGCGGTTCGGAGCACCAAAGTCACGTGATTTCAGCAGTTTGGCGGTTTGACACGCGATCCGAATCATGATTCGATACGCTAATACATTATGCTCAGAATCTTCCTGAAGCAGTGTTTTGAAATCGGCCATCACTAAATAAGTCGTTATTTTGTTTTTTTGGCGCACCAAAAATATTCTCGTCACTTTATAATATTAATATTGAATCACTGTACTCACAGGAACTGATTTAAATATGTTTTTAGTACCTTTATGGATCTTGAGAGAGGAAATGTCATTGCTCCCTATGTAGGCCTCACGGAGCCATCGGATTTCAACAAAAATATCTTAATTTGTGTTCCGAAAATTAACAAAGGTCTTACGGGTGTGGAACGGCATGAGGTTGAGTAATAAATGACATTAACCCTTTAAGAAAGCAAACAAGACTTCACGCTAATGAGGACTCACAGAGACAAGCCGCTGCTATCAGTCTCACAGCGTCATACGGAGGCTGACAGGTGGGGTAGAAAGCTTCCACCAGGTAGTTGGCAAACGTCAGTGAGATGACCGCCTGACTGGCTGGCTCCACCAGCAGGATGGACGTCCACAGGCGTATGAAAGCAAGGAAACCACCAAAGGCCTCCAGGATGTACGCGTAACTAGCGCCAGACTTTGTAATAGTGGTTCCAAGTTCTGCGTAACACAGTGCACCAAACACGGAAAATATGCCACCGAGAGCCCAGATGATCAGCGAAAGGCCGTAGGACGCGCTGTACATCAACACACCCTTGGGTGACACGAAAATGCCCGAGCCAATCATGTTGCCCACAATTAAGCAGATGCCATTGGTGAGAGAGATCTCCCTCCTCATGATCATCTTCTCCTCCTGATCTGGACCATTGCAGGCTTCAGCTGGTTTCTTCAGGTCCAGGTCTCCTCGAGACCCCGGACAGAGTTTCTGGCCTAAAGACATCAGTTTTTTCATGCTGGAGGAAACAAAAGTCAACAAGTATTACAGCTGTAATTACTAGTAAAACTTGTTAAACACAATTATGATGATGGTGGTGGTTTTATTTGGATTTAACATCCCAGATAACTTGATATCTCGTCTTTGACTAATGACTTGCAATTGTACTAGGAAATGATCAAACTACAGTTTGTTTACATAATGTGCAGACATAGTTTAGATATTTACATCTCTATAAAGTGTCACGTTATTTGTAATATTAAATAATATTACATGCAAAATATTCTGCTGACACTTCACAATAAGGTCCCATTAGTTAACTAGCATTAACAATGAGCAATACATTTGTAAAAGTATCTAAAGGTATTTATTTCTATTAACTAGCATTAACAAAGATACTGTTAAAAAATTGTTAATACAATTGTTAGTTCATGTAAGTCCAATAAATATTAGACATTACATTTTTTAATAAAGTATTAGTAAATGTTGAAATTAACTGACTAAAATTAATGTTTTAGAAGCATTTTTCACTAAGTATTCTAGTAAACTAATGTTAACAAAGAGAAAATTATTGTATTACACTGTATTTAATGTTGTCTTGAGCATTCAGCATTAGAAATTAGTTTGTAAGACAGTTCAACCAAAAACCGCTTGAAGCTTCCATTTTGTAAATAGTTTGTTCAAGTGAGCCAATAATAATAATAAAGAAATAAAGAAAGTTCACAGGCAGTGTCCTTGTTAAACAACAAAACAGCCACTGTGGGCCAATAGTTTGGGGTCCTATTTAACATTTTAAATGTAGTGCCAAAAACAAACCGGTGTACTTTACCTTTAATCATGTTAGAAGGAATGCTGTTTGGGGGGGAAAAAAAAAATCATACAATTGGATTGTGGAGAGGAAGAGCATACAGATGAGTTATGCAAGTTTCCAGAGTGGTGGTGATCCTGGTCAGAATGAAGAAAAGTAGACTATCAGAGTCAACAGGATGAGAGCTGTCGCAATCCCAGACCGCAGAGAGAGAGAGACCCTGATCTGTTTTTCCACCAGAGGCAAAATGGGTTCTTGAGTTGCCCTGTCTATTTTAAGAGGTCTGTACTCAGAGAGAGAGAGAGAGAGAGAGAGAGAGAGAGAGAGAGAGAGAGAGAGAGAATGTCTGTCCCCTCCTATTGATGATAAAAGTAGCTCAGTAAAACCCTGTTGAACGAAAGCATGTCTTTGTTATCCGATCTGTTCCAGCTCTGACTCGAGAATTCAGTTTAAAGACAGACTGCTTCCCCCTTTACTTGAGGTGTTTGCTAATGCAAGCACTATTACTATTTCTCATTTTGAACCCTCTGATTCCAAGTATTAAACTTGCACAACTCGTTCTTCAGTTTATGCGATGACACCTCAACCGCATCTTGTTGAGAAGATACTTATTCAACAAACCCACAAGAGGCATATTTCCCTGACTGATGATAAAACTGTATATATAAAAAAAAAAAAATCATCCCATAGATTTACAATACAGGAGACATATTTATATCAGAGCCTGCATTCACCATGATTTATCACCAGGAGTTCTCAGAAGAGGACTTCTTAAATCCTGTTTACAAAGCTGCAAAGAAATGTTTTACTAAGGACATCGAAAGGTAAGAGTTAGAGGCAAAGCTGACCTCCTTTCTATGGGTGACCTCAAATTCGGTGAACAGAGTTTCATAAAAAATTCCCAAACTGATTCAACAAGGAACGACTGTTTGTCACCATATTCACAGACAGCAAGAAGTACAGGCCTATATACAAAGATGCTCAAAAAAGTTTTTTTTTAATTTTTTTTTAAGAAGTGGTTTTTATTCAGTAAGGATGCATCAAATTGATAATAAAAAAAGACTGTAAAGACTAATGTTACAAAAGATTTCCATTTCCACAAAAATATAATGCAGCACAACTGTTTTCAACATTGATAATAATATAATAATATGAACTGTTTCTTGAACAGAAAATCAGCATATTAGAATGATTTCTGAAAGATCATGTGTCTCTGAAGACTGGAATAAAGATGCTGAAAATTCAGCTTTGATCACAGTACATTTTAAAATATATTCAAATAGAAAACTGTCATTTTAAATTGTAATATTTCATAATATTGTTTGTACTGTACTTTTAATCACATGAATGCTGCCTTGGTGAGCATAAGAGACTTTTCAAAAACATTAAAAAATATAACTGACACCAAAACTTTTAAACAGTAGAGTACATAATATATATACATTTTCATTTATCACTATTGTAAATTGCAAACTTCATATGTGTGATATATATTATATATATATACAGTGGGTACGGAAAAGTATTCAGACCCCCTTAAATCTTTCACTCTTTGTTATATTGCAGCCATTTGCTAAAATCATTTAAGTTAATTTTTTTCCCTCATTAATGTACACACAGCACCCCATATTGACAGAAAAACAGAATTGTTTACATTTTTGCAGATTTATTAAAAAAGAAAAACTGAAATATCACATGGTCCTAAGTATTCAGACCCTTTGCTCAGTATTTAGTAGAAGCACCCTTTTGATCTAATACAGCCATGAGTCTTTTTGGGAAAGATGCAACAAGTTTTTCACACCTGGATTTGGGGATCCTCTGCCATTCCTCCTTGCAGATCCTCTCCAGTTCTGTCAGGTTGGATGGTAAACGTTGGTGGACAGCCATTTTTAGGTCTCTCCA
>RJVU01064619.1:315066-334100 GCA_003731715.1 Anabarilius grahami
ATAATGTTGGGAACATGGGCTGGCATATGCAAATATTGGGGGCGTACACCCCGACTGTTACGTAACAGTCGGTGTTATGTTGAGATTCGCCTGTTCTTCGGAGGTCTTTTAAACAAATGAGATTTATATAAGAAGGAGGAAACAATGGAGTTTGAGACTCACTGTATGTCATTTCCATGTACTGAACTCTTGTTATTTAACTATGCCAAGGTAAATTCAATTTTTCATTCGAGGGCACCTTTAAGGATTATGGAGGCCACTGTGCTCTTAGGAACCTTAAGTGCAGCAGAAATTTTTTGGTAACCTTGGCCAGATCTGTGCCTTGCCACAATTCTGTCTCTGAGCTCTTCAGGCAGTTCCTTTGACCTCATGATTCTCATTTGCTCTGACATGCACTGTGAGCTGTAAGGTCTTATATAGACAGGTGTGTGGCCAATCAGTTTAAATCAAACACAGCTGGACTCAAATGAAGGTGTAGAATTATCTCAAGGATGATCAGAAGAAATGGACAGCACCTGAGTTAAATATATGAGTGTCACAGCAAAGGGTCTGAATACTTAGGACCATGTGATATTTCAGTTTTTCTTTTTTAATAAATCTGCAAAAATGTCAACAATTCTGTTTTTCTGTCAATATGGGGTGCTGTGTGTACATTAATGAGGGAAAAAAATGAACAAATGATAAATGGCTGCAATATAACAAAGAGTGAAAAATTTAAGGGGGTCTAAATACTTTCCGTACCCACTGTGTATGTGTATGTGTATGTGTATGTGTATGTGTATGTGTATGTGTATGTGTATGTGTATATGTATATGTATATGTATATATATATATATATATNATATATATAAATTAAAATACATACAGTATTTCACAAAAGTGAGTACACCCCTCACATTTCAGCAACCATTTTATTATATGTTCTCAAGGGACAATTCTATATAAATGAAAATTGTATATACTTTAGAGTAATCAATGTGCTGCTTGTATAGCAGTACAGATTTACGGTCCTCTGAAAATAACTCAACATACAGCCATTGTTGTCTAAATAATTGGCAACAAAAGTGAGTACACCGTAAGTGAACATGTCAAAACTGTGTCCAAAGTGTCAATATTTTGTGTGAGCACCACTGTTATCTAGCACTGCCTTAATCCTCCTGGGCATGGAATTCACCAAAGCTGCACAGGTTGTTTCTGAGATCCTCTTCCACTTCTCCATAATGACATCACGGAGCTGCTGGATGTTAGACACATGGCGCTTCTCCACCTTCAGCTTGAGGATGCCCCACAGGTGCTCAATAGGGTTCAGGTCTAGATACATACTCGGTCACTCCATCACCTTCAACTTCAGCTTCCTCAGCAAGGCAGTTGTCATCTTGGCGGTGTGTTTAGGGTCATTATCATGCCGTTCAGCCCAGTTTCTGAAGGGAGGGCATCATGTTCTGCTTCAGAATGTCACAGTACATGTTGGAATCCATGTTTTCCTCAATGAACTGTAGCTCCCCGGCACCAGCAGCACTCATGCAGCCCCAGACCATGATACTACCACCACGCTTGACTGTAGGCAAGACACAATTTTCTTGAAACTCCTCACCAGGGCGTCGCCACACATGCTGGACACCATCTGAACCAAACAATTTTATCTTAGTCTCATCAGACCACAGGACATGGTTCCAGTAATTCATGCTCTTGGACAGGTTGTCTTCAGCAAACTATTTGCGGGCTTCAGAAGAGGCTTCCTTCTGGGACGACGGCCATGCAAACCGACTTGTTGCAGTGTGCGGAGTATGGTCTGAGCACTGACAAGCTGACCTTCCACTTCTGCAACTTCTAAAGCAATGCTGGCAGCACTCATGCATCTGTTTTTTGAAGGCAGCTTCTGCACCTGACGCACAGCACGAGGACTCAAATTCTTTGATTCAACTTCTTTGGCCTGTTCCGAGTGGAACCCGTCTTGGAAAACCTCTCTCCATGACCCTGGCAACTGTACTGTAACTCAGTTTCATGGTGTTACTGATCTTCTTATAGCCTAGGCCATCTTTGTGGAGAGCAACAATTCTAATTCTCAAATCCTCAGAGAGTTCTTTGCCACGAGGTGCCATGTTGAACATCCAGTGATCAGTATGAGAGAATGGTACTCAAAGCACCAAATTTTAACTGCTCTAATACAAGATCCACACATTTGTATGGTCCTGTCAAGCAGACAAATACATGAACATGATGAATAGGACATGTGGCTTTGCATGGTTAAAACAACATACAACTGTCATCACTTAGGGTGTACTCACTTTTGTTGCCAGCTATTTTGACAATAATGGCTGTATGTTAAGTTATTTTCAGAGGAAAGTAAATCTGTACTGCTATACAAGCAGCACATTGACTACTCTAAAATATATCCAAGTTTCATTTCTATAGTATTGTCCCTTGAGAAGATATACTAAAATGGTTGCTGAAATGTGAGGGGTGTACTCACTTTTGTGAGATACTGTACATATATATACACACACACATACACAAGTTTACAACAGTGATAAGTGATCTCTTTAAAAAGGTCAGTGTCAATATAATTTAATCGCCTTCATTGCGATGTGTTGACTGTTTGAGTCCTCATGATGAACACTAAGATGTTGGATTAGGAATTGCGTATAGCTTTGAAATGCTCCATGAACCCCTCTTAAACAATGTAAGAGTCCTAAAATTAGGGGTGAAACTAAGAACTTTTTGAAGAGTTGCACCTACATTTCACAGGTAAAAGCGACTTTTGTAGGTAATAATAGATTTTAAAAGAACACAATTGTTGAGAGAGGTCAAGCTTGATCCAGATTAGTACCAGCTATTGTGTACAAACAGTTCTGGCATAGAGGGGTTTCAAAATGTACTTTCAGGTAAGACAAAAACAAAACTCACATTCAGGAAATTCTACACATTTTAATAACACTTTAAAATTTCTCATTTTTATGGAAGTTCCTCATATAGTACTATAGCACAGATGTATGCTACTTGTACACTGCTACATACGCCTGTACATTATTGTCATTTTTTGTTTGATGACAAGACATTTAGGTTCTCAAGTCAAAGAGCTCCGAGGCAAAAATGAACATTGATAGATATCAGTAGTAGTCATTTCAAATAAATCCCTAGCCTGTGTGGTTTAAATAACAACTTTAAATGTAATATGAATGAAAATGCAACATTTTCTAAATCCAAAACAGGCCATTAGGCAATACAGTATTTGGCTGATATATTGCCGAGATGTGTGCTAAAGTATTCAGCATAATCTAAAGATGCATTCAGCCTCATAGCATGATTGGCACAGCACTTAGAAGCAAATGATATAGATATATATATATATAAAAAACAACCTCACAACAACCCATTACAAATGACTTAAGATGCATGTAAAATATCACTAAAGATTAGCGATGACTATAAATAAATACAAAACCATAGCAGGCCACACATACTCTTTATATTGTAAATGGTCCCAAACCCTGGACAGTCAACATAAAAATCAAATATAAAAAGCGAAAACGATAAATAGAAATCTGATTATTGCATTGAAAATGAGCCAATAACATCAAACACCAACTTATCAAGACTGATGTCGCACTTTGACTCAATTTCTAATCAGTATTCATCATCAAGGTCTTTAAGATATTTTTTTTTCGACACCCAAGGAAATCAAAAGTCCAAAACTACAGCGTGACTGATAGGAACACAATAAAAACCAATTTCAGGACATTCCAGGTGACAAACAACATAATCAATCTAGGGAAAATACATAACCTCTGCAACGATAAGGCCTCTAAAACAACGTCTATTTGCACAGAGGGGAAAGTGTACAGCGTGGGCACATGCAAAACCCAACAGGTCAGGAATTCAATGCCTTAAAACGATACTAAAAAAAGAGAGAAGAGTGGAATATCAAAACATTTGTAAAATGCTTCATATATCATCAAGTTCATGGGTCAGAAAAAAAAGAAAATGATCAAAGCATTGCAACAAATTTAACTGAGCATCAAGAATTTCAATGTGTGTTCTGCTTGAAGATCAGTAGCCCATATTTACAGTGCTAACTCTTGGCATTCCCTTTGGTTTAATTTCTAAGTAACTTTAAACTTAAAACATAACACTGCATCTGAAGAATGTTAATGTTGAAAATCAAATTTTCAAATTACATGGAGGAAAACTGCTGATCTAAACTGGCAACGTTTCTATAAGCAATAGCAAATAGTCACTCGACACTATTTGTTTCTTGATAAAAGCATCTTGCCAGTAGCGTTCCTCAAAATCTCTCCAGCTGTGATGCAAGTATCAGTATATTTAATACAGTTGCTTCATACTTGAGCCTGTTTTATGTATTGAAAGTGCTCTAAATGGTCCACTGTCTGCTGCTACATCTGGAGTCAATGATAACCAGTGCAAACTAGGCTACATACTGTAGATGGCACAATACTTACTGAGGAGTAACTTATTCAAGACACTTTATGGTTTGATAAGAAGATGAGTCTACTGATTAGATGGTTTAATATTAAGTTAATGCTTTTTACTGACATGCCATTTGAGAACAACGTAACGGAGAAGTTGACCTCGACCAGTTTGTATGAACTCTGTCATTATAGACTCCAGTGTACCACCCTATTCTGCCTGGGTTGATTTGTCTTTGTTATATGTGCTGTCTAATATTGCTTGTGAACAGGATGCTACAGTACTCACTATACAAAAGTAAAGGCAATAAAAGAACGACATCTGATTGGCTCAATGGAAAAAAAACAGTCTGTTAAAGAGCTTAGTTTGTTCGGTCTATCATTGGCATCAGGGCAAAAAAACAACATAAATTCTACAAATTCTTTAAAAGAAATAAAAGAAAAAAAGAAAGCCAACTTTTTGGCACTCTGCATTTTAAAAGGCATCCCAAAATGAAATTCAGTTGTCATTTGCTCACCCTCGTGTAGTTTTTCTTCTAAAAGAAGATATTTAAAAAAAAATCTCTTCATACAATGTTTTTTTGTCCATACCAGGAAATTCAATGGGGCACGATGTGGTTTTGTTTTGGACCCAATTGACTTTCATTGCAAGTACAAAATCAGTTTTTGAACATTACTCAGAAAGAAAGTCATACATTGTTTGGAACATCATAAGGGCGAGTAAATGAAGACAGAACTTTTTTAGTTTGTGTAGACTTCTTTTTTTAATATAATGCAAATTTTAAAAAGCCATGATATATACAACACACCTGATCAAACTGAACCTGATCTGATGAAAAGGTTGTATTGTCATTAAGGTTCAAGGTCATGTCTGATTCTCAAGACTCATTTGTTTTTTTTTCAATCTATAACCCATTGAACACACCGTACCATCCATTCCTCGCACCCTCTGTGAATGTCTCTACCCTGACTAAAGTCTAGATCTGCAAAATGTCCCCCACATGACAGACCAACCCTGACACAGCATTAAATGCATGGTGAAACCATGAGACCTGACTTTGAGTGCCACTGTGGGAAAAACAAGCACTGGTTTACCAAAAGGAAGACCGAAACTGCTGAATCACACAAATTATCTTCAAGTCCAGACTTGACTATGCAGTAATGCGGACGTAACATAGCATAACAGGAGGGTGAGTCTTCGAGTCTTCTATTTTACTAAATTTGCTGGCGTGGAGGGTGCAAATAACAAGATTTCTTGGATGTTTCACTGCTTTTTCTTTTGATGGCTGGAATAAAAGTCCAAATGTGACATTGTGAAACCACTTTACTGCTTGTGTTCAAGTCCATTTTAACAAGAATTTAGGCATTAAGCCAATGATTCAACAACAGTTTTATGTCAGAAGTCAACATGAGCCAAGTAGTTATTTGACCAAAGTTGGCCTTGTATGATGCATGTAAAGCAACGGTTCAAGTTGATACCAAACAAAGTGTGTCATAGGTACCAACACCTTAACCACCGAGGCAAAAGCACTTGTCCAGGCACACAAAGTACTGACCAAGCAGCACAAACAAATGCAAGAGCGTGTGAACAGGAACAATCCTTAACACAAAGAAGGACTCACAGAGCTCCAGCTCAAGAGCAGTGATTGGGAGTTGGGAGAAGGTCAGAAGTTTCGTGTGGTGTTAAAGGAGTTGGAGATGAAGGGGGTGGTGGGGGCGGTATACGGTGGAGGAGGGCTAGTGGTGCTGAAGTCAGGGTAGGGCTGCAGGCCCATCTGTTTGTTGTCCTGGAGCTTTCGCACCACCACACGGCAGAACTCCTCGCTGTGCCGCTCGCAAGTGTCCAGAAGCTTCCGCACTTTGGCGGTACGTGTGGTTTGGTTCACGACCAGTTCATAGTCCTCACGCATTAGCAGCTCACGAGACAACAGAGCATCTAAACTCTGATTGAGACACGCCTCTGTCATCTGTCGCACAACGTCCTCCCTTCGAGCAGCGATCCAACGAGCCGCCGGACCCTGAAAGTCCAATGGTGCGACAAAATCTGCAAAGACAGTCAGAAGCAGGAGGCGGACATTAAAGGATTAGTCCACTTTTAAATAAAATTTACCTGACAATTTATTCACCCCCATGTCATCCAAGATGTTCATATCTTTCTTTCTTCAGTTGAAAAGAAATTAAGGTTTTTTTTAAGGTTTTTTGCAGCTCCAACGGGCTTTAAAGGGATAGTTGACCCAAAAATGAAAATTTGATGTTTATCTGCTTACCCCCAGGGCATCCAAGATGTAGGTGACTTTGTTTCTTCAGTAGAACACAAATGATGATTTTTAACTGCAACCGTTGCCGTCTGTCATTCAAATAATGCGAGTGAATAATGCTCATTGAAGTATATGCGCGAGACATCACTGTCGTTGTCAGAGCGCGATCAGACCTCACTAAACGAGTGCAGAACGCAGTTGGACATAGTGGTGTTTTAGAGGTAAAAAATGATATAAATACTGTTCGGTTTCTCGCACAAACCGATCGTTTCGTGTCTTAGGACATCAATGTGTCGTCACGAGCCACAGGGTTTAATTTGGATTTGTCTATGGAAGTGTTTTTGACTCTTATTGTTCGAGTTCCCATTCACTCTTATTATAAGACTGACAGACGGCAGCGGTTGCAGTTAAAAATCATCATTTGTGTTCTACTGAAGAAACAAAGTCACCTACATCTTGGATGTGCTGGGGGTAAGCAGATAAACATCAAATTTTCATTTTTGGGTGAACTATCCCTTTAAACGATACCAGACGAGGAATAAGGGTCTTATCTAGCGAAACGATCGGTCATTTTCTAAAAAAAAAAATACAACTGTATATGCTTTATAAACACAAATTAAAGTCTTGCACATGCTTCCGCTTTCTGCATTCTTCAAAAAGCTTACGCCGTATGTCCTACGCCTTCCCTATTCAACTTGCGGAAAAAAACGAAACTGGTGCCACTTTCATTACGTAAGTAGAATAGGGAAGGCGTAGAACATACGGCGTAAGCTTTTTGAAGAATGCGGAAAGCGGAAGCATGTGCAAGACGATATTTTGTGTTTATAAAGCATATACAGTTGTATTTTTTTTAGAAAATGACAGATCGTTTCGCTAGATAAGACCCTTATTCCTCGTCTGGTACCGTTTAAAGCCCTTTGAAGCTGGACTGAAACTGTCATTTTGACCTTCAACCGTCTGGGGGCCATTGAAGTCCACTATAAGGAGAATAACCCTGGAATGTTTTCATCAAAAACCTTAAATTTCTTTTCGACTGACGAAAGAAAGACATGAACATCTTGGATGACATGGGGGTGAGTAAATTATCAGGAAAATGTTATTTAAAAGTGGACTAATCCTTTAAGAAGAGCCCGAATCAAGGGAGTTCAAAAGTACTGGTACTCTGTACTATGGCTGGGCGTTACATAAAAATATTTTATTGATAATCACCTTAAAAATATTGCAATATCTGATATATCAGGGATTCAAAATTAATTGGTTTGTTCTGAGCAAAAACAGTAAGCTATTTTTCATTACGGTTCCAGATGTCTCCTTTCAAAAGGTTACAAGTTAGAATGAAATACTGATTTATTTATTCAGAAACACAAGAAATGTAAAAACGTTTGTGTATTTTCAGTTTTATTTTATTAGCCTAGTACAACGCTCCCAACTGATTATTTAACGAAGCTGCCAACACTGGAGCATAAATTAATAAATATTCAGATACAGAAGCAGTTAGGCATAGGCTACCATTTTATTTGATCTATTACTAACTTTTATTAAACTGCAGATTGAAATAAAAGAATGCTTGATAATATTATTTTTATAGACAGCACAGTAAACATTTCATGCATTTGGTCATTTTTGTCATCTGATATGGTCATCTATATAACTAATATAATTTTAATTTTAACAGACTAACCTCGTCATATCGCCCAGCCCTTCTCTGAACCAAGTTGATACACACTCAGATAAAATAGTACAAAAGCGGTCACTGGAACGGTTCCCTTTAAAAAGGTTCTAATATGTACCATTTAGGTGCTAATATGTATGCTTTTGGTACAAAGGTACAAACCTTTTTTTCTGAGAGTGTAGCAACTTTGAAATAGAAACTGCTGATGCTTTGGCTCTGTTCAGGGTGTGACTAACAGGTGTGGTTACCTTGTGGGTGTGGCTGCAGAGTGAGGGGTTGTATGGCAAGAGGCAGATCAATTTCACTCTGAGATGGAGGTGGTTTGAAAGGTATGTTGAGGTCGGACACGGGCTGTGTCGTCTCGTTCTCAGTGCTGAGGTTGTTTCGAAAGCAGTGGTCCATAAGAGGCTTTGGAGGATCAAGTGGAAGGGACATTAATGATGACGGTGGACCAGCCTGAGGTCCTGACACACCTGATGATGATGTAAAACAGTAACAATAAATGAAGTAATTAAAAAAATGCAAAAAGCAGAAAACAATGTGTATTTGTCATTATTTACTCATTAGGGTTTTTCACTCTGTGCTTAGCTTAACCCTGGGTTATCATCGTTCTAAACACCACTTAATTTTTTACCCCGGGTAAAGGAACGTTTCACACTAAATTTAGAAGCAGGGTTAGCACCACTTTTGCAGTGTTAAAGGGTTAGTTCACCCAAAAATGAAAATAATGTCATTAATTACTCACCCTCATGTCATTCCACACCCGTAAGACCTTTGTTCATCTTCGGAACACAAATTAAGATATTTTTGATAAAATCCGATGGCTCAGTGAGGCCTGCATTGCCAGCAAGATAATTAACACTTTCAGATGCCCAGAAAGCTAATAAAAACATATTTAAAACAGTTCATGTGACTACAGTGGTTCTACCTTAATATTATAAAGTGACGAGAATACTTTTTGTGCGCCAAAAAAAACCCTAAATAACGACTTTTCAACAATATCTAGTGATGGGCGATTTCAAAACACTGCTGCGAATCTTTTGTTTCGAATCAGCAGTTTGGATCGCGTGTCAAACTGCCAAACTGCTGAAATCATGTGACTTTGGCTTTCCAAACTACTGATTCGAAACAAAAGATTAGAAGCAGTGTTTTGAAATTTGTTTTTTTGGCGCACAAAAAGTATTCTCGTCGCTTTATAATATTAAGGTTGAACCACTGTAGTCACATGAACTGTTTTAAATACATCTTTAGTAGCTTTCTGGGCATCTGAAAGTGTTAATTATCTTGCTGGCAATGCAGGCCTCACTGAGCCATCGGATTTCATCAAAAATATCTTAATTTGTGTTTCCGAAGATGAACGAAGGTCTTATGGGTGTAGAACGACATGAGGGTGAGTAATAAATGACAATTTTCATTTCTGGGTGAACTAACCCTTTAACGTTGTATTGTGGTGCTAAACGTGTGCAGTGTGCTACAAAGTGGTGTTAGAATGTTACGGCTAGATAATTAGCAACCGACAGCCTCATATTTACGTGTTTTGTCACAGAAAACGGCCTGCATTGTATAAACAGACGTTTCAGTGGGGGAAAAAATGTGAAAATGGTGATGGAAAAAATTTATAATAAATAATATGCGCAATGTGATAGCCTTTATGTAAACAGGTTGCAAGCTGCATTTGTCACATCAATGACACTGACAAAGCAAATAATAATGTTAACCCATGATTTAGGAATGTAGAGTGGGACATGACAGCTTAAGAATACCCAGGATTAATTGTTAACCCAGGTTAAGTATGAGCAATGTGAAACATGAAGCAAGTTAACCCAGGATTCCATTTACTAGGGGTTTA
Organism: Anabarilius grahami; assembly: GCA_003731715.1. NCBI lineage: Eukaryota > Metazoa > Chordata > Actinopteri > Cypriniformes > Xenocyprididae > Anabarilius > Anabarilius grahami. The sequence continues at coordinate 325,273 of RJVU01064619.1, forward strand.
AATGACTCAGGGTGAACCATTTCAAGTGTGAAACCCAATTGTGACTTTTTCATTCAGCAATTCCAGCAATTTTGTGTTCCAAGGAAGAAATTAAGTCATCCAAGTCAGGAACAACATGAAGGTGAGTAAATGATGGCAAAATTTAATTTGTGAGTGATCTATCCCTATAGTGATCTAAAAATGAGTCTTGCCTTGAGAGGGATTTGATATGGTAAGGAAGCCCGGATGGGAAATATCTGCTTCCTGGGAAGAGCAGGAGCCTGATCCAGACGTGGAACTGTTGTCCTGTCATATAACACGAGAAAGAAAATTATGAAACTCACCAGATTTTTCTCATCTCTGGTTAAATACTGAATCAACAACAACACATAACTTACTGGCCAAGGGACGTTTTGCTCCTTCACACTCTTTCCCTCGATTCTTTTCCCATTAGTCTGATTTGATGAGCAACAGCTTGATGGCCTCATATACTGATGAAAGGAAAGAGAAATTACAATACATTCAATAGTTTTTGACCTCACAACCAAAAAATACAAATCAAACCAATTCTACTGACTAAATCCAGACCAATACAAGCATGAAAAAAATAGTCCTCCATACAAAATACATCCATGCATGGTCAGTCCAAACCCCTTAAAGACTCACTTTTGTTCGTTTGACTTCCAACACCGCTTCCAAGACATCAATCTCATCAAATCTTCTCAACATGGGCTCCAATTCAATAAGACATTCTGTAATGTGCAGACAAAGCAGCTATTAATCTACAAAATGAATGAATGAATGAATGAATTAATTAAATGTACACTATGTAACTTTTGGTGCTCTAGCGGTTAATAAACAAAACTGCGTCTCTTGTGGAAGAACACTGTAGCCGAAGCTACTTCTCTCCGTTGATGAGTCTATGATGAGTCATGCAGATACTATGATACTCCGATTGTCATCCTGCCCAGTCTAAAATAGTCTGAATATAAACACTTATTATAGGCATACCATAGTGATTCAGGATAAGACAAAAAAGTGGATTGGAAGATGGATTAATGATGTATAAAATGAGCGAGTACATTTAGTAAATTTAAATGTATACACTTAATATACATACTTATGAAAATACCCGAGATGGCTTGAAGAACACAGATAAACCATACTGTCGCAATTCTGTGTTAATTCTCTTCATGTCTAAATGTCAATAAATCAGTCAAAATGTCTCTATGTGCATTTTATTCAGCTACAATTATCGCTGGATGTCTTTGTCCATATTAGGGATTTCCTGGAACTTATTACTCATGAGTCTCACTTGTGGACTTTCTGGCGATTGCACCCTCTGGTGTTGAGTATGAATGAATCATAAATTACATTAAAGAGTTTAGCGCTCCATAATGTCCATTGACCTATTTTGGGTAAAAATCGAAAAAAATAAAAATAAAATACTACTCTCTAAAAATATTTGAAGTAAACTCTTTTGGACTAAAAGCCACGAGGGATGTAAATATATTAAAACACAGAAAGGCATCAGCAGTTAACAGGTTAATGTAACATTTCCAGTATCAGGACTAGTAAAATAATGGCAACTTGGCCAAATCTGCAAAATAACAGAGGCGGATGGGTGAACAGGTTAGTGGTATTGCCCATAGACATATAAAATACATAATGTATTTATTATGTCTATGGTATTGCCCCCTTTTGCGCTCACTGTTTGGCAGGTCCTGCAGACTGGGCTGATTAAAAAGTCATTTTTGCAGAATCCAAAACACTTTCACACTGGCAAGTTAACTTTCTTTGAGTCTGGGTTGAGTGTCTTGTCTGTCATATTCGACAACATACTTTTACGTAGCAGGAGCAGCTGTGCGCTGTGTCTGTTTTATGACAGATGGCAACCAGCGTTAAGGTGCAACACCGACACCTACTGCATGTTGGGATGTCAATCAGATACTGGCGCTGGATAATTTACGTGTCATATTATCAAACGTGTACTATTTATTTGAAATATTACGGTTATCGCCAATACCGGTATGTTGCGACACTCCTAACTAACACGATAACAATATTTCATTTTTTAAATATCAACGTTATCGTCAATACCGGTGTATCACAACACCCCTATTCTACAACATAAAATACACAGATCAGGCATAACATTATGACCACCTTCCTAATATTGTGTTGGTCCCCCTTTTGCTGCCAAAACCGCCCTGACCCGTCGAGGCATGGACTCCAATAGACCCCTGAAGGTGTGCTGTGGTATCTGGCACCAAGATGTTAGCAGCAGATCCTTTTAGTCCTGTAATTTGCAAGGTGGGGCCTCCATGGATCGGACTTGTTTGTTCAGCACCCAAGGTTTCCTAGCAGAACATTGCCCAAAGCATCACACTGCCCTTCGCCGGCATGCCTTCTTCCCATAGTGCATCCTGGTGCCATGTGTTCCCTAGGTAAGTGACGTACACACACCCGGCCACCCACATGATGTAAAAGAAAATGTGATTCATCAGACCAGGCCACCTTCTTCTATTGCTCCGTGGTCCAGTTCTGATGCTCACGTGCCCACTGCTGGCGCTTTCGGCGGTGGACAGGGGTCAGCATGGGCACCCTGACTGGTCTGTGGCTATTCAGCCCCATACACAACAAACTGCCATGCACTGTGTATTCTGATACCTTTCTATCAGAACCAGTATTAACTTCTTGAGCAATTTGAGCTAGAGTAGCTCATCCGTTAGATCGGACCACATGGGCCAGCCTTCGCTTCCCACGTGCATCAACAGCTGCAGTTTTGGAGATGCTCTGACCCAGTTGTTTAGCCATCGCGATTTGGCCCTTGTCAAACTCGCTCAAATCCTTACACTTGCCTATTTTTCCTGCTTCTGACACATCAACTTTAAGGACAAAATGTTCACTTGCTACCTAATATATCCCAGATAATCAGTGTTATTCACTTCACCTGTCAGTGGTCATAATTTTATGCCTGATCGGTGTACGTCTGTAATACCGCTTAAAACTTTTACTTGACTTGAAAAAGGCAGTTGCTAACAAGTAAATGGGATAACAGAGGTTGACAGGGACATTAAAGGGATAGTTCACCCAAAAATGAAAATTCTGTCATTATTTACTCACCCTCAGGTTTTTCCAAACCTGTATAAATGTTTTTGTAATGCTGAACACAAAGAAAGATGTTTTAAAGAATGTGGGAAACTTAACAGTTCTTGGGCACCATTGACTTCCACCCACTATGGAAGTCAGTGGTGCCCCAAAGTGGCCTGGTTACAAACTTTCTTTAAAATATCTTTCTTTGTGTTCAACAGAACAAAAAAATTGTTACAGGTTTGGAACAACTTGAGGGTGAGTAAATTATGACAGAATTTTCATTTTTGGGTGAACTATCCCTTTAAACGTCACTCTAAAAAGGAAAATTCATCTACTCACTCAAACCAAACGTGTAAGAATCATAAACTTTTGTTGGTCACAGAGCTTATTTTCTGCAATAATCCAAAAGCAAATGGAACATTGTGTTTTTGTCGAGGGAACCAAGGTAATGGAAACTTCTCGGTTGGCCTACAAAAAATATGTCATCACTGTAGCACTCAGTGAACCATATCAGAACTCACGTTTAAGAGTTTGGAAAACCACTTTCATACCAAAAATATTGGACTCAAATGAACTCAGGTCAGCGTCATAAGCTCTTACTCAGCATTGCCTAGAGTTTACTAGGAAGTAAAATGTCTGTTAATGAGGCATGTTGAGAAATTAAAACATTAATGCCTGAATCTAGATGTTAGACCTTCACACTGTTTGATTTAATTACCATTTTATTAAAGAGTATCTGGTTCAATGATAATCCTATTTGAATAAATGACACATGAAGATGACACCACTGCTCTCTTTGTCTTGTCTCAGTCATTTCCTCATTCCCCTGATCTGTAGCAAAAGGTTTGTAAGGTTTGCAAAGGAGAAATCTTCAGAAGAAAACTGAACAACTGTTTTAATTGTCTGTAATGCCAAATTTTATCATGAGCTGACAAAATTGCCAGCAAAGACCAAACTGACAGAATTTTGGTTAGACATGACCACAGGAACATGTCACCCTACTGGATTGTGAAAGCATGAGATAAACAGATTCAGAGGGATTGTGAAAAGCAGGGGAAAGGTCAGAGGTGGGGCGCAGGCTGACACTCACTGAGAAAGGAGGGCCGTTCGTCTGGGTTGGCGGTCCAGCCACAGGTCATGAGGTTAATGAGGGTCTCTCGACTGGGAATGTCTGCCGGCAGACTGTCCAAGCCTGTGTCGGGTCGAGATCCTCTGAGGACACTGAACATGATCTGCATGGGATTGGTGGCCTCTGCTCACAAAGAGAACAAAAAGACAATGTCAGACGATGGTTGAATATTGCCTGGATAGATGATTGCTGCAGTTTATGAAATGGAGAAGGAAGCGACCATGAGGGGAACTCTGTGTCATAATTTTTTTTCATCAAAAACATGACACAGCAAAATCTGCTTAGTGTTGAGTAAGGTTGCACAATCAATCTGATTTTGATACTATGATTTACATTTACATTTTACATTTATGCATTTGGCAGACGCTTTTATCCAAAGCGACTTACATTGCATTATACTATACATTTGTATCGGAGTATGTGCAATCCCTGGGATCGAACCCATGACCTTGGCATTGCTAGTGCCATGCTCTAACCACTGAGCTACAGGAAAGTTTACAGATGATAGTTTATCAACATTTTGAATTGGTTTTTATTTTTATATGTTGCATTCTCATTAAAATTTTTGTTTAAAGTCATTTTGTTAACCGTGTCATTTTTATTAGCTTTTAAAAAATGTGTCTATTTAGCTATTACGACAAGAGTCCAATCGAGCCACAAGTTGATCTGTCAAATCTTTATTAACCGTCAACAGCTTTTATATCTGGGTGGAGAGTGGAGAATTTGAGTCAAAACTGACAGGAGCAGCTCTGGTGGAGAACAGTGACTGGATCTAAAACCTTCAGATGACATACAACTCATATTTCCATTGCTAATAGTCACCAAAAGTAAAACCAGTTCCGTTCACACAGTGCAGGTTTTTCAAGAACGTAGTTGTGAGTTCAGTTATAGAAAGCGGTTGTCATGTCATATAAAGAACTGAAATACAAGACTGACAACTTGTATTCTGCTGCTGTGTGAACGTGGCCTTACAGTACAACCAATCGCAGACGTGTCCATTTTAAGCATGAACTCAATAGTGAATCTAGGGCTGGGCGATATATCGCATGCGATTGTCACGAACATTTCGTCAGTAAAGCCGGTTCCCTGATTACCGCTAAATCGCCATCACCTGCTTTCAAATGGAGCGCCATTTAATAGACAGAACCGTAGATCACTGACAAGCTACGCAATATCGCGTTCATTATCGCAGATGAATCGCCTTCGATAATGAACGCGATATTGCGTAGCTTGTCAGTAAACTACGGCTCTGTTTATTAAATGCCGCTCCATTTGAAAGCAGGTGATGGAATTATAAGAGTTATTCGCATATTCTTATTCTGTGACAACTTATTTACATTATGTTATGTTTTTGGTAATGTTGAGTACAATTAGGGACTTTTTATTTAGAAAACAAAAAAAAAATCCATCTACAAAGCCGAATGGAATGCAAAAACTTTGAAGCTCAACATCTCAAAACTGCCTAGAATGCAGATAAAACCTTCTAATTCCAAGGGGACGATTTGTTTTGGATATGAATTACTTGATTTAAAAGTAGACACTTCAAGCTTCATTAAGGCATCTCTCTCATGTCTGTGTGGCAAGTATTCACTAAGTTACAGTTCATTTTCAGATACGTTTCAGAGAGAAAGAGAGACGGCAGAACTTGCATCCTGTTTGTTTTCTTTATTTATTAACGTTTTGTCTTTATTGTGAGTGTACACAAATGAAAGTAGACACTTCGACACAACAGTTTCGAATGATGTATAACACTTCTGTATGACCAAAATCGACAGAGTATTTTAATTACTGATTGTTTATTTGTCTTTAATAATGCTTGAAATGTATTAGTTGTTTTTGCTATGGCATTTTCTAACCATAGGCAAAAGTTCCTTGTGTAAGTGTTATTTAACCTGTTGATTTCTGTTCATGTTATTAAGCTACAATTAAATGTTTTATAAAATAAGACTTGGATATCATTCACATTTATTCTAAGTTATTATTTATTTATTTTTTTTACCTTATTGGAATCTAAATTAGGAATCGATAAGCAGAATCGGAATTGTTAAACGATACCCAACCCTAATGTTCATAGCACATAGTATTCACATTCAGCGCTCCACATTACAGTTCTGTACCAAAATGACACACATAGTGATACACAAATGAGAAAATAAATAACTGATTTTTCACCGTCGGGTCAAACCATTCTCTTTGCTTAACCGTTCCATTCCGTGCCGATTTGGCCCAGCCGGTACGGATATGGCTTTGTTATCCACTGTGAGGTTGATAACAGAGCTCTTTGGAATGTAATACAAATGCGTCAGTCATTGCTTTGGTAACGCAACAGTTTACAGATGATATGAGATGTAAATAGTGACCGCAATATGGAGAATGATCAGATATTTCTCTGAATTTTATTCTTATTTGAGTTTATGTCGCTCAAATAGCGCACTTGGCCACCTACAGACAAACTGGCAGCCAGGCAACAGACAAGTGACCAATCATGAGTTGCGACATCACTACACGCGTTCTACCAGCCAACTGTGCTGAGAATTCCAGGCCGAGAAATGTTTGTAATCGTGCCATGCCATACCAGGCTCAAGTGGAAATATAAGTGGAACCATTCCTTCCCATTCTTAGAACCGTTCAGCACGATGGTGGAAAAGCGGGTTATGTTTTGTTGTCTTAAGCACACAAAGAGAATAAACTGCTGTTAAAACCGATTTACCGATTCCCAAATAGATTTTGCATTAGTAAATCTAAAATTAGTCTACATCTCTTGGCTGAAGTTTTAATAAATTATTTTGACCACTAAAACCAATTCGGTCAGATTTGTGAATGGTTTTGTAAACAAGAAAACTAGATTTATTTAAAAGATCCAACTCAAAAGAATGATCCCTTCTTTATATATTTGGTGATGTTGTTGAAAAAACAAACAAACAAAACAACAACAAAAAACAGATTAGGGGACATTTAAGAGTGTGGGAAATTTAGCCTAACAAAACCTATGAACTATGTGAATGTCATGGAATTCACTGGTACACTTCTCTATCACACATGGTCACCCCAACATACCCTACCTTCAAATGGTATCCGTCTTGAAAGCACTTCCCACATGATGATGGCGTAACTGAAAGAGGAAGCATAGAACAGATGAGGGAAAGGTTTCACTGTTGCCATTCAGTCTCTACATCCACATCTGGCAATCCCCTTTGGAGATAAAACACACTGTCCAACCAGCCCAGTGATTTCAACATGCCCTATGACTAAGATCACAAAACCTCAGGCCTGTTGGCAGGTTGACATTTAGCTCCTAAATCACTTCCTTTTTTGACCAGCACAGTAGATGAATAAAATAAAGGTCTCTTTCATGAGTAGTTTTGGTGAACCATGAGTAAACCCAGAGACTGGTTTATGCTTATTTTCCCAGTTTCCCTCCAACTTTCTTTGTTTTGGAAAACTGGCGAAATGATATAAAACTCCACCCATAATTTCCAATATCCTACAATGGCTGCTACACTCCTCCCTCCCAATCAAAAATACAGGGTTCAACGATCTGATGACCAATACATTTCCATGACTTTTCCATTCACTTGTGACTTGGATGCAGATTTTTTAGATTTTTAGCAGATAAAATATTTTAGAGATAACTAGAAAAAAGTATTATGAAACCCCCTTGTTTTAGCATTGGTTGTTCATGCTTCAGATTTGAAGAAGACTCAATAAATGGTAGTGTAAAACTATAGAAAAGTGGGAATGTAAAAGGGAGAAAACCCAATAAAACACAGCCTTACAACCCTATGACAAAATAAGAATCTTACCATCTGAGGCTACTAACATCTTATGAACAAATTAAATAAGTTTTGATCATTCTTAGAAATATCAACACATTTTTATAACTTCCCAGTTTAACACAGAGAGAATAAAGGCATATTTTCTTTTGCATTCTTCTTTGAATTTCCGATTTACATCATTGTGTCCTGTACCAAATAGTCAACTGTGTTACTGTGTTTATAATCAGATATACCACTGTATCAGTGTCATAAGAACACACGATTGAGTGTGCGCATACACGGCACTGGTTAATGTTTGGAGCACTGGAATATGAAATATGTCTATAAAAACTTGAAACAAGCTTGTTCAAGCTTGTGTTTCACACATGATCTGTTTGCAGTACATATTCAGTGCAGAGGCAGCATGGCTTAAAAAAAATGGTTTGAATATGACAGTGGGCAAGTGAATATAGTGCAGCATTTTTTAAATCAATGGATTCAAGTTTGTCGATCGTGACACAGAGTAACACGCATTTATGCAGTCTACAAATGCACACTTCAGAAGAACTCATAGCTGGATTCAACAACATCGGCAAGATTTGTGATATTAAATGTTTTATTAGATATCCAAAGACTAAATTATATAAATACATATATAAATATTTGCTGTGTTTGGCTTTTTAATACTAATAATATAAAAGCAAACACTATAATACTTTTTCATAAATCATTTACTTTCTTTGTTTAACAGTTCTAGGGTTGTAATGGTATACCGGCATGACAATTGATCACAGTATGAACATGTACGATTATCTTATCATATACACTTTTGATTTTCTGTGGTTTTGAAAAAAAAAAAAAAAAAAAAA
>RJVU01064619.1:334107-391869 GCA_003731715.1 Anabarilius grahami
GTTTTAAAAAAAAAAAAAAAAAAAAAAATTCAGATGGCGAATCTCATCTGCGCATAAGCAACTTCATTCCACTTGACTGCTTAGACCAGGGGTCGGCAACAAACACTGGCACGTGGAGGGGTAATCGCTGGCACGTGAGCAAAAGCGAGAGAGATGTATGCATTTCATTCAGATAAAGCACCTTGTACCTGCATACAGATCTACATTTTGAGGTAAGCGTTCCTCAGTAACACAGCTTGTTTTGTTAAGTTAGGAGTTATAAATACTATTAAAGTGAATACTGAATTGAGCTCTCTTTCACGTGCTTTAACGGATTATTTCACACAAAATTATGTCAAAATGCCCATCTTGGTCAGTATCCTTGTAAACATAGTCAGTTATGTCTTAAGTGAATGTAAACAGTTGAGAAAGTAAATGTGTGTGTAACAGTATACTGGATCTGGGCATTATGTCTTAAAGTGACAGCAGCCTAATATTCCTGATGCTGTCTGTGTTTTTAATGTTAAATCAAACAACAGACTCACTACAAAAAAAAAAAAACCCTCAATACTCTTGACCGATTAACTTTTGTAACTTTAATAAAGATTAATCTATATTTAATTTATACAGTGAGGACTATGCAGTGCTATTTTACATTTGATTACTTTATTCAATTTCTGAAGCTAATCTACATCTAATACTGAAACCTGAAAGCACTGTTTATTTAATTGGCATCTTTTCTATTGTGTTTATTTGTGCTGTTGCATGTAGCTTGATTATTTGACCTTATTTTATTACAGACTGTTTACTTGACTTTAATAGTGTTTGAAATGTATACGTTATATTTTATATTTTATGTACTTTTTTATTTGCATTGTTCTTGCATTCCATGTGAAAAGTCTGGCGAGTAAAATAAAATAAAATAAAATAAAACAATTACTAGCCAACTGCGATTTGAGCTTCAGTGTGTCCATAGAGGTTTGTGAAAAAACACTTAAGCATTTCATCATTTTATTTGAGAAAAACCATTGTCAAAAACACTGTGAAACTCAAAGGTCTTCACTACAACCCGTCAAAATAAAAGTTTGGTTTAACTTAAAGAAATTACTATTGTATGGAATGAACTTCTTAAAATAATAATAATAATAATAATAATATAATAATAAAATTAATTTAAACAATTTTTAAGGAATATAATTTTTGTATATTTTTTTGTTTTAATTTAGTAAATATCTGTTGTGCAGCACTTTGCCAAAAAAAGGATAAGTTACATTTTCATTTGATTACATTTTATGCATGTTTGATAATATATTTGTATTAAATCATGAAGAGAAAGATTAATTTTTTTAAATAAAATATATTTCATAGGACTCTATTATTCTTACATTTTTTTAAATAAATTATTAATGATAAAAATAAGTTGTTAATCTAATCCATAATCAATTTAATTGATTAGACATGTTTTTGATTATTGAAATTAGAATAAACAAAACAAACAAATTTATAATAATATATAGGATAATAATAATAATAATAATTGATTGTTTAATACCGTATTTCGTGAAACCGTGATATTTTCTGAGATGGTTATCATACCGTGAAAATCTCATACCGTTACAACCCTAAACAGTTCTATCTAATAAAGTGTTGGATAGAACTTTTAAACAGAGACCGTAAACTAATGAGGACAGAGAATGGGAATGCTGTGTTCTCAGGCACTGGCGTTCTCAGCGCAGTCAAAATAAAAGTCCTGTTTCCGACACATCAGCCAAACATAGAACGTATCAGTCGATGCTAATATTTAAAAAATGTCAAATATCGGCCGATATATAGGTTCACCACTAGTATCACATAATTCTGCAAGCGCATCATAGAAAAAATATAGACTTGGTGTGGAAACAATCACTGCACTACTGCATATGCACCGGCCCTGGAACGTACTGCTGGACCATATCCAAAAAAAATTAAAATAAAAGGACCGCACATGGACTGCAAACGGCTCAAAATGGAATAATACGTTGCAGTAATTGGATAATATGGAGAAAAGCTCAAACTGGTGACAGCCATGATAACCATTCTGAGTTAAAGCATATACCTCACATTTTGTGATGTCAACTTTGTTTTTTAAAGCAGAAGTGGCTCTGAATAATGAAAAAAAAACTTCCCCCTTAATAATGTACAGTGCTCTCATTGTTTTCAGTGATGGCACCAGTACATATCTGTCAACATCTCAAAAAAATTTGTTTTACGGTTTCATGACCCTTAAGATGTTTTAATGACTTTTTAGGGCTGGAAATCTCAATTTTTTTCTTTCTTTCTTTCTTTCATGCCAGCTTCTATGGCTATATGAGATCACAATTTTAAAATTCCCTGACATTTCCAGGCTCACCATAGAGATTTTTAAGATTGGGGGTGAGACATGTCCCTAATCTGACAGGAATTTTGCAGAGTCAGCAACAAACTAGCCATGGTGCAATTAGGAGAGCTGAACATCTTAAGGGGCTGCCCCAAAAATATGGGAACTGAAAGAGCAGTAGTTAAAAATTCTGTAGCAGAAACCATTTGAAATTCAGAATGACGTTCTGAATGGAAGCTTTATAGAATCTACAGAAACTTACCTGTACATGTCATATTTGACATCTGCTCTGCGGGTCTTGGAAGGTTCGTACTCCTCAGGTGGCATATAGATGACTGTGCCTCCCATTTCAGCAGGTTTGGAGCCGGACCCTTTCGTGATAGAGAGCTGACGCCATTTAGACAAGCCAAAATCAGCTATCTATTCACAAACATAGAAATACAAGATGAACTTTAGATCAGAAAGTCCATTGTGAAATTACAACAAAATATATGATATACTTAAACAAAATATTTTCAAAATTTATACTGATTAATGGTTGACTTAAATTAACCAATATGAGAATTTCAATTATCACTCTAGATGTCTATAGAACAGGATAGGGAATGGTGTCAAGCTCCAAAATTATAAAAAAAAAGTGCCAATGCACTTCATCCATCATCATTTTATCACCCTTGTTTTGTTACAAAATTCTGTGGAAATCAAAATAAATTAAAAAATAATAATAATAATAATGATGTACTGGCATTTCATTTTCCAATTAGAAATTGGGAGTTTAAAGGCTGGATGTGAATGACTAAAATTTCCTATTGCAAAGCTATTATATGCTTTCAGAAGACTTGACATATAAAGCATAAAACATATGGAGCACTTTTATGATACTTTTATTGTGTTATTGTGTTCTTTTTGATGTGTCAGCATAATTACAAGCAAAAGAGTGACCAGCACATTATTCAAAATATTTCATTTTATGTTCCACGGAAGAAAGAAAGTCATACAGGTTTGAAATGATATGAGAGTGAGTAAATTATGACAGAACTTTCATTTTCGGTTGTTCTGTCCCTTTAAATTAGTATAAAAGTTTACAGATTCCCCATAGAACAAATAAGGAATAATTATGGAATTTTTCAAATCCAGATAAATTACAAGACATGTTAATAGGTCATAGCTGATTTCCAAGGTAAAAGTATTTGCTTATTATGTTCAAAATGGTAGTAGTAAGATTTTTAAGCTGGGGAAATATAAAACTTTTTTGTGGAAACATTCACAAGCTAATCTAATTGTCCAAACGCACAAACCTTAGCATGGTACTCCCCATCCATCAGGATGTTCTGAGTTTTGAGATCATGGTGTAGAAGAGGTGGTGTCATATTGTGGAGGAAGTTGACTCCTAGAGCGATCTCATAAAGAATACGAAGCCTCAATGGCCAGGCCACCATTGGGTACATGTCTTTCTGTAATGCAATAAGAAAATACAGAAATGAACATTCAAGAACCTGTATGACACAGAGGGGAAAGTGAAACTGTGCATTACTCTAACTCAAACCCATTACCCTAATACTACAAGACTAAACAGGAAGTGTGTGTCATCATGTAAAGGAATGCTGTTTGTACAGTTATACCTCATGTAGGATCTCATCCAGTGATCCATTAGTCATGTACTCAGTCACAATGCAGAAGAACTCTGGCTCATTGCACACCCCAAAGATCTGGATGATGTGGTTAAATCGAGCTTTGTGAAGCACCTCAGCTTCCTTCAATAAACAATTCCTTTCCCTGCAAAAAAAAAATATAAATGAATGATTACACAATGGCTGGAAGGGTTTCTCTTCTACCACCAGACAATATTATGTGATACAAGAGGTTCCCACAGCTTTTGACCATTATTCATTATTTGTTCTGAACTTGTATAACTTTCATTCTTCCGTGGACATTAAAACCTTGACAATCTTGGCTTTTTGGTAGTTCCAACTTTAAAAATTGGCAACAATTCTGACGGATACTGAAAAGCTTATAATTATTTTCATATTGTGGATGAATGCTATTAAAATTCTAATTGAGTTTGTCTAAATTAAAAATAAAACCCTACAAACTAAAAAGTAAGTTAAAGCATCTCAACATTATAATATACAAAGTGAAAAATAACGTAACTTCTGGATTTTGCAAAAACAAATAATACAAATAATAGTGTTGTTAAATTATTAGTGTTTTAAGGATGAACTTAAAAAGTTAGTTTTTTCATTAATTACTCACCATGCTGTTCCAAATCCATAAGACTTTAGTTCATCTTCGATCTTCAAGGTCGTAAAAGAAACCCATATGAATCAAGCTGTTAAATCCAAGTATTCTGAAGAGACATGATCGCTTTATATGATGAACATGAACATGTGATGATCAATATTTATATGTGAAAAGAAGTCTAAATTAAATCTATTAATTGTATAAAGCGATCTTGTCCCCTCAGAATACTGGATTAGTTGTACAATCACTTTATGAACTTTTTGAAGTGCCAAATTTTAGGGTGGAATGGAGGGACACAAATTCAGTTCAATTCACATTTATTCGTACAACGCTTGCCACAATACTAATCGTTTCAAAGCAGCTTTACAGAAAATGCATGTGTCTACATTACAATTTAGAGCGATCTGTTATCAGAGGTGACTGTGTCCAAGTAATGCATTTCAGAAATGTACAAATCATGCCGTTAGCCAACATCATCATGTATTAATTTTAGGCAGAAACAATGAGCTCATTTCTCAGGTTCTCTCGGGTTTAATTAAAAATGTCTTCATTTGTTTTTCAAATATTAACAAAATGCCTTATGGGTTGGTAATGACATAAGGGTGAGTAAATTATTACCTTTTTCATATTTGTGTGAACTATCCATAGTGTACTATCTCGGCTATACTATAGTGTTAGATGAAAGCACAGGCAATCTAAATATGCATGCTCATTTCTACTACAGTTAATTATCAATATTAATGCCAATATTGGCTGACTAATTAAAAAACTCTTGTATCAGTTGATAAACAATATGAAACGGATATCTTGCATCCCAAGAACAGACCAGTACATTACTCTGAATTTCTCCATTTGTGTTCAATAGAAAGAAAACCCTACAGGTTTAGAACAACATGAGAGTTAGTAAATGGCAGAACTTTAATTCTAAGTGAAAATTTTCATTTTGTAATTTAATTTCTGTAAATAACTTATCCTGGTTAGGAAATCACATGTCGTATAAGCTCTGAACTGTGGACCAAAACATTAGAGCTGTAACTTGTATGCTTATTAGACCAAAACATCCAGTCAGTATGAGTCCCAAAGAGATTCTAGAACGGTCAAAGAGCCAAAAATACGTATATAAAAAAAACACTCTTGAACATATAGTCCCGCAGAACAATGCTGTCCGACCGCATACTAAACGTATGTAACGTTACTGCATAATAGTTTAGATCAGTGACCTGATTTGCACAGTATTCTTTTCTAAACACCCGCAACAACCAGCATACATGTTCCTAGCAGACTGAAAGCATTGAAGGCACACGAAACAAGCCCCAACAATCAGATCAGTAGCTATTCAGATTTTGACATTTTTTAGGGACAGTGCATTTGCGCTAACAAGGAAGCATAGATCACAAGTGTACTAACTAAACTCACCTCTCACCAACCGGAGAATCCAGTTTCAAGCACTTGATCGCCACTGTGGTGCGCCAGTCACTGTGCTGAGCCCTGAACACCGTCCCGAAGCCTCCTTTACTGATGTAGTGCAGGTCCGTTAGTTTCCGATACGGGATCACCGGTAAGGTGCTGGTGAGACTGCAGATGTTGACGCAGCCGGTGTGCTCCATGTTTCAGGATATTGTGAGATGAAACGGGCCCGTTCAGCTACAGCAGAAAGGGGAACTGGAAACGCGCAGCTACTGCTGAGAAACCCTCACAGAGAGAGAAAGGATCGCGCATGTATCTACATGATCTGAATGCGGTCTTTTCTGCGTGCTATATTACCCAAAGATTGGTGCACCTTCTTGAATAAATTATGTAGGCAAAATATCCTTGTTAAAAGTGTCACTGAATAAGATGGAAAGAAACGAGTCCTACAGCTCGCGCTTGGTGACACGCCCCCAGTCCGAACAACGCATTTTACACCACGGCATAAAACAAACTGCCAAATTAACCACAAAATCTAATTAAATCAGTAGAGTTTAAGATTTAACGATGACAAAACGTGGTTATAGTGCTGGGTATGCGCTCGACAAATGTTTCGCAGGTGTGTGAAAGAGTGGGTCGGACCAAAACCGCGACGTTATGTTTTTTGTTTTTTTTGTAACCAGCCGTCTAGTCCCTCCCTTGAACTGTTCACTGTTTGCTGCGTAGACATGAATGACATCTCAACTGCCCAATGGTAGACATCGTATAGATCTTTTACAGCCAATCCTGTCGCAGAGGGCGGGACTTCTCGGAATACAGGTGGGGAAAAATCAATGCCGATCACACGACTGTGACCTCAGCTTCCGGGGTCTACATTTAATCTGATTTGATTACATTTTTTTGGGCGCATTCACTAGACATGAACAGTGTGAGTAAAGTTTTATTTTTTTTTTTTTTTTTTTTTTAGCTTTCAGACTGCTGAAAATGTCGTTATTTGGACGCTGTGAAATGTATACTTTACAGTGTACATGCATTTTCTCACGTTTTCGTCACGTGTTTTATTTATTTGTAATAATAATGTATTTATTATTTAAATATTGTAATTAATAATAATTCAGAAATCATTAAATATAATAATAATTAAATAATGTTTGGCGTCCGCGTTTAAACACTTATTTGAAATTGACGCGACGTTTTAAAAACAAAAGTACATTTGCCAAAGACGTCGGTCTGACGTTTGTGTCGATGTTTTGACCCACAGACGCTTTCTGGGTGATTCCATTATGATGTAAGGAGGGAATTCCCAACACGAGATTTTTCCTCATGGCCCTGCATCCAGTCTGTTAAAAAAATAGAGACTATGCTTACATGCAATACAAATATATTCACTCCTCAGATACATCATTGCCTGTGGTTCTGGGTTTCAGTAATGATAACAACAAACTGTCATGCAGAGGATGGAGCCGGTTGCCTTGGTAACTTGAAGTGTTTTGGGAAGTGTCCTGAGGAAGTGTCCTATTTCTCATTCTGTTAAAGTCGCGTGAAATCAAAATGGACAATTCTTATTTTTTATGGAATATTGCAGTATTTATTATAAATGTTTTATCAGTAGCCTACACATTATAATTTTTTAATTCATGTGCCCTCATATTATTTAATCAAAATAACTTCCCCTCCTCTTCCAGCTCATCTTATCTCTGACTGGCGTGAGCGAGGGCGGGGCAACCTGTCAATCACATGACAGGTCACAGCAACAGCAGCAAACCACAACCATCCAATCAATTCCCAATGGACAAAATCAAGTCCCGCCCTATATTTGTTCTTGTTCGAGAAGCCGTTTCACATTCCAGTGTTGCCAAATTCAATAGGGGCTGGCTGCAGCCTGAGGGGGCGAGTAGAGCTCCACTCAAGGGCATAAAGAAGTCACCTCCACTAGTGGAGCTAGCTACAGCTATGGCCGAATTATTATAAGGGTAGGTTTGATTTAGGGTTGGGGTAGGTATAGACATTAGTAAAACACAAGTGGAGGTGACGTATTTCCTGTTCGAGAGTGGAGCTCCACTCGCCCATGGTCTGCAGCCAGACCCTTCTCGCGGAATTGGGCTACTTTTACACCGTTGCCGCGGGTTGAATCGACCCCAAATAACGTGATATTTAGCCCCTGAAATACGAAGTTTACCAGGGTAGCCCCACCAAAAACAAGTATTTTACCCACCAGAACGCGTTTTTACCGTGGGACCCCCCTGATATGTGATTGGGCTAGTTTTGGGCTAGTTTTTAGGAGCAATTTGGCGAGTTTTGTTGTGAAAACCTGGCTACCCTGTCACATTCTGACTTTAATCATCCTGGATATCATTTAGCAATAGCCTATCATTCATTATTACCTAAAAAAAAACAAAAAACAAAAAAACAAGTAGCAAGTATATGCTACTTTGTTATTAACACAATGTATATACATCACACATTATTTTGTTTTCTGTTCAGTTTAGTCCTTTGTCGGTACTTATTGGTTATGTGTTTAACATGGTTGTTGTTCTCCTGGCCATATTGTATTAAAGAGTGTGAAGCCTATTTCTAATCATCTCCGTTGTGCGCTCAGTACAGCGTACGGTCTGCAGCAACCTTTTAACTTTTTTGATTACTACATCAGGTGTGTCCATATTCATACACATGACTTTCAGTGGACAACATATCATTTGATAAGAAATAAACAAAAATGAATTGTCGAATAAATTAAAAAAACAGTCTCTTTTTCTTAAGCAAAATGGCATACAAATTATATTTCTTGTTTATTTAAATTTTTAATTAATATCTTTGTGGATACCATGTTTTTTCAGGATTCTTTGATCAACAGAAAGTACATTTATAGAAAATACATGAATTGTAGAATACATTTTTAAAAAACTCACTATCATCTGCCGGTGAATTTAAAATAAAGTCCAAATGGCGCCATCTAGTGCCGCAGTGGGATTTCTTGTAAATCTTGATGGATCACAGCATGCAGCTTTAGAGAATGCGTGTCAGTTTTTTTCCAGCCCTAACGTTTCTTCTATCCATCAGCAAAATAAAAAGCAAAGACAGAGCCGTTTGGAAAAGCCGGCTTTTCAGGTGTTGTGAAATTAGTGAAAGAGTCATTACACCTCAGGGAGGAAGAATATGGGTTTTAATTCCACATTAATTAAACGTCCGGTCTAACTATGCCAAATACTGTAGGCCCAGTTTCACACAAGGCTTAGATTAACCCAGGATTATACGAATTTGTAAATTGATTCTATACAACAGTTCAATAAACTATAGGTTTCCCTCTGTTTTGCCAATGGAAATAGTTTCAAACAGTAGAGCTATTGTATGGCTCAGAGCAACAAAGTTTCAGTTTCATTACTGAATGAATCCGTGTTTTTGGACAATCTGTCTAGAATGATTCGATGACTCACTCTCACTTGCTTTGTCCCTGAATGAATCAGTTGTTTTGAAATAATCGTTTGACTGAATGACTTAATGACTCACTCATTGTGACAATGATTTGTCGCCATCTACTGGCGGATTTAGTATAATTTCATTTTAGTTGAGGGGCTGAGACAGAGAAGAAGATTAAATGCTGTTTTTGTTTTCACGATTGTAACAATAATAGTTCTCGTTAAAGAGATAGAATGTGTAAATAGACTATTAAGAGTAAAATGTGACATAACACAATATAACAAGTAACTGCTGTCTCATTGCATACATTATTTTGTCTGTCTTTTTTTTCTCATTGGGAGACATCCAACTGATTCTTTGAAACGGCCGCATCTGCTATTGCAACTGCCACAACTTAAAGGTAGCTACACCATGTAACTTTTGGCCCTCCAGCAGTTAAAAAACAAAACTGAATGCATTTAGCGAAAGAACATTGTTTTGTTGGTGCTTTGGCTCTGGATGAAAATTACCCTTCCCAATAGATAATGCTTTACAATAAACTCTGCTGGAAAGCTACATATGGAAATGTATCTGTTCAATGAAATACCTTACTCACCTGTTGAGTGATAAATGCCATCTCCGCATCGCTTTTACAACATTTCCAATCCTTCAGCTGTCGACATCTCAGAAAAGCCAATGTTGATTCTTGTTTTATTACGAGCTATGTCACATTCTCTTTTTTTGCCAGCAGACTCTCCTCTGTCCGCTATTTTTTTTTAAAAGGGTGATTCCCTGAGGATCGAGATTTAGCGGCTCCATGTCAACCTTTCTCACTCGTTCTGACAACTAAACTATGCCACTCCCACATCAAACAAACGTCAAAGTAGCCAGAGCAACTTTTCTCTATTTACGGATATGATGAGACATGCACGCGCGAGTGACGTATGTACAAGATTTTCCTGCGAAAACCATCCTGACAGGTTATAGCAGGCTTACCACAGTGAATCAAGGTAAGACAAAAACTTTTGTAAGAAGGATTGTTGATGTATTGATCTATAAATACACTGTAACTTTCAAAATTCTAATTTATTGATTAAAGTAGCAAATATTATTTGATGGGTTCTTTTGACATAATAATGATGATGATTAGATGAACTGTAACTGTAATTTATTAACTTAATGAAATTGGCCAAACTTTGAAAACAGTGGATTTCTGGTTCCCAGCATGCTTTGCATGACTGCATAAGGAGAAAAAATTTTGAAAATAAGTGTTATTTTATGTATTTTAGTAAATGGAGCGGTCTGTTAGTGTTTAAAGGATTAGTCCACCTTCAAATAAAATTTTCCTGATAATTTACTCACCCCCATGTCATCCAAGATGTCCATGTCCTTCTTTCTTCAGTCGAAAAGAAATTAAGGTTTCTGATAAACATTTCAGGATTATTCTCCTTATAGTGGACTTCAATGGACTGCACTGTGGAAGGTCCAAATGTCAGTTTCAGTGCAGCTTCAAAGGGCTTTAAACGATACCAGACGAGGAATAAGGGTCTTATCTAGTGAAACAATCTGTCATTTTCTAAAAAAATACAACTGTATATGCTTTATAAACACAAATGATCACCTTGCAAGTGCTTCCGCTTTCCGTATTCGTCAAAAAGCTTACGCTGTATGTCCTACGCCTTCCCTATTCAACTTACTGAACGAACGCGGTGCCAGTGTAAAAAATAAAAAGTGTTTATACTTCAAACTATTAAGTTCCTGTAATTCAGTTTAGTTTGTTGAGTAAGTTGTCATAACTCAGAAATATAAATGCAAACTGTTGCAGTTGTTGAGCCAAAACATTTGTTTTTTAGAGTGTAAAAGAAAGACAACACACCTCCAAACATTGCATATGCAAAATTCATTTAGAAAAAAGTTCATGCAAAGAATATTTTTTATAGGTTTATGAGTTCAGCATTCATGCAAAGGTCAATTTAATCTTAATTTTTATAGTAGGTTTGGGTAGATCTACACACCATACAAATAGGAATGACTTGAAATTTGATCATAGAAGAATAAGGTGTGGTTGTCTCATTTGTGACTAGCGCACTGATTCACTTCTCTTAATAGTGAAGAATGCAGAAGATGACATTCAGTCAACTTCTGCTAACATTAGATTTAGGATTCTTTATTTTCACCAGGTCCCAAACCAGTGAAAACACCCTAACAGATTATCAAGCTACTTTTGGTAAGAGAGAGAGAGAAAAAAAAAAAAAACTTTTATCATACCATGATGTGGCATTTGAAAGATGTTTGTGAGCATACTTGAAATAAGTCTGCTAATGCTGTATGACAATCTTTTAAAGATTAGCTAGTACAATACTACTTTTAATCTGTGTTTCTTATAACCATTGACTTAAACAACTTGTGATTTTTAAACAATTCTTCACCCTCAAATTATTTATTATCTGCTTCCTTTATTCTTTTCTGAGAACATTGGATCCAACATTGCAGAAGATCTAGCATGTTTTACCAGAACCACAGTCCTGATGTTGTAAGAAGAGGGAATAGGATGGAGTATTACAGCAATGGATTTTGTAGCCGGAGCATTGAAGAGAAGACGATCAAGGTCACCCTGCTTGGCTATAAGGTTATGGAGGAAAAGACAAAGTTCACAGTAAGGAGTTACTTATGCATGCCCTTTTCACTCCATAGTGATCAATTTATAGTAGATAGTCTGTTTAATACTTACTTTTAAAGGGATATTTCACCCCAAAATGAACATTCTGTCATCTGTTACCCATCATGTTGTACCAAACCAGTATGACTTTGTTTCTTTCGAAAAAGGAGAAATTGTGAATAATGTGTTATTTTTTGCATGCAATGTGGAGAATGTGGACTGGAGATGCACACTTTAAAAACACACAAAAGCTTCATAAAAGTGTTTTCTAAAGCCACATTATGCCTTTGTGTGAAAACAGACCTAAATGAATAGTTCACTGAAAAATGAAAATCCTGGCATCATTTGTGCACCCTCAAGACAAGTTGTTACAACTTTTGTTTATCTTCGAAACACAAATGAAGATATTTTTTATGAAACCTAAGACATTTCTGTCCCTCCCAGTGAGATTAGACATGCTGAATCTTTTAGTGTTTTTAAATCTTCTTTTGCTATTTCAATGTATTGTATTTGTGTTTTTTGTAAAGCTCTTTGAGATGCAACTTTTAAAGGCACTATATAAAATCAAATGTATTATTATTATTATCATCATCCATTGAATAACCAAAATTTGACAATTCAAAAAGTTCTAAAAAACATTGTAAACATAATCCATATGAATTGAGTCATTGCTTGACAAGTGAGAACAAATTGTCAGAGTTTTGGTTACATGGACTTAGAATAGAGGTACAGAAATCTGAAATCTTTCTGAAGTTTTCTTTAAAACATTTTCATTCATGTACTAAAGATGAAAGAAAGTCTAATGAGATTGAAACAACATGAGAGTAAAGTTTCATTTTTGGGTGAACTATCTCTTTAATTGGAGTCACATAAGGTTGAATACAATACATTAAATCTTATATGGAAAATGACACTTTATCACCATCTGTTATGATTCAAAGGCAGTTTTTTGTGATAAAGAGGAAATGATGCTCTCTTTCTGCATGTTTTAGGTCTACAAGATCTTAGTGAGGCGAGCACCTGACGAGAGCTGGCACATTTTTAGAAGATACACAGACTTCTCTCGACTACAAGACAAGGTCAGGCACAGGTGACTCATGTCAGCTGACTGTGCAGTAATGAGTAACGCTCACCTTTTCCTTAGTATTTCCTTATTTTAGATGTGAATGTCTTTATGTATTTATGCGTGTGTCTTCAGCTGAGAGAGATATTTCCTGTGTTTAAATTCGTCCTACCACCCAAGCGTTGGTTCAAGAACTTCAATTCTGAATTTCTAGAAGAGAGGCAGCTGGGCCTACAAGACTTTCTACAGCACCTAGTTGCACAAAAAGACATGAGAAATAGGTACTTATGCTTTGTTTAGAAACAGCCTTCAAAACAATTGTCATCATTTACTCATCCTCATTTTGTTCCAAACCTGTATGACATTCTTTCTTCTGCAGAACAGAAAAATGTTTTTTGTCCCTATAATGAAAGTCAGTGGGGTCCAGTGTTGTTGTAGGTCCATTGTGTTTTGGACCCTATAGACTTTCATTGTATGGACAAAAACATTTGAAACATTCTTCAAAATATCTTCTTTTATGTTCCACAGAAGAAAGAAAATCACAAGTTTGGAACAAAGTTCCACAGTATGTGTAAACCAGACATGTTGCGTTTGCTTGCAAAACTTTTGTGAAATAATATGAGGTGGGAGGAAAAACGTCTTGGTTACGTATGTAACCCTCGTTCCCTGAAGGAGGGAACAGAGACGTCACATCAGTGACTGATGAATTGGGATCTTGCCTGAGAGCCCTATCACCTTTGAGTGTAAACTAAACGAGCCAATGCACATTGGAGTGCAAGATTTGCATCTCGTGCTTTGCCCCGCAGCATGGGTATAAATGTGGAAGTGGGTGCAACGGACATTCAGGTTTTTGCTAAGGAGCCGAGCCAGTGACCCGGTGCTCAGCAAATGATGGGATGGCGATGGGATGTGATGTCGCCATTCCCTCCCTCATGGAACGAGGGTTACATACGTAACTGAGACATTCCCTTTCAGTCAGTCACTACCACCTTCAACTGAGCACTATTACTTACTAATTCATTAATCAGAGTTTCTTGTTAGTTATTAGTAGTTACTAGAGTGTTAATAATGCATTACTCATTTGTTCCTCTGTAGTTATTCATCAATGAAGGATCAGTATTCTAAAGTGTTACCCAAAGCTGGATCTTTAACCTTAACTGTGGATGGTTCTGCTCAGGAGTTTTAAACAAAATAAACATTTTAGAATAATATTTGATGCAAGTTTGTCATTTGATCCACATGTTCAGCAAATTGTAATTTTTTTTCTTCTTCACTTAAATCTCAGAAACATTGCAAGGCTGTGCCCTATGTTATCTTTCTCTGTGGCTGAGAAGTGGATCAATACTCTTGTGTTTTCTCATATACAGTATAAACTCATCTACAGTGGCTCCTCAGTATTTGACTGAGCTTTTAAATTATTATACCTTTTAAAATGTGATCTCCGCTCCTCAAATACTGTTATTTTAACAGTCCCTCACTCTTGTCTTCGTACCAGGGTGATAGAGCATTTACTTCTTACACTCCTAAACTGTGGAACTCACTTCCCCTCACTATTAGAGAAGCTATCTTTAAGCTCTTTTGCATAATATTTTTAAACATTTCTTTAGGATGGCTTTTTATGATGATTAATTTAGTTTGTATATTGTTTTCATGTTTACAAGTGTTTCAACTTTTATGTAAAGCACCTTGAGAGGTCTTTTTAAAGGAGCTATTGAAAATAAAGTCTATTACTGTAACACAATACTTTTGTGAGAGAACGCAAACGTTTTGCAAGCAAGCATTGAAATATATATTTTTTTCCTCCCATGTCATTTTTTTCCAACCCCATGTCCCCTTAGAGCCCCAGTAGACTGCCTTTAGTATGTATTTAGAAAAATGACCCTGAATTTAAAATCTGCATATAAGGTACAAAAGAGGCCTGAAAAATAAAAATAAAATAAAAATAAATAAGATAAAAATAAAAAAAGGTTAACAAATACAGTCAACACTACAATAGAAATATTATTGATAATTGTGTGAAGATAATTTGCTGTCACAATGTTACACTTTGAGAAAATCATGCAGTAACAGATTAACATTGCTTTCTCTCTGAAGTGAGGCTGTCAGAGAATTCTTATGTCTGGATGACCCACCTACTGCTTTTGGTGATATTAGAGAGAGATGGGTAAGCTCGCTCAGTTAATGTACTTTAAAACATACCGGTTATCTGGACGCATCCCTGAGCACAAACAAAATCAAAGCACACAATGAACTAATCCATTTATCCCACTGTTCCTACTGAAGGCCTTCTGTGAGACACTGGAAGGGACGAACTGTTGTCTTTAGAGAGATTTAATGGATGACAGGAGAGCGACTGAGTCCCTGAGAAATGTTCTGCTGCACAAAGAGCTCCAAATTAGCCAGCCTGAGAGAACAAAAAAGTAATGTAGCAACATGATCTATTTGTGGGTTGCTTAGGAAACTGGGACAAGCAGATGGATTTCGTCTTCTAGCTGAAACGAATGACTCCAAAATTATTATTATTCTCAAGGAAATTAAATATAATAATTGGATTAAGTGCTACACTAAATGCCCTGAGCCCACAGCCTGTACCAGCAACGCTAATTGCTTTTAGCAATACAGAAGTGTGGTGAACGTGATTTCAACAAGTACAATATGTTCCTGGATCAATATCTTTGTTGATCTTGGAACAACATTCCAATCAACCAATCAACCAACCAAGATTTGAGGGACAAGTTGACAGTTTATGTAAAGTTTAGGCTTACAACCAAGGCTTAGGTGCTTCTACACTTGTGTAATTCACCTATCATTTCCCTCTGATTTTAGGGATAAATTATGGGTGGGGTTAGGTTTAGGAGTAGGGATAGGGTGAGGACTAAATTTTCAGACAAAATATGTTGATCCAGGAACATGTCTTTCTTGTCAAAATTGTGGTGACCAGAAGTGTCATGCTCATTACATTTTAAATTCTTTTTTTTTTTTTTTTTCATTACATTTTTTAATTCCATGTTCAGAATTGTCAAGCTTGACATAAAACAATCAGATGACAGAAGGCATGTAGTAGACTGTGTACAACAGATTTTGAAGTAAAGGTTTGATCATGTTAATAATTAAGAGGCTTATGGGGTTAAATATGAATTAAGTTGCATGATTATTGTGGGTAAAATTTTATGTCACTCGATACAATGGAAAAGCATGGCGATCATATGTTCAGAATTTAAACCTAGGTTCTTAAGATTGTTAAATGAAGACTATACTATTGCATATTTTTAAAACTTTTTTCCTGTTTGTGGCATGTATAGAATCCAGGAGGAGCTGAAAAAAGAGACAGGGGACTTTTTAACAGAGCAGGAATATAAAGAAGTGGAGAAAGACAAACTCAAGAGACCAAATAAAAGGTGCTCATACGTGTCTACTATAAAATTGGAATGGAATGAATACCAGTTGAGCAATATTATTTATATAAACATCCCATAATCTTACTGAGAAAAAAAAAAGATGTGTCTTGGGAGAATGGGGGTACATTTTGTCTTATTAGACTTCTTGTATCTCTCTTCAGTTCTGAACTGCGGTTCATAAGGAGTCATGGAGCGTGCTGGTGTGGATCAGCAACTGACATCCCTGAAAAGCACAGTTCCGGAGGACCATTCCAACAACTCCATTAAATAAATTAACAGAAAGGAAAACAATAGTTAATACAGGGCACTTTCTTCAAAATGTCCCTGTTTGTTTCCATAATAAAAACATACCTGTTGTGTTTATTTTGGATGAATCAAAACCGCTTGGTGCCAGAAAATGATTTGGAGCACAAACAATTTTAATGACTCAACTGAAAGATGTTGTTAAAAAGGTTTAATGATGTGTGAGAGTTTGTGTGATTCTATCAGTATGTTAATAGAGATTTTATAGGACATCTGTATCAAACTCACACTAAACAGCAGCCAATGATGCAACATCACACTCTTGTTTACATTCTCTGTTCTAGAGACGTTACTTAGATTTTTGACTTCTGTTTCGGATTACTCTGATTATGAACATTTGGATGTTGTCTTTGTGATTTGGATTGCTGAGTAAATTGATACACCCAGATTCTTCTGATTCATCCAAGAGACATGATCGCAGATCATCAAGCCAGAAAATGTAAAACATACATGTATTGTTTGTGGTAAAGATTGTTTTTATCACATATTTAATAATTTAATCATCTGTTCTAGTACAACTGGTTCCTCACAGCTCTTACCAGCTGGCCTCTGTTACACTAGTATGTCTCTCCACACAACATGTAGAAACCAGCATGATCTTTCTGGTGAAGCTGGTTTAGCTAGTTAAGCTAGTTAAACCTCAACATGAAATTGCTAGCATTAAATAGAAACAAAAAATATATTTGATTTACTGTTTTGTGCAAAGGAAATATGAAGGAAGAATGAAGGTAGTGCCACTGTGAAAAATATAATTAGCTGTAGTTGTCCACTTGGTGGAGCAGTAAACTCATTTTCTCAGCCTGATTTGTGTATAAAAACCCAAGGTCTAATGTTTCCACCACATCTACATGTTTTATGTTTTTAAGATGCATTACCTGCAATTTAACTTTCTATAAATATAATAAAGACAATAACTGCCATGTTCTTTAACTTCAGATATCTCTGTGGTGTTCGGTCTTTGATGGGATTTCTGCTAGTGGCACCAACAAAATTGAAACTAATTCACTAATCCTTAATTACTCAAGTTTTGATAAGTTTTGATTAAATTAAAAGAGATCTTTTAATTTAATAAAAAACATGAACATGAGAATAACTAGGAGAAATTAACAACCAAATAAACCATATTACAACATCAACGCAAGACAATTAACTTAACTGAAACTAAGGGCTTATATACAGAGCAAACAGAGGGAGAAACTAACTAGATACTGACAGACCAGGTGAACATAATGACTGATTAGACACACCAGGAAAACTAGGGCTGCGTCCGAAAACTGGAAAATGCTGCCTTCGGAGGACACATTTCAAGGTAGGAAGGCATCAAGGCATGTCTGAATCCAATGTTATCTTCACTTCCTGTTTCCTGAGATACCTTCATCTGATCGATTTTTCAAGGCAGCATAGATGTGTCCTTCGCTGCTTTTGATATCCCACAATCCTGTGCTTTCCATTCTGTGACAGTTGAGCTAGAAAAATAAAGATGGCGTCCGAAAGTTGCATTTGCTGGCCAGTTTGTGAGTAAATGTACATTTTTGACCAATGTTTTCCACTTTTGATGTCATTTCTAGCGAGAAATTACTACTGTATTAAATAAATATTTGTTTAGTTCTCACCAAAGCTTGGCCTATATTGCTGTAGATCATTAAACTGTTACGCTGCATCAGAAGTCTGTCTGAAATCCGTTTCCTGAGGTTCCTTCATGCACAAACGTTGACTTACAAGTAGATGCATCTATGCTGCCTTCAAAAATCGATCAGATGAAGGTATCTCAGAAAACAGGAAGTGAACCCAATATTGGATTTGGACATGCCTTGATGCCTTCCTACCTTGAAACGTGTCCTCCGAAGGCAGCATTTTCCAGTTTTCGGACGCAGCCTAGGTCACAGGACTGAACCAAAAACACAATGAAGGTGGGAAATACAGATCAGACATGTAAAACTAAGGGGCGAAGGGCCCTATTTTTTTCTTTAGGTAATTCTTTTCCCCTGAACTTTCGGGCACTTTTGGGGCTCTTAACATGCTCAAAAACTCTTGAAACTTTGCACACACGTTGGAATCGTCAGCCATCATGGCCGGGCACAAGTAGTCATGGGAGGTTGTGTAGAGCTCTGTGGCGCACCCTTTTATATAGTTGCACCCCTTTTCACCTACAGTAACCAAACTTCATACAGTTATGGATCTCTGTGGCGAGGCAACAAATTTAGGGTGAAAAAAGGGAAACAGGAAGAGTGTTATAACTTCTGCATACATTGACTAATTTTGAAAACTAAACTGAAAACTGAACTAAACTTCAGTTGTGTGTTCGTTGTAAGAGGCCGATCACATGGACGTGACTATTGGAAGTCAAACTCATAGCACCTCCAACTGGCAGCAGGAAGTGTGTCACTTTTAAAATGCTTTAAATCGCCCTCTTATTTTTACCCGATTTGCTTCAATCTTCATCAGAAAATTGACAAGACACTGCAGATGTACAAAGGATTCTTAATATCTTGAATACTGATGTCATGGCAACGTGTCAAACTTTAATATTCTTTTTGGGTGTTTTTGAGACTCTTAGCATGCTTCAAATTGCATGAAACTCAACAGAAGAAATGTGTATCATATATATATATATATATATATATATATATTTCAAGGGAACTCGCGCTGTGTCAATCGCTGTGGGAACGCCTCTGATTGCGTCGTGAAGTGCGTATGAAATCAGTCCGGTAGGGAGACGGAACGTCATAGGCGGGTGACGTCACTGACCAGGAACTATAAAGCCTACCCGAAAACACACTCATTCAGCTTCTGTGTCTTCAACAAGCGCTACGTGTGAACTTGTCTGTCGTATTTATTGTTGTCTGTCTTGATTACTATCAGTGAAAGTATGGCGAGCGAACAACCGTTCAGGAAGTGTGTTCATCCCTGCCCTTGTTTCACTACGGGTGGGGATACACATGAAATGTGCGTTGTTTGTTTGGGAGTGCAGCATGCCCAGGCAGCTCTCGAGGGGGCTGCCTGTGTGCATTGTGAGCAGCTACCGCTCAGAACTCTGCGCTCCTGCCGAGCCCTCTTCGAGGAGAGTGGTTCGGCTCGCGTCCTTCATGGCTCGGGTCCTGCTTCTGCCAAGGCAGAGCGGCGCCTCATGTCATGGGGTTCACAGATGGATGAAGCAGAGGGGTTAGAGACGGGCCCAGCCCTATCTCAACCCTCACCTGCTGCATCTAATGTATCAGTTCGGAGTCAGGAAGCACGCGTTGCGGTTTCTTCTGCTCCGGTTGATACAGTCACATTAATGGCATCCAGTTCTGAAATCTAAGACTCTGCACTTCATTCTCCCGTGAGTGAGGAGCTCATGGAGGTTTTAACTCATGCTGTGGCTAAGTTGAACATCGATTGGCCGGCCGAGAAACAAGAGCAACAGGTTAAGAGTAAGCTAGATGAGCACTTCCTCTCATCTAGGTCTGTTCAACCTCCACATATCGGGGCTTACCATTTTTTCCTGACCTCCACACTGAGGTGTCGAGGTCGTGGAAGAGACCGGTATCTTACCGTGTGTACACACCGCAAACCTCAACCTACAACAATGTAGTGGGTATGAGGAGACACGGTTATGGGGCGATGCCAAAGGCGGAAGAGACGCTTGCGAGCCATCTCTCCCCCCAGGCGGAGTCGTCCCTTAAAGCCCCGACATTGCCAACCAAGCCCCTGAAAACCACATCAGCGCTGGTGGGCAAAGCATACTAGGCTGCATGTCAGGCAGCGGCGTGCTTGCACACGATGTCAATTTTGCAAGCATACCAAGCTGACCTGCTCAGAGACTTGGGTGAGAGTGAGGAAGTCAAGTCAAGTCAAGTCAAGTCTGCTTTATTGTCAATTCTTCCACATGTACAGTACATACATAGAGAATCGAAATTGCGTTACTCTCAGACCCCCGGTGCATACAGATAACAGTAACAGTAGAGCTTAATAATCTAGATCAATATAAAATATAAGATATAAGATATAACTATACAAGATCAATATAAAATATAAGATATAACTATACAATAAGGGGATGTAAAAAAAGACATAATAAAAAATATATAAAAATAAATAAATAAAGTTAAATAAAGCAGCGCAAGGCACATGGCAGACCAGTGAACAAACAGTGCAGATAAAAAGATTGGCTTATTCATTCTGATTAAAGTGACAAAAGGGCTCAAGAGCAGTTATTATATTTAAACTGACTGATGAGGTGGTAGAATGACGTCAGTTCCATGGTGAATGAGGCAGTGAGTAGACCAATGCTGCACAAAGTGACTGGTGCATGTCATCGTATGTTAGTGGGAGGGGGGGTGGAAGGATCATAGTTCAGTGGTGCCTGGGGCAGAAAAGGGACTGGGGGGCAAGTTCGGGAGCGAGTTCAGCTTCCTGACAGCCTGATGGATGAAGCTGTCCTTCAATCTGCTGGTCCTGGCCTGGAGACTCCGCAGTCTCCTCCCTGATGGCAGCAGACTGAAGAAGCTGTGTGACGGGTGGGTGGGATCACTTGCGATGCAGAGGGCTTTGCGAGTGAGACGGGTTCCGTAAGTTTCTTGGAGGGAGGGGAGAGAGACACCAATTATCTTCTCAGCTGCTCTCACTATGCGTTGCAGAGTCTTCCGGCAGGACGCATTGCAGGCGCCATACCACACAGTGATGCAGCTCGTCAGAATGCTCTCAATGGTGCCTCTGTAGAAGGTGCACATGATGGGGGGTGGGGCTCTGGCTCTCCTCAGTTTGCGGAGGAAGTAGAGACGTTGTTGAGATTTCTTGGCCAGTGCTGTGGTGTTGTCGGTCCAGGAGAGGTCCTCTGTGATGTGCACACCCAGGAACTTGGTGCTGCTCACTCTCTCCACAGTCGCACCGTTGATGGTCAGAGGAACATGCTGAGTGTGCGCTCTCCTGAAGTCAACAACAATCTCCTTCGTCTTCTCCACGTTCAGAGAGAGATTGTTGTTACTGCACCACCCAGCCAAGCGGCTCACCTCGCTCCTGTAGTTTGTCTCATCTCTGTTGCTAATGAGACCCACCACAGTCGTGTCATCCGCAAACTTAATAAAGAGGTTGGAGTTGTGTGACGGTATGCAGTCGTGGGTCAGCAGAGTGAAGAGGAGGGGGCTCAGCACACATCCTTGGGGGGCCCCAGTGTTCAGTGTGGTGGTGCTGGATGTGTTGCTGCCGACCCGTACTGCCTGAGGTCTTCCAGTCAGAAAGTCCAACAGCCAGTTGCACAGTGAAGTGTTGAGCCCCAGCTCGATCAGTTTGTGAATGAGCTGTTGAGGGATGATTGTGTTGAATGCTGAACTGAAGTCTATGAAAAGCATTCTGACGTATGAGTCTTTTTTCTCTAGATGTGTGAGTGCTGAGTGGAGGGTAGTTGAGATGGCATCATCGGTCGACCGGTTGGACCGATATGCAAACTGGAATGGGTCCAGGGAGGGGGGGAGGGCAGACTTGATGTGGTGCATGACTAGCCGTTCAAAGCACTTCATGAGGATGGGAGTAAGTGCAACAGGACTGGAATGATGGTGGTGGTTTTGAAACATGTGGGAACAACAGCCTGACTAAGTGAGATGTTGAAGATGTCTGTGAAGACATCAGTGAGGAAGTGAGTCAGGATTTTACAGCCGCTATTTCATTGTGCCAAAGAAAGACGGGGGGCTGCGTCCGATTTTAGATCTGCGTTAGCTAAATCAAACAGTAGCAAAGCTCAAGTTCAAGATGCTTACAGTAAAACACATCGTGTCACAAATCAGATACAAGGACTGGTTTGTCACGATAGATCTAAAAGACGCATACTTCCACGTATCAATCCTCCCGCAACACAGGAAGTTCCTAAGGTTTGCTTTCGGGGCCGAAATGGGTCGATCCTTCACCCCCGCCCGGAGTTATGGAAACTGTGGGCTTGGCCTCTGAGGGGGCCCAGCTCATAAGTTCAGGTCATAGGGACAACTGAGATTGTTGAGACCATTCTCCAATCCAGAGCTCCCTCCACGAGGAAACTTTACGCCTTGAAGTGGAAACTTTATGCCTTGGTGTGAAAATCACCAGTGGGACCCAGTTAACTGCCACGTTGGCGTGGTGCTGGAGTTCTTGCAGGAAAGATTTTCCACAGGGAGAACCATGCTCCTTTGAGTGGTGTATCTTTGGGGAGACACCCGCTTATAACTCGTTTCCTTCGTGGCACTTTGAGGCTTAGACCTGCAGTTCGCACGAGAGTACCGGCTTGGGATCTGGCCGTTGTATTACAAGGCCTTTCTATGGCCCCCTTCGAGCCTATCGAAGACGTCCCCGAGAAGTTTCTCACACTAAAAACAGTGTTTCTCCTTGCTATTACGTCTCTCAAGAGAATTGGAGACATTCAAGCCCTCTCTGTATCTCCATCGTGCTTAGAATTTGCGCTCGGTATGGTCAAGGCTTTCTTGCATCCAAGACCGGGATACATTCCTAAGGTCCTCACTAATACTGTGAGACCTATTGTACTGCAGGCCTTCTGTCCTCCTCCGTTTATGACGTCGGTCCAGGAAAAGCTTTATCTGGTGTGCGCGGTTAGGGCTTTGGATGCCTATGTCCACAGAGCTGCCATGTGGAGACAATCTGATCAACTATTTGTGTGTTTTGGGTCACCTAGGAAAGGTCACCCTGCATCCAAGCAGAGAATGAGCAAGTGGGTGGTTGAGGCCATCTCACATTCTTATGAGTCTTTCGAGCCCACTCTACAAGGAGTATGGCTGCCTCCAAGGCTTTACTTTCGGGAGTATCTCTTCAAGAAGTTTGTGATGCGGCAGGCTGGTCCTCACCACACACATTCATGAGGTTCTACGAGCTAGACCTCGGCTCCACACCAGGGGCGCAGGTGTTATTGTGATAGTGTGCGCTTTGACTTCACACGAACGGTAACTTGCTCATATGGCGACGTTGGGATTGTCATTCCCACAGCGATTGACGCAGCGCGAGTTCCCTTGAAAGGGAACGTCTTGGTTACATATGTAACGTTACTTCCCTGAATAGGGAACGAGACGCTGCGTCGCCCTGCCATACTCCCGGCATGCCCGTAAGCGCTTTGGTTCAGAATTCAGAAGCTGAATGAGTGTGTTTTCGGGTAGGCTTTATAGTTCCTGGTCAGTGACGTCACCCGCCTATGACGTTCCGTCTCCCTATTGGACTGATTTCCTACGCGCTATTCAGGGAACTAAGGTTACATACGTAACCAAGACGATATATATGTATATATGTATGTATGAATATATATATATCATAGAGTTGTTTGTGGTGAGGTAAATTAAACGTGATTTGCGGTGACGTCACAATCGTGTTGCATTGTGGTATATGGAGCTGCCTGAAGTGTACATAATGAAGTAGACTTGCTCCCTCGATTTTGATTTCTGTCCATATAAACTTCCCTCTTCCACTTCACGAAGTGGAACACACTTCAAAATGGCGGCAGGGATTTCCCAAAGGGGAAGTGCTTAGGGAAGTTTGCGAGTACATGTCTAAAATTGGAACACAGCCATTGTTCTCATCGAGCTGGACAACTTTCTAACTAACAGTCATTAGCTCCGACCAACAGGATGTCAGCTATTTTTGTTTTAATGTGGATTTTTTGAATCAAGCTCTGAATTTTTAACTACTGCTCCAAAGGCTGTCATACGCATCACACTAAAATGACTCAAAATGATGCCAATATATTGAAGATGCTAAAATGTGAATGGGTATTGGATATCTTAAACGGTGTTGCCATGGCAAGAGATTAAAGTAATGACAAATATATGATTTTTATAATGATTTTTTTAATATATAATTTTATAATCTAAAATTAATGCATTATGTGCAAGTTAAAAATATGCAGATTCAGATCTGGTTGAAAGAAAGAAATAAAAAATATAATACATAGTATAACCACTAGATGGTGGCATAGGCCTATTTTAAAACAGGATTGAGAAAAGCCTTGTTGCTGAGAACAGTTTTCAGACATAATTAATTACCATTATTAGCTATTGCATTTGTATATATATTTAGATATTACCAAAAACTACTTTCTGTCACAGTGTGAGTGTTTCAGTCTATTTTCTTATTTTAAGTTTAGAGTTTAACGCATTCATTGCTGTGTGCTTTTGCCTGCAAAAAGAAATCTATTAGGCCTTCTCTTTTTCTATCTATTTGAAAAACAAAATAAAGGCATAGATCCAGTTAATTTGTAGTGCACTGACAACACAATTGTATATAATTCATTTAATAGTTAGGTTAATAAAAATATAAAAAGACCTTAAGATAAATATTTCTGGATTTACAAAATTTTGAGCTGTAAATGATAACTTCACGCTTATTTGAAATTGACTTTACTATTACTGAGAACAGTGTTTTCAGACATAATGACTTGCTTTTATTAGGTATTGCGTTTGGATATATATTAGACATTATAAAAATCTATTTTCTGTCACAGTTTATATTATATTTTTTGTTTAAAATGTTCAGGCTCAACTGGGAAACAGAATCCAACTAATCCATTAATCCCACTCTGCTTATCTTTGTGTGTGTATGTGTGTGTGTGTGTGTGTGAGAGAGAGAGAGAGAGAGAGAGAGTCTGTTTTTCACTCTTGATGGTTTAGAGCAGAGGACCCTTGAGGTGCGCAGATTGATCACCGGAGGTGCGTGAGAGAACGTTTGTAAAAATGCAATTATTTTTATGTATTTAACTTAGGTAAACTTCACATGCCAGTTTTATTAAGAAATAAAATTTCACATTACAGGCTGTAAATTACTCATGGCCCGATTCGAGGCTTATCGCAAAAGATTTTTTTGTCCAAAAAGTCCTCTATTGTGGGATGTCATGCGATTATTTAACTGCTCCCGATCGAGATGGAACGTCTCCAATCTCACTCTTGATCGGGCTGCCTCTGATGTGATAACCGCAATAGCCAATAGCTTAAACAGGTATGCCCCACACAATTGGAGAAAATCTGTGCTTTTTCTGTTGCCAAAGACATGGTAAACTATGCTCGGAGAGAAAGCTGCAAAGACGCTGGACAAAATCCCTCTGTCCAACAATACTGTGGCTCGTCGCATTGATTCAATATCTTCTGACATCCCCAGCCAGCTAATATGCAGATTAAAAAGCAGTGAATTCTTCTCACTGCAAGTCGATGAGTCTTCTGGTATATGTCCGTTATTTATTTGAGAACACATTCCATGAAGATTTTTTGTTTTGCCATCACCTTGCCACGTTCCACTGGAGAAGATATTTTTAATTTGATGGATAGCTTCTTCAGAGTAAATAAAATTGACTGGGTGTGCTGCATTGGAGTTTGTACAGATGTCAACTCTGTCAACTTCATCAAAGCTCGTCCGTTAAATTCATGGATTTTTTGCACTATATGCAATGAAATGGGCAGCGAGCACAAAACACTTTTACTGCACACAGAAGTGTGCTGGTTATCACGTGGAAAGGTCTTAGCAAGGATTTTTGAGCTCAGGAATTTTTTGTTCATAACCATTTCACTTTTCTTCATACTTGCAAGACGACATCTGACTTCAGAAGATGGCATATCTGGCATACATATTTTCTACTCTGAATTAACTTAATTTAAGTCTGCAGGTTCTTAGTACCACCGTTTTCAACACCCAGGACAAAGTTGAAGCACTTATTAAAAAGCTAGTTTTCTGGGCAAACTGGATAAATACAAACTCCACCAAGTGCTTTCCCCTGCTATCTTATTTTTTGCAATCCCGGGAAGCTGTGCTAAGTGATTGCATCAAAGGCCTCATAATTGAACATCACAACCAGCTCAGCCAAAATCTGCAGACTTACTTCCCCCCTATGGACCAAACTCAGACATGGATTCAGAATCCTTTTGATGTCACTCCTCCAATCCCACATCTCTCATTACAAGAGCAAGAACAGTTACTGGAGTTATCATCTGATGGTAGACACAACATACTTTTTTAAAAATAAGTCATTGGTGGATTTCTGGGATTCAGCAATGGCGGAATATCCAGGATTGTCAAAGCAAGCACCTAAAGTGTTGATGCCCTTTGAAACCACACTTATGCAAGGCAGGCTTTTCTGCACTGACATTGTTGAAAAACAAACATCGACAAAGACTAGATGCTGAGAATGATTTGAGAGTAAACATTCAAAACATGTCATCCATTACCCCGAATTTTGATGAACTGTGTGCAAACATGCAGGCTCATCCATCTTGCTAAAAAAGGTATGAAGCAATAGTATTTTTTTATTTATAACTGAATGATTACTAATATACAGTGAATATTTGTTTTCAGTTTAGAATGCAGTTTAAAATGTGATGTTTAACCGGGAGTAAGGTGGTGGGGATGCTTGACAGGTGTTAAACACTAGAAAGGGATGCATGCTGCAAAAAGTCTGGGAACCACTTTAGAGTTTAACCCTTTCATTGTTGTGTGGTTTCCCGGCATTACAAGATAACAAATCTCTTAGGACTTAGGACAGGGATAGGCAAATTTGGTCCTGGAGTGCCACTGTCCTGCAGAGTTTAGCTCCAACCCTAAAAAAACAAAAAAAACTAAAAAACACTCACCTGCCTGTAGCCTTAATAATCCTGAAGACATTGATTAGCTTGTTCAGGTGTGTTTGATTAGGGTTGAAGTTAAACTCTGCAGAACAGCGGCACTCCAGGACCGATATTGCTTATCCTTAAATTAGGATCTGTTTCTATCAGTTTTAATGGCAAAATGAAGGCATAGAACCAGTTTATTTGTAGTGCACTGACAACATAGTTGACAACACAAGTGGCTGACTCTTTCATAAGTTTCTGCAATGTTTGCAGCACCGTCATAAGCCTGCCCTGCCATCTCAGCCCAGTGATGGATAAGTTAAGATGGAGCAATACATCCTTCAGAACCTTTCTCTTATGAAAAACAAGTATACTTCAAGTTCATTTTATTAAGTATACTTAAGTAAAGTTGAAGTATATTTTAAGTATACTTTATGTATTAAGTATACTAATATCACTGTACTAGAAGTATACTTGTAAGTGTACTGTTTCAGTACTACTTGTTGTTTAATTGTTGTTCAATTTAGTTTTATATGTATGTTCTCATATTCATATATTTTGCTCTAATGTCACAAGTAATAATCTCATGGCTTGTAGTTGTGTTTACTCTTTTGATTGAGTAGCCTATTAAATATTTTTTCATATAGTTTTACACAGTCTTATAAACTTCCATAGTGAAAAAATAAACTTCCCTATTGAAAAAAACTCCTCTCTGCAGCCCTGAGTCTAGACCAGCCCGCGCCACACCCTCTGCCCCCTGACTATCCGATGTTCTCCGTGAACATCGGTCTAGACTCAGGGCTGCAGAGAGGAGGTGATCCTACCGATCTTAGCTTGTATCTGTCACTCCTCTCTTCCTTCTCCACAAATGTCACCTATGCTAAAACCACATACTATCACAATAAAATTAACTAATTTTTAAAACCTTCTCTTCTTTGCCCCCCCCTACTACCTGACCGCTTGACCCTATCCCCACTCATCTTCTTCAGGCCATCTCCTCAATTGTACCTGCACTCACTCACATTATTTATACTTGTCTTCACACTGGTACATTTCCCACAGCATTTAAGCAGGCTACAATTACCCCACTGCTTAAGAAACCCACTCTAAATCCAGCACTACAGAGAGGGACCCCTCCTTCCATTCAGTGCAAAGACACTTGAGAGAGTTTTGTTCAACCAACTGTCTACTTATCTCACACAGAACAACCTCCTTGACAACAACCAGTCTGGATTCAAGAGTGGCCACTCAACTGAGATTGCCCTGCTCTCAGTTACTAAAGCCCTGAGACTGGCACGAACAACTTCAAAATCATCAGTACTCATCTTGCTGGATCTGTCTGCTGCTTTTGACACTGTTAACCACCAGATCCTCCTGTCAACCCTCATGACAAAGGGCATCTCAGGATTACTCCAGTGGTTCAAGTCTTACCTCTCAGGTAGGTGATAAAAAAAGTATCTTGGAGGGGTGAGGTGTCTAAGTCGCATCATCTTGCTACTGGGGTACCTCAGGGCTCAGTGCTTGGACCACTTCTCTTCTCCATCTACATGTCATCATTAGGATCTGTCATTCAGGAACATGGTTTTTCCTATCACTGCTATGTTGATGACACACAACTCTACCTCTCATTCCAAACAGATGATCCGATGGTTGCTGCTTGCATCGCAGCAAGCCTGACAGTCATTCCTGCCTGGATGAAGTACCACCACCTTCAACTCAATCTAGCAAAGAAAGAACTGCTTGTGGTCGGTGCCAACCCAACACTCTATCATAACCTCTCCATTCAACTTGGTTCATCAACCATAACTCCTTCCAGGACAGAACCTTGGAGTGGTGATGGATGATCGTTTAAGCTTCACAGATCATATTGCTACAATAGCCCAGTCCTGCAGATTTGCCTTGTACAACATTAGAACCAGGCATCACTCATTCAGTGACATTAGCTTGTGGGAGTGTACATTTGTAGGAGTGTACTGAGGTTGGGAGGTGCTGTTCCAGTGGCAGTCCTGAAAGCCAGTGTCAAAACTTTAAATTTGATTCTGGTTGCAACTGGGAGCCAGTGGAGTGAGATCAGGAGGGGTGGGACATTCTCTTTTGCTGGTTGGAGACCAGACATGTACTCTGGATAATTTGTAGGGACTTATTTGTGCTGGCTGGAAGGCCTGCCAGTAGAGCATTGCAGTAGTCCAGACCTAAAATGACAAGAGCTTGGACAAGAAGTTTTGCCCCATACAGGACAGTCTGATTTTCCTGATGTTGTCAATAGTGCTCTATACAATACAGATTGTTTCAAAGCAGCTTTAAGGCAGGAACACACCAAGCCGACGGTCGGCCGTCGGAAAGTTTTTGTTCTTTGGCCGACTAAGTTTTCTTAGTGTGTTCCGCACCGTCGGCTGAGTGTCGGTTTGGTGTGTCAGGGCAACTTTGGACCCAGACGCTGCCAACGTGAGCCAACCCTGCAGTCTGCTTTCGTCGCCGCTAGTTTTTCAGCGTCGGCTTGGTGTGTTCCTGTCTTTACAGTGATAACAGGAAAATGATTCAATGATGCACTTTATTTCGGCTGTACAGCAGCTTTAAAAAAAATAGTGTCATTGTTCGGCTGAAGTCAGTTCAGTGTTGATTCAGTTTCATTGTAAAATCATCAATTATTAAATTAGTTAATTTAATCTATAAATAATGTTTTATTGACAAAGTTCGGGAGGAGAAGGTTCAGATAATTAATCTAATTAGCACAAGTGGAGAGCATTCAGTTAATCAACTCAACCAACAACAAGAGGTATATATACAGCAGACTCTTACCTCTGTTCATTTGACAGTTTATTAGCATCCCTCCTCCACCCCATCTCCTCACTTCTATATCTATCTATTCTTACCACAACCGGGGGGAGTACTTTGGGTTTGGGCCAAAATTCGGAGCTCGGAGCCCTCCCCCCGGACAGCACGTCAAATATGCATAACTTACTCTATTTAATTATATGTAAATGTGAACTCGTGAAAGCAGTTCTGCAGAAAAACAGTAATGTCATTGTCCAGCTCAGTTCAGTTCTCATCCAATAGTGTCAGTGCAGTCAAATCAATAATATTGTTGAATATTAAGTGTCCCAATCTAAGCAAGCCAGAAGCAACAGTGGCAAGGAACCCAAACTCCATCAGGTACAAGATTGGAGAAAAAAAAAAACCTTGGGAGAAACCAAGCTCAGTCAGTGGGCCAGTTCTCATCTGGCCAACAAACGTGTGATTATGATTCAGGCTACATCACAAGTCAGAAATCAAACTGTGGATAAGTAGTATTCAAATATTTTATCCAGTTCCTTTTGCCTGAAGATTCATCACACCAGTATGGAGACGAAGCTGGTCATAGGTCTGTGCAGAGGACTTGTCTGGTTCTTGTGGTCTTTGCTGGGGATCTATGCCGATGGGTGCGTTGTCGATGAGGCCTTCACAGGGCTTCTAGTTGACAGGATCTCTGCTGACCCTCAGGGCTGCATTGTGGTTATGTCTAGGTGCATGTCCACCATCTGATCCACATACGGACCAGATACTGCTGACTACGTAACCTCAGGGTAAATAAAGAATCTAATATTAGCGTAAATGCTATGCTTTTTAAGGTGTTATGGGAAGTGTTCCTGGTTCTGGTTGACCTAATTTATGCAGCTCAAAAACCTTTTAACATGTGGCAATACCACATATTGTGGATCAACGTGTATGGTTGTGTTAGTAATCGTTCAGGTAGTTAAGGTAAAGGTTGTCCAGCGATTCTTTATCTGCTTATTTGGCCTGTATAATATGGGTGTTCCCCTTTGCTAACTCAATACATTTAAGGAATCGTCATGGAGAAGTACGTCATCAGGGTGCTTCCCAAACAAAGCTATGAAGATTGTTCCAGAATTTGGGTGCTAAATAGGGAAAGGATCTCCCGCCTGCAGATGATTTTAATATTCTAGGTATTATCAACTGGCTGGAATTTTGAGATTGCAATAGATAAGATGGATTATAATGCGTTAAGAGCTCGCTCAAGTACTGAGGAGCTAAACCATTTAGTGCTTTGCAAGTAATTAGCAAGATTTTAAAATGTATGCAATGTTTAATAGGGAGCCAATGCAGTGTTAATTAATATTTTTAAGATGGAAAACTGTGGTTTTACAGATGCTAGAAATGCAGCTTTCAAATGAAAGACTGGTATCAAAGAGCACACCCAGGTTCCTAACTGACGACGTTGTAAAGCGTAAACCTGCATGACCCGGCCGTTGTTGAAATTTGGGTGGAAAAAGTCAGTTTGTTATCAGACACAACCCCCATGTTCCTTGCTGTCCTGGTTGGTTTTAATGTTGTAGACCCCAGTTGCACAGTTATGTTATGGTCAACTGACAAATCTGTAGGAATTACAAAGTGCTCCGTCTTTGCAAGGCTAAGCTGCAGATAATGCTCCTTTATCCAGGCAGAGATGTCTGAAAGGCAGGCAGAGGTACAAGCTAAGACAGAGGGAACATCAGGTTGAAATGACAGAGCTGCATATCATCTGCAGTGGTAAGAGAAGCCATGATCATTCTCAGTGAAGATGTGTAAATGGAGAAAAGAGAGGTCAAACGAGGTCAGAAGTGTTAGGATATCAGTCACTTGAGTTTTGAAGTTACCAAGAACTACCAGTGGTGTGCCATCCTCCAGAAAAGTGGGACGCTGTTACGCATCTTCTGAAAGAGTACAGAATCTCCGGATCAAAATGCAGGAGAAGAAGAAGCTGAATAGATTAGAAGCGATAGAAGATTACTCACGTAAATGTAAAATAAAGCGATCATCAAACATTAAACGGCATGTAAATCAAAACTGCCTAACGTTACTGAATGAGGACCATGAAGATTTGGGGGTGTTTATGGACTAGATCTACTCCACCTGTGTTTGATCATCGTTTTGAATCCCATCCGGACATAGTCTTTGACAAAAATGCAATTTTCTTAGCTTTTTTTTTTTTTAAATGAAACTTACTCACATTTAAGTGTTGATAAAAAAGGATTCATGAAGCAAGAATAAAACGTTTTTAAAATGGAAAGAGTTGAAGTACAGTTAAAGCTATTTCAAGTAAAAAAATAAATAAAAAAAAAGACTTAAATAGGAACATAGTAGTATACTTAAAGTGCAAAAATAATATATAAAAAGTAAACTATAAGTGTGATGTTATGTTCACTTAAACTTACAAGTATACTTGCACTAAACTAGTAGAGAGTATATTTCAAAGTGTACTTTCATATACTAAAAATGTACTACTACTAGTATTAAAATAGTAAACTACTAGTATACTAGTATATATAAGTTCACTTGTAGTACAGGTGCAGTAAAAATGAGAAACATAGCTGTGAACTAGAACTAGTGTACTTAAAGTTTACTACTGTTACACTTATAGTACACTTAAACGTATACTTCAGTTGGGCCAATTTAGTCCCAAGCAGTATTAAAATAGTACACTTACAAATTTAAAACTAGTACAGTTGCAAGAAAAAGTATGTGAACCACTTGCAGAATCTGTGAAAATGTGCAAAATTTTAACAAAATAAGAGAGATCATACAAAATGCATGTTATTTTTTATTTAGTACTGTCCTGAGTATATATTTATATTTTACATAAAAGATGTTTACATATAATCCATAAGACAAAAAAATTGCTGAATTTATTAAAATGACCCAGTTCAAAAGTTTGGATGATCTACGACTGTTTTTTGTTGTGTGATGGTTGTTCATGAGTCCCTTGTATATTCTGAGCAGTTAAACTGAGCTCTGTTCTTCAGAAAAAATCTCCAGATCCCAAACATTCTTCAGTTTTCCACTATCTTTTGCATATTTGAACCCTTTACAACAGTGACTGAATGATTTTGAGATCCATCTTTTCACGTGGAGGACAACTGAGGGACCCAAACACAACTATTAAAAAAGGTTCAAACATTCACTGATGCTTCAGAAGGAAACACGATGCATTAAGAGTCGGGGGGTGAAAACATTGGAACAGGATGAAGAGGTCCAAATTTTTCTTATTTCGCTTGAATGTCATTTTTTTTCATTTAGTACTTCCCTTCGGAAGCAACAAAAGATACTTGCATGTTTCCCGGAAGACAAATTAAATACAATTTACCTTAATCTTCAAATTTCAAATGTTTTCACCCCCCGTCTATTAATGCATCATGTTTCCTTCTGGAGCATCAGTGAATGTTTGAAGTATACTTCTTTTTCGTTAGGGGTATCTTCTGAGTCAGCGGCAGAAATGTAGGAGGCTGGTATGCGTGGCTTTATTCTGTGCTGTCGTCTCCGTCAATTTCAAAACAGGAATTCGTTATATTGTAATTTCCTGCTTGTCCAGCAGTTTGCAACAACACAACCTTGTTATTTCACATCTGAGTGCTCTGTTCTAAGCTCGCTATCTTTCAACAGGGGCAAGACTCTGCACCCTCGTTAAGAATGTGGGGCTCGCGTGTCGAGCTGGCTGAGGGACAAGAGACGGATCCTCCCCTTTCTCTTGTGCTCTCACCAGATTGTGATGTCCTCGTCCTCAGGCCTGCTGCACTCCGGCCTGCTGCACTCCAGTGTTTCTTCAGACCGGGCTGAGGACATG
This sequence comes from Anabarilius grahami, assembly GCA_003731715.1. Taxonomy (NCBI): domain Eukaryota; kingdom Metazoa; phylum Chordata; class Actinopteri; order Cypriniformes; family Xenocyprididae; genus Anabarilius; species Anabarilius grahami. Next base: position 368,046 of record RJVU01064619.1, read on the forward strand.
GGTTCTTTTGCCTCCGGTGATAAGGAGTTTGAGAGCGCTGCCTCAGAGTGCTCTTCACGTGATGATAAAGTGTACAGGGAGTTACTCGAGGTGGTGACTCGTGCGGTGGCCAGGCTTCAATTAGACTGGCCACAGGAGCAAGAGCACCCCAGACGCTCCAAGCTAGACAACAGATTCCTCTCGGGTGGCCAAGGGGAGGGACTCAAACGCCGATCCCTTTTTCGTTGATTTCTAAGACAAATTATCTTGATCATGGAGTAAGCCGTACTCCTCTCATGTCTTTGTGCTTGTGATGTCGATTTTTTTGACCATTGTGGGTGCAAGGCCACAAGGGTCTAAGATGATACCCCAGGTGGAAGAGATGGGGTGGAGCAAAATATTTCAGCAAAGAGTAGAAGCTTCTTCCCTGCACCCTCAGGGGATCGCTGTTCAGGGGCAGCGGTCTCCAGTGAAATGTTGCATGTTCTATGAAGTTTCCTGCCATGTTTCAGGACACCTAACATTTAACATCCCCCCCAGCAAAAAAGTGTCAAAACTAGTGCCCCTTTCAGAGAACCTGTCAGCGTGGAAACTACGGCCAAATATCAATCCATGGGACCCAAAGACTGTAGAAAAGGGCTACAGAATACAGTTTGTGCAGCATCCTCCATGTTTCAACATCGTGGTCTCTACTACCGTGAAACCAGAGCAGGCACATTTGTTGACACAAGAGCTGCAAACTCTCCTGGAAAAAGGGGCCATATAACATATTTCCCCTCCCTGACAGAGAGTCAGGCTACTACTTCTTTTTGCTTCCCATAAAAATTGGGGGGTTGCATCAAATTTAATATCTTTATGGTTTGAACTGTTCTCTCAAAGCATACAAGTTCAAAATGCTAACAATCAAAATGATTGTGTTTCAGATACAATCCACAGATTTGTTTATTACGATCAATCTCAAAGATGCATATTTTCATATATAAATCCTGCCATAACATAAAGTTCCTGAGGTTCGTTTTTGGGGGCGAAGCTTACCAGTGTTGGGTCATTCTATTCGGCCTAGCCATTCACAAAAAGGATGAATGCAGCACTGGTTCCTTTGCGAGACCAGGGCATCCACATTTTGAATTACATAGATGACTGGTTGATTTTGGCTCTGTCTCAAGAGCTTGCGCTTCGACATTGGGATGTCATCCTCGCTCATCTCAGACTCAACACCAAGAAAAGCGTTCTCTCTTCTGCCCAGAGGACAACGTATTTAGGGTTCATATGGGACTCGATCACCATGCGGGGCACAGCTGTCTCCTACACATGTCGAGTCCATCTTAAACACCCTGAAAAACATCAGGCTAGGTCAGAAAATTACTTTACATTACTTTCAGAAAGTTTTAGGTTTCATGGTGGCTGCATCCACAGTGATACCTCTGGGCCTCCTGCACATGAGACTGTTTCAGTTGTGGCTCAGAGCCAGGGGATTTCATCCAACGGCCAATCCCCAGAGGCAGATAAGGGTTATGCGCCGCTGGCTTCATACCTTTTCTATGTGGTTCAGACCCTGATTTCTTAGCATGGGTCCCATTCTAGGTGCCTGTTGTCATTGCAAGATGTCAACGACAGACACTTCCCGCAAGGGCTGGGGTGCGGTCTTAGATGGCCATCCAAAACAAGGCATCTGGAGAGGTCATCATCTCGATTGGCACATCAATTGCCTTGATTTGATGGCTGAATTTATGGCCCTGAAACACTTCCTCCAGCAGTTAAGTGGCTACCATGTCATAGTGCGGGTGGACAACACTACGGTCTCTTGCACAAATCGCCAAGGCAGAATGCATTCACGCCGCCTGAACAAGCTAGTGCAGTAGGTTCTGCTTTTGGCTTAGGACAAGTTCCTTTTCCTCAGGTCAATTTACAGCCTCTGGTCGCTCACTTCATTCGCGGAGCTAGGCGGTTGAGGCCGCCCGTCAGACTGAAAGTCCCTTCATGGGACTTAGCCATAATGCTCGAGGGCCTGGTTGGGACCCTTTTTGAGCCACTAGAGTCAGTGCCTCTTAAGTTTCTAACTCTAAAGATGTTTTTATTCTTATGGCTTTTACTTCTCTAAAGAGAATTGGGGATTTGTAGGCTCTGTCAGTCTCGCCATCCTGCATAAACTTTGCCCCTGGACTGGTCAAAGCTATTTTGCACATTCACCCTGACTATCTTCCTAAACTTCTGTTCTCAACCATGCATCCGCTCATTCTTGAAGCCTACTATCATCCAACATTCATTATACCAGAACAGGAAAGGCTCTACTTACTGTATCCAGTCCATGCTCTTCAGACTTATGTCCACTGCACCAGCCAGTGGCATAAGTCAAAGCATCTTTTCATATGCTATGGGGGCTGCAACTAGGGGGCGGCTGCCACCAAGCAAACAATGTCACATTGGATGAGGGATGCCATTGCCCTAGTCTAAGAGGCGCTTTGCCTCTAGGAGTTAGGGCCCATACTAGGGGAGTTGCATCATCCCAGGCTTTGGCAAGAGCTGCCCCCTTGCAACAAGTATGTGATGCGGCAGGCTAGTCCTCTCCACACACATTTATCAGGTTCTATAGATTGAATGTTCATGCTACTCCAGACTCTCATGTACTTGAGTCAACATCCCAAGCTCACGTCAACGTTTGAGCGCACACTACACAACCTTGTGGGTCCAGGCATCTCCAGTGTGGCGGCGTTAGTATTTTCATCCCCATTAGTGTTATGAAACACAGCACTGAGTGTAGCTTTTGAGATGAGGGAACGTCTCGGGTACTTGACTGTAACCCTGTTCCCTGAAAAAAAAAAGCGGGAACAAGATTCTGTGTTTCATTGTTGCACTGCAGGCATGTCTGGACATCTCTTCAGATGAAGTTATAACCTGAGGGTGAGTCTGTTTCACATCTATTTATAGCCTCTCACAAGCGTACATTCCAATGACGTCACCGTCAGAGGTTATTTAGGCTAAATTCTTGGTGTGTTTGTCACACGTGCTTCACAACCAGTTGAACAAAGAATGTTCTCGTTAGCATTATGAAATGCAGAATCTCGTTCCAGCTTTTTCCAGGAACAGGGTTACAGTCAAGTAACCCAAGACGTTTCTTATAACATCTGACGTTTGCGTTTTATGTGGTGTAAGAAAGTCACATAAATCACGCAAAATCCGATCAGATGTGCAGTTCAGACTCCTTACTAGTAACGGCTGCTAATCCAAATCAACAAACACAGCAAGCACACTACAGCTACTGTTGGCTCTGACAATTTTTTCCCCATGTACTAACTGAAATGAGGCCACTTAATATTTTACAATTTTTAATTCATTATTTTGAAACATATGGTGAATAAAATTTCCCTATGTGAGATCATAATATGCTTTCCCTATAATGATATTTTGTACATACATAATTATCATCAATGGTTATGAGATGTATACCTAAATTGTATGTACACCTAAAACTACTCCATTGTCGACAGGGGATTAATTAATATATTTGAATTATTTCTTTCTATAGTGTTGTGAGTTAACAGCACCTCAGTAAAACGTTGCCATTAAGCTGAGTTCATGCGTTAAAAAATATTACCTTATCCAAATATTAAATTTTAAAATTCATATACTGTAATATTGCCTGCTTTAATAAAGAAATAGGCTCCAAGAAGCCATAGTTTACAATTTTAGAACTGCTATAAGGGACATTGTTAGGCATGACAGAGTGGAGTGACGTCTTGGGGTTTATTGCTTTATTAAAGGAAACAGTGCACTCCGGGGAGGCAAACACTCTCTGCTTCACGTTCATGTTGTGAATTAAAATGGTGTAATGAATTAAAACTGTGTAATGTACACCTAGCAATGAATTATCCTTTACATAATGAAGTAATGATTCATAAAATAATAATAATAAAAAAATAATAATAGAACCAGTGAGAAATTAATGTCAAAAGCAGAAATAAGGGGCAAACTGCATCTCTCACGTTTTCTTGTTTCTTGTGTACTTTCTTTTCCATCTCGTCAGACCTCTCTGGATTCAATTTTGGGAAACATTGTGCACTGACGTAACTTTCCGGCCAGAACACACCACCTTAGTTGGCAACTTAGTTGGCTCAGATAAACAAATTATTATCTGCAGGCAGTTGGATTTGATAATTTTTCCTTGCAACTTACCCAAGAATTAGAGGTACATTGACACTGACATGTGGCCAAGAATCAGGCTTCCTGACATTTATATGTACCCGAGTTCAACGCCAGGGAAAGACACAAAGCAAAGCCTGTAAACTTGCATTGTGGAGTACCTACTTATAAGGAAAAATCATCATAATGGATGTTTTTCAGTAAATGCTGACTAAACTTTACTTACACAGAATGTAAGAGGCTAAAAATTTTACTGATGAGTAGTCAGTTGTCAGCGGTGGAAAAAATGGCAGGATCTAATAGCAGCAGTCACAATTTATGTACAAACTCAAAATAACAGAGAAACTCCAGATAAAAACAAAACAACCAGCAATATGAGACGAAAACAGATGATGAACTGAACAAAACACAGGGCTTAAATAGAACAAACTAACCAATAAACAAAACAAGTCACATGTGTATAACTAAATCAATCAATGAAAAACCATGGTAACAAATACAGACATATAGGAAACTGAACTAACACATGTCAAACCCACCCAAAACAGAAACAAACAAAGATCACCCATAACATCAGTACAACATATCCAAAATTTTACATACATGACACAAATTGGAGAATGCAAATCCACATTTGGGTGCCTGGATTCCTATAGTTTCTGCAAATTGCAGCAATTCAGTTTCATTAGCCTTCAGCAGTCTGTAAAAAGACAGCTCCTATTTCTTGTTGAATATATTCGTACAGTAAATCATGCAACAGCCCTTTCCCAATTTAGATGCCACTTTGCCACTCTGTAGGTGTAACCGACACAGCAGTTTCAGAAATGGCAACTGTTTTCAAACAGTAGTAACGTATTACATGTAATCTGGATTACATAATCAGATTCCAAAAATCATTACATGATTACATATTATTTACACAATGGCAGTAAGTTGTTCACAATTCATTGATTCTCCTAATTTTTCATAATAAACCTGTGGCTTTTATACATTCATGATTCTTCTAGTTTTTTCGGCAGTGAGGGGGAAATATATATGAAATATATATATTAAATAATAATAATAATATAATAATAATGTATATGAAATATAGTTGAAATATTTGATGTAGCAGTGATATTGCTGTGAATTTCATGTTTTTCAATATTTGTTTTTGTGATGTTGCTGTTTTCTAAATGTACTTAATTTTAAGTAATTATGTTTTAAAATTATAAGATGTGATTTTGTTTATTCAGTGTTACTATCAGCAAACACTAACAGGTACATTAGTGTTAGTATTTTGAAGTATTAACTGTCCATACATTGCACTTTAAAAATAATCTGTTGAGGCTCTTGTTGGTGAATAGAATATATTTTTTGGAATATATTTTTTCTTTGTATCTGTCAAAATAGTACAAGATTATCCTACAATATATTTGACATCAAATAAGAGTTAGCACAAAAGTAATCTAAATGTCATCCAAAAGTAGTGAGATTACGTTACCAAAAATGTTTAATCTAAGAGATTATATTACTGATTATAAATTTTGTCATGTAATTTGTAATCGGTTACTGATTACAATTCATAAGTAATCTACCCAGCTCTGTCTGCCTGTCATTGGTCCAACAATGTGCAAGTTTCCTGAATGCCACAGAGGTAAGTGTGATTTTTCAAAACAGCTATTTCAGTGAGTACCATGAGCGTTACTGATCTGAGAAACATTTTCCCTGTAAATATTGCAGCAGTTATTTTTTTGTTTCCCGTATTTCTGTCAACTAAACCAGTATTGCTAATCATTTGTGACTTAATCATTCTTTTGGGTTAGAATTCCAGCAGTGTAGACGCTGCTAAGTGTATTACTGCCCTCCACAGGCCAAAGTTTGAACTAATTGTTATATACTATTGAACTAGCATATTGCATGTAAAAATTAGTTCAAACTTTGGCCTGTGGAGGGCAGTATTATGCTTAGCAGTGTCTACACTGCTGGAATTCAAATAGAGAAGAAGAAGAAAAGAGCTAGTTCAAGATGAGCATTTCTGGTTTAAACTTATATAATTTTCAATTTTTTTCAGAAAATGAGCACTGGTTTCACTAGATAAGACCCTTATCTCTCATCTGGGATCATTTTGAACAATTTGAAGCTGCAGTGAAACTAATTTTGACCTTCAACCGTTTGGTGCCCATTCAAGTCTACTATAAGGAGAATAATCCTGGAATGTTTTCATCAAAAACTTTAATTTCTTTTCGACTGAAGAAAGAAAGACATGGACATCTTGGATGACATGGGTGTGAGCAAATTATCAGGAAAAGTTTATTTAAAAGTGAACTAATCCTTTAATTTCTTCTTTTCAGTGAATTGGTCTTACAAAGCACAAAGTCCACTCCAAAGGGAGTTCATATCAGTAGACACTGTTTCTGAACTCCTTAAAAACACCTTGCTTGTTGTTTTGAGTTTTCTTTTGGGAAAGTATGTCACAATATTTCTCATTTAAATAATTCCCACTCAAGGCATACACAAAAAAAATGTGTATGTAGTGTATTGAAACTCACGATTATAGTAAGGGGTGTGACATTTCCGAAACACGCTCAAAGCGGTAGACCAATCACAACTCACTGGTCCAGCCGACCAATCAGACAAGAACTAAACAGAGCTGTCACGTGCTGGCTTGATGTGATAATCCAAACAGAGGGGCTTGACACAGAAGAATGATTAACTCAAATTTAATAAACATCAGGAATCATCAGAAACAAACACCAGCACAAAACGTTAACACAAGACAATGAACAGAAGATAACTGAGGGTTTAAATACACTGGATTACAAGAGACTAATGAGAGACAGGTGAATCAAATAAGGGTTACCATGGAAACCAACAAGATTGTATTTGAAACAAGAAATAAACATACCAGAACTGAAATGCTGTGTTCATGCAAATTGCCCCCATACCCTCATTCACTGTTGATGATTCAGCTGTGAGCGCCATCCTCTGGTCAGATGCGGGAATTCATTCGGCGTGCGGCACGCATTATAGGTATTCTCCAGCTGCAGTGTACATCGGTTGTACACTCGTTATTGCGGTGCATTGTGGGATTGAAGGAGTGCACTTGGTAACGTCCACAATGGTTTCGGACACCACTACAAATGGCTGTCCCCTCAAATAGTGCCCTATTTAAGGGTATAGGGGGTGATTTCAGACACAGCCAAGAAGAGTCCAAGAACAAAGACACAAGGTAAACGTGACAGAAAGAAGTTTCGTCTGCTAACCAAGACTGCATTTATTTAATTAAAAATACAGTAAAAACAGGAATATTGTGAAATATTATTACAATTTAAAATAACTTTTCTATTTTTAAATATTTTTAAATATAATTTATTCTTGTGTTGGCAAAGCAGAATTTTCAGCATCATTACTCCAGTCTTCAGTGTCACATGATCCTTCAGAAATCATTCTAATATGCTGATTTGCTGCTCAAGAAACATTTATTGTGTACAATTGTACAAAATATTTGAGTACAATATTTTTTTTCAGGATTCTTTGATGAATAGAAAGTTCAAAAGAACAGCATTTATTTGAAATATAATATTTTGTAACATTATAAATGTCTTTACTGTCACTTTTGAATGATTTAATGCATCCCTGTTGAATTAAAGTATTCATTTCTTTCATTTCTTTTTAAAAAAAAATTTAAATTAAAATTCTTACTGTCCCCAAACCTTTGAACGGTAGTGTATAATGCTACAGAAGCTTTGTATTTCAGATAAATGCTATTCTTTTGAACTTTTTATTAATCAAGGAATCCTGAAAAAAAAAAGTACACAACTGTTTTCAACATTGATAATAATCAGAAATGTTTCTTGAGCAGCANCATTTAAATAATTCCCACTCAAGGCATACACAAAAAAAATGTGTATGTAGTGTATTGAAACTCACGATTATAGTAAGGGGTGTGACATTTCCGAAATCACAACTCACTGGTCCAGCCAACCAATCAGACAAGAACTAAACAGAGCTGTCACGTGCTGGCTTGATGTGATAATCCAAACAGAGGGGCTTGACACAGAAGAATGATTAACTCAAATTTAATAAACATCAGGAATCATCAGAAACAAACACCAGCACAAAACGTTAACACAAGACAATGAACAGAAGATAACTGAGGGTTTAAATACACTGGATTACAAGAGACTAATGAGAGACAGGTGAATCAAATAAGGGTTACCATGGAAACCAACAAGATTGTATTTGAAACAAGAAATAAACACACCAGAACTGAAATGCTGTGTTCATGCAAATTGCCCCCATACCCTCATTCACTGTTGATGATTCAGCTGTGAGCGCCATCCTCTGGTCAGATGTAATTTACTTGATTTTATGTCTCAAATTCTAGTCAATTATTCACTGCAAGTGAAACTAAAAACTCAGCTCTACTTCAACATGTTCTGATAACACTATTTATTTAGAGATGTAGATGTTACAAGTTGTGTTTTTTTTTAAATGATGAGTTAGCTAATCTTATTACAGCGGGTTATGCGTGATGCGCTATAAATTATTGCGGGGCAAATTAAATTAATAATTTAATTCTAAAAGCAGCCTAATCATCATCATCATCATTATTCAGATCATCGCAGAAGGACTTGAGATCGCTGGGCCTAGTATGTGCTATTTGCAGCGCGTTTGTCTATTTGCATGTGTTGTGGACTTTTGCAGCGTGTATCTGTATTTGCATGTATTGTGGACTTTTGCAGCGCATGTGTTGTCAAACTGATGTTTTCTTCATTTGCTGGTGTTTTTTGTATTTGCATGTGTTTTCTTCATTTGCAGCGCGTTGAGCTCTCTCGGCCACCGTATAAACAGCTAAGACTAGTCTTACATGTTAGTCATCTATTTTTTTTTACTTTAAGACTGTTCATAACTTTAAGTTAGCTACATAAAAACTTACTTTGGCCTAATTTGATACCAAAAAGTAAGACTGACTGCCCCTTGACTAACTGCTAGCAGGTCATACTTGATCTTAAGGCATGGTCATAACATATTAGGTATGTTTATGCAACTGGCCCCAGGCCCCTGTGGCGGAAGTGGGCCTAGAGACCAGGCGAGAGCCAAGGCGATGCTAGCATTTCAGGGAGCCAGGGCAGAGCCAGCTGTGACCAGGGTGGAGCCGTTGGAGAAGGAGACCCCCAAGGCGGAGCAGGCAGAGCTGAACAACCACAAGACTGAGCAGAAGACTACCATGGCAAAGCAGAAGACCAGAAGCAGAAGACGGTGGAGCAGAAGACCCTCACAGCATATCAGAATACCACCATGGTGGAGCAGGCAGTGCTGAAGACCACGTTGGAGGCAGCTGTGCTGAAGACCACAGTAAAACTGAAACAGACCACAGAGAGATCATTGACTGCCTCAATGGCTGTAACAGGGAGGTCAGAGAGTTCAAAATCGGCTTCTGTGGCTGTGAAAGGAAGCTCATAGAGTTTAGAACCGGTTTCTGTGGTCGTGATAGGAAGCTCAGAGAGTTCAAAATCGGCTTCTGTGGCCGTGACAGGAAGCTCATAGAGTTTAGAATCGGTTTCTGTGGCCATAACAGAGTCAACAAAGAACATAGGGAGTTCATAATCAGCCACCTTGGCCGTGAATGGGCTGATGGAAAGTTCGGGAACTTGTTACAGATACAACAGGGAGCACAGGAAAAATAGAGAGTTCACAAGAGGATGCTAGTGCCTCTGGAGGAGCTGTAGCTGAAGCCGCTGGCTCGGGAGGAGCTGTAGTGGTCGACATCGCCTTGGGAGGAGCTGTAGCAGTGTGTGTGGCCCAAACACACAAGATGGCAGTAGCCATCACAGCGCAGACGATAGTAGCATTAACTGGATCCACTGGACTTGGAAAAAACTGAGACCACCAGACTTGATTTGCGAGGGGATTTTTGGCAAACCAAGCTCCATAGATATTGGAGCCTTTTCTGTATATGGCCTCTTTAAAATGTTTAAAACTAAATAGACAACTATAGAAAACTATATATGTCTATAAAGACATCTTCGTTCTGCTTACGTGTACCATTGCTCTCATTGATATATAATGATATATAAAGTTAATGAACTTGAAGATGAAGACTTGTCTTGGAAACAGTGAGACATGGTGTGATATCCATCTCTGTAAAAGGTCATTAAGGTTGTTTTTTCCTGATATGAATGTAATTATGCTCAGTAAATAATTGTCATAAATTTTCATGTCATTTGTAATTAGCCCTGCATGATTTAAATATCTTAATTAAAATTCTGGTACTTTATTTAAATCAGTTTAAATAATTCCCTCAGCTTGATTAATAACACACCAAATGGTGCAACGATCACAATAATGACTCTTCTGCCTATGAATATGAGTGAGGGAAATGTAAAATGTAAACTCAGAGAAAATGTAACTCAGAAGAAAAAGTATAATATCTTGTCTCACAGAGTTTTCTGAAGGGAAGAATGAGTTGATCCAAAACTTAAACAAACAAAAAAAAAACCATTTGTTTTAGTTCAGACATTTAATGTTAACATGTTTTGAAGGGCTTAGTGATTTCTGGCCACTGTAACTGAGTGGAAAGCAAACACACTGTCATCTGCAATCAGTGGACGACAAATAACTCAGCCTGCTACATTCATAATTGTGAATATGGGCCAGTCAGCAATTCCGCTTATCCCTGAGGATAAAGCTATCAGATTTTATCTCCTGGACACTATTAGACTCAGTCACTCCCTTACTTTAAACACTTTGTGCGCTCCATAGATCACCAGAATATCTTGAGATATTCGGATATTCAGCAATAGTGAAATACAACACAATGGCTACATGTTTAGTTTGTGATGTTTTCACAGAAAGTTAAGGACCTGATAAACATAGCACTAGGTCAAGTTTTGGTTGTGTGAAATGAGCAAAATGCGCCAAAACCTGGACTTCTTTAAGTTTTGCCATCAGGGTTGCTTTAAAATTAAGCAGGCACTCTTTAAAAGTAATCCACTCACACAATAAATCTTGGCTAATCACAGGAAGAATAAAGGCAAGTGAATCCGTATTAGACAGTATTAAATTGTACCCAGATTTCCTTTTGGCACAAACATCAACAATGTCTCGCTTGCTAGTTTATCCACTGTTATCCATCTCAATACAGTAAAAGTCCATATCACTTGCATGAATGGTGCACGTGTTTAATGCACCATTAAACACATGCACCAAAATACACCAAACTACTTTATATACTAATACACCAAAATACTTTATTTATAAGCTTGTTTTAGATCAATTTAGATCAGTGAACCTAGGCAAATTCACAAGAAATCCTTTCGTTGAAGAAAACCTAGTTCTTATCCCTTTGCGTCGTGTTAAACCACAATTGGTCACAATGCATTGTGAATAATTAAATGGAGAGAAACGGCACAAAACATGCCATTGATTAGCAGCAAGCAAATGTGGTAATAGATCGCATATGTGCAGGACTCAAAGCTGTGAGAGTCATTTTTGCTGCAAGTCATTTTCGTTGGCTGCTGAGCTGTCCTGTATTCCATGGGAAAGATGGAATGGTATATACACCATACTGTGATTTTTGTCCACATCTGTACATTAAACCATGTGCTGTACATTTAGCCCCAGCAGTAGGCAGGGATATGCCACCAAGGGCTTACAAAGTAAATAAAAAAATGAAATTTAGGAGGAGATCATGTATTGTGAGGTAGCCATCAGATTCTTCAGTGACCGTCTGCTTAATTTGAGTGGGAAAGAAGATCACTCCCTTGTGCAGTGTAAAAGGAACACAATGTACTGTGCATACATCACTCTCTCACGCTTGTAGTGCATGTGCCTGTAAGATAATGTACTGCACATTGCAGACTCCTGTAGTTTCATGCATCCTTTCACAAGAGCCTTTATCTGGGCAGATGTGGAGAGCAGAATGACATCACAAAATGCAAAATGGTAAATGCTCTAAGATATGACAGATCTCTTGTTTTGCAGTCTTACAGTCTAGGCTTTTGGATTAGCCAACACAATTTCATGGCAATTCATAATTGTTGAACTGGTTTGCTAATTTGTACTTTTTTCCCCAAATAATCATATATTTTCATACAAATCCCAGTCTACAGATATGATTATTTTCGAGCGTCTTCTACACTGCAAATATATTATATATATAGTGTTTATCCGATTGATTTGTCCAAGTTATTGCAACTTTTGGGAGTAAGTAAAACTCAATAAAGCTCATGCAGAAACAGCAACAAAATATAATGTTTAGATTTTTTACAGTCTTATAGTGGAAGTTCTCATTGTTATATTTGATAACTGCATTATGAATTGGCACAAGCCCCCCCCCCAAAAAAAACTTTTGCAGCAACACAGTGCAGCTGAATTCAGCCAGTATTTTATTGCTTAGTGGTTGCTCTTTCATATATTTAATGGAGTGGTGAAACAGGTTTCAGAGACAGTCTCAGAGAAAAAAATAATTCATTAAAGCTGCAAGCAGCGATGAAAGGGCCCTCACACCCATGCCACCACCACCTGGTGGCTTTAGGAAAAAAGAACATGGTGGGCAATATGCATTTAATTATATAAATATAGGAGTACTACGTCTGTCATTTGTATTTGCCACACTTCCTGCTACCAGCTGGTGGTGCTAGATGTCTTCAGGACAGGGTACTTATCAAACATGTGAAGTTTGGACATTGTATGCTTGAGTTACAACAACTTCCTGTTTCATGATGATAATAACATGCTTTAGCACTCAGCTAAGTGTTGCTAGCATGTTTTAGAATGTATCTAGCATGTTTAGCACTCAATTGTATATAATATGTCGCTAGTAGTGCATCATAGTGTTAAACACGTCACTTCCTGTTGCCAGTGGGTGGCGCTATTACTATAACTGAATATTGTCATGTAGATGTGTTCAGGGCAGGACTCTTCTCAAACATGTGAAGTTTGGGGCAGATCAGGCATTGTATGCCCGAGTTACAACAGCTTCCTTTTTCGTAGTAAAACATCAGACTGTGTCAGGCCACCACAGACACGCCCTTTAAAGGCAGGAACACACCAAGCCGACGGTCGGCGGTTGGGCAGTTTTTGTTCGTCGGCCGGCTAAGTTTTCTCAGTGTGTTCCGCACCGTCGGCTGAAGTTGGTCCTTGTCTGCTTTTGTTCAGCTGATTCAACATGTTGAATCGGCGTTGGAGCTCGTCGGTCAGTCGGGCCATCTGATCATTCTGATTGGCTGTTCAGCTACTGCCACCTGCTGGTACGGAAAGGCATTTCTTCTTACGTGCTACTTGGCCATCGGGTGTCGAGTGTCGGTTTGNCAGACTGTGTCAGGCCACCACAGACACGCCCTTTAAAGGCAGGAACACACCAAGTCGGCTGAAGTTGGTCCTTGTCTGCTTTTGTTCAGCTGATTCAACATGTTGAATCGGCGTTGGAGCTCGTCGGTCAGTCGGGCCATCTGATCATTCTGATTGGCTGTTCAGCTACTGCCACCTGCTGGTACGGAAAGGCATTTCTTCTTACGTGCTACTTGGCCATCGGGTGTCGAGTGTCGGTTTGGTGTGTCAGGGCAACTTTGGACCCAGACGCTGCCGACGTGAGCCAACTCCGCAGTCTCCTTTCGTCACCACTAGTTTGTCGCCATCGGCTTGGTGTGTTCCTGCCTTAATGAAAACTCAAGATCTTTGCAATTTAACATAGCTAAGGCCTTAAGATTGGACTGACTATTTATGATGTTGATCTGGTTAAATCTCTATGAGGAGTTAATCACAGTGTAAGAAATGACATTTCCTATTGCCCGCAGGTGGCACTATGACTATAACTGAATATTGGGATGTAGATGTTTTCCAGGCCAGAACTCTAATAAAACATGTTAAGTTTGGTGCAGATCGGACATTGTATGCCCGAGTTACAACAACTTCCTGTTTCATGGTGAAACATCAGACTTAGTCAGGCCGCCACGGACACGCTCTTCAGTGAAAACTCTAGATCTTCGCAATATAATGTTGCAAATGCCTTTAGATTAGACTGACTAAATATGATGTTGATCTGATTAAAGCTCTAGGAGGACTTTGTTAAAGTACAACATCTGGAAATGGCAAAAACTGCAAAAAAATTGCAGAGAAAATTTAAAATATCTCACTTTCTGTTGGGTTTTCAGATTTTGTACCCAGGGACTTTTTTGTAGGTATTGGGCTGTTACATATGTCTACCGAATTTCATACTTATGAAACATAGAGTGAAGGGTGCTTAATTGAAATTTTGTAGGTGGCGCTATCGAGCCATTTTTCCACACCTAATTCTGAAACCCACATCAAATTTTCACCACTTCTGACGCTTGTGCAAAGTTTAATGAGTTTTCGAACATGTTTAGGCACTCAAAAATGCGATTCATTTCGAAGAAGAAGAAGAATTGACTGAGCAATTACAATAGGGTCCTCACACCATTGGTGCTCAGGCCCTAAAAAAACAGTTAATTACATTTTTGACATACATTACTATAAGCTCAATTTGTGGTCTAGGAAGAACTTGATAAGAGATTTGAGTTCCGATTGAAATCTCTGACTTTAGGCAAATTCTTCAGAGTTTTAGAGCGCATCCACACGGAGACACCTTTACACGTAAAAATGTTGTACACCCTTGCGTTTTTGTGTGTATAGCCAATCTGTATGTTTTGTGAAATGATGATGTCATCACCCCACGTCTCGACCCTAGTCAGACACTGCTACGTAACGTAGCAACAACAATAGCGGACTACATGCTTGTGTTCGTGCTGCAGAAGCTACAGAGCCCATTAGCTTTACTAAAGTAAAGCTTTATTACTAAGCTTTACTAAAGTTTGTATACAGCGTGCAAGGTTTATACGCATGCTCCTAGTCTTATTCTCCGTTTTTAGTGTATCTCTGTGGCAGAATTACAGCACCACATACTGGTCTGGAATGTATACTACATCGTTTTGAGTCCGTTTCAGTGGTTTCATGTGTAAGCAGATATTTCTTGAGACGACGCAGTTTATCAATTTATTTTATTTTTTTAGAACGAGGGGAAAAAAATGGATAGGGAAAGCTCTGTGCATGTGGCCTTAGTTTGTCAGACCTGTCGTGTCAGACATGTCAAGTCAAAAGCCCTGGTGTATAATGAATTACAATGTGTCAACTGCAATTACTTCAGCACATAATCTTTGATATCACTATCAATCGACTCAGTGTACTGCCAGATTAACAAAGTCTGACTGATTTAGGAAACAATTCAGGGAACCAACAAAACATTTTTTTGGGCGATTGATTTGTGAGCAAATCTTAGTAGAATAATATTTCATTTCTTCTTTACACAGAGCATGAAATAATACATCCCAATGCCCTTGAACACTGCACTCCCCTTTCTGAGGCATACTTGAATGGCTCTTCTCAAATTGGCAGACATTGTGTTGTGAGACTACCACATATACAAGGAAACATCTGCGAGTAGTCTTCTTGAACTCTTTATGCTCTTTGTAAACACTGAATCCACTCAGTATTGATCATGAATCATCTCATGAATCAATTTTATGTATCATGTTTATAATTAATTTCAGAGTTGATTAGTGTCTACGTCTTTGATGTATTCATGGGCCACGTGTCTTGCATGTTCTTTTGATAGAATGTCACATGCAATTTACAAACGCATTAGTAATGCATCGTCATTTAAAGCATTTTTCCTCCACAACATAAAAAGGAAAGTATCACACAAAAAAGCTCTCCAATGTGAAAAATTGCATTAGATTTCAGATCACTCAATCATTAGTTTTTTTTTCTAATGTTACACCTTTTAAGAGAATTCTTACAAAAACTATTTAGAGAGAAAATTGGTCACACTTTATTTTAATAGTCCACTTTAAATATTCTATTGACTATGAGTAACTTTGCATCTGTACATCAACTAACTCTCATTTATTTGCAACTACATCAAATAACTCTCAGTAGAGTATTAGTAAACTTAGGATAGTGTTCAGGTTTGTAGAATACTAACTACTCAGTCAGTAGTTAGTCTGTTGGAAATTAAATGTTCACAGATATTAAGCAGACAGTCTACTAATTGTCAGCAAGAGTTTGCAGGAAAAAAAAAAAAAAAAAGAGAAAGTAACAGAAAATAAAGGCTGAATCTGTTTGCAAGAAGTTCTTTAATCAAATCAAAGCTCCAAATTACACAATTCAGCATATCTAACAAAAATGCAAGAAACAGAACAATCACTTCGAGATCTGACAAAGACTGAAACAAACACAGGGCTGCAACACATGAACAGGGACAAAGCAAACACAGGAAACTGAACTGGGAACAGTGCAAAACCAAACACAAAGTCCAACTCAAGCACAGATCAAACATGCAATGTTTACACGACACTGTTTTCAACTAAAAACGGAAAACTTGAAAAGATTCAAAAGTTTTGGAAACGCAAACTGGTTGAGAACTGGTTTCAAAGTGCAAGTATTTGAAAATGATAATGTTGTCATCTCCGTGTGAACTGCAAAAACGCGAATCTGTGAAAACTGTGACGTTATGCACTTGTGTATTACGTGTTTAGTCTATCTATCTTATTTTTCAATGTGTTTTCTCCCGATTTATTAGCCCTATAGGGAAATAACCAGAAGAATATCAAAGTGCAGTAAACTGTAAAAATAAGGTGGCTAGGCATTCGCATTTGGCACGAGTGCTCTGTAAAAGAATATTTATGCGCATGCGTGTAGTCTTTCTTTACAAAGTGACATCGCCAACTACTTGTCTGGCATGTGTAGTACAGTGTTTTTAGTCATTTTCGCAGATCAGCATGAACGGGGATAGTTTTGATAATGCTGTCATCTGTACAAAGAAGAAAAACTTTTCCGTTTTAAGTACATCCTTGTCGTGTAAATGTACCCTAATAATTCAATGACTAGTAGTTGACATGTAGGGTATGTTTACATGACAACGATTGACTAGAAACGGAAAAGGTTTTCCTTTGTGTGTGTGTTTTGTTTGTTTTTTTGTTGTTTTTTTGCGTACAAACAATAACATTGTCAAAACGATCCTCTTCACACAAATCCATGAAAACAACTAAAAATGCTGTATTATTTATGCCAGGCCAGTAGTTGGCGATGTCACTTTGTAAAGAAACATTTCTACTTCTATAGACTGCACATGTAAAACGCATGCACATGACGTCACCATGTCAGTCAGGATGATCAAACATACATATTTCCAGAACAATGTTTTGAGAACACAACAGTCTTTACAAGGAGAATGGATCTACTAATGGCTTACTGATTGTCATCTCTGCAATATTTTAAAGGAAAAGTATTTAAACATTGCAATAAATGACACACAACAGCTCTACAAATAAACAAAAGTAATTCAGTGCTATAATGATAATTTCTTTTGTGGTAGGTCTGTTTCATATTATGTGCAGTAGCCTAATTCAACAACAAAATGTAACAAATACATCAAGCATGATTGATTTTTTAAGTGGAATGAATAGAAGCATGAATTCAGGTATGCAAAAAATATTCTATATCCATAAATATTATTCTCTTTTTTCATCTTTCATCTAATTTATGACCATCTTGTTTGCAAGGTTGTCTGCATTTAGCTTTAGTCCAGCTCTTCAGCTTTTATCAGTGTGAAAAGGCTAGTTGCTTAGTAACGCAATAAGGAGAACAATAACAATGTGTAAAAATGCACCTCTAAAGCCAAGAAACTGGCCACAAACTTTTTCGGTACAACCTGTTCTGGTCCATTTGTTGTTTCCAGAGGCATAATATGGGCAAACAAAAAGCGAAGCTAAATTCTAACCCCAAGACAATTACTTTCCAGATCTCCTCCATCATAAACAAGAAACCTAGTCTGTCCATAAATGACCCAAGTCATTGTATGAATCAAGCATCAAATCAAACTGCGGAAATATTAAACGGTGGATTGAGATTTGGAAGATGTCTTTATTCACATTACACACATGTCAAAGCAGATTGAATGTTTGGACACAACGTTCATAAGTCTGCTTCAACTTAGTGAAAAATAAAATAACGAAATGTATTTAGTATTGTAGTATACTACAAATACATTTACATATTTATGTACTTAAAAAAATACCCTGCAATTGTGCTTTTGGTATACTTAATTGTTAATACTTAAAGTATGCTAATTTGTATGCTAATACAGTAATTTTGTTCTTAATGCACTTTAGTTATCTAGTGCTGAGGTCCAATTAAAGATATACTTAAGTATATATGATTGTGCTATAATGGAACTATTGCAAGTATACTTTAGGTACACTTTAATTATCTTGCATTTAAAGATTGATATTGTACAGTGATCATACTATCCTTACTAATAGTGATATTAAAACACATTTTTGGCTTAATATTAAAAAATGTGCATTGTGCAATAAAGAAGTACTACAAATTAAGTTTAATTATAATATTTATATCAAAGACTTCACATGCAATATGTCAATTTTTGGTATAGGCTTTTTCACTAGAGCAAGCACAAGTGTGAAGGATAAATACGCTCCCATGAATTTATAGTTTACTTGAATATAATCCCATGCCTAAAGTAAAACACATTCTAGGGGAAGCTTTACAGCCGCACTGTGGAGCACTATTAATTACAGAATAAAACTAAACAAAAGACTATAGGCTCCAGTCATCTGTTTAACCTTAAGCGTTAGCTGTCACGAAACACCTCATGCTGAGTGTGAGTGCGTGTTTGTCGGATAGTGTATGTAGATAGTGTGTGTAGGCATGGAATGTAACACATTTAAGCATAGTATGGGTCATTGGATTGGGTAATGATTTAATATCTACTGGTGCCTAAAGGGAGAAGACTGAGTTTTTTTAGGGTGAATACTCACTGAAAAAAACATACTTCAGGATCTCAAGGTCAGCTGAAAGGCCTGACAATCAGCCCCGCTTGATGAATGTGAGCGGATAATATGTTCCTAATTCGCTAAAGAATGCTCATGTACTCTGATGGTCGCACCAAATGAATTTTTCACATCTTGCCATCTCTTAGTGTCAGATTCGCTCACTCATTTTCATTCACTCCTTCAAATGGACTATATAAATGGAGTAATGTAGGGAACAGTGAATGAGGCAGGGACGTTTCCTCCGAGGAGGCAAGGGAGGCAGTGCCTCCGCAAAAAAACTGGATGATATAATAATCGATATTACAAAAATAAAACAATGCAAATGTTACAAAATTTGACATTAAAAAGTATAAAAGTCACCCGTTTTTCTAAAGAAACACTGTCAAACAGCGACACCCGCAGGTGAAGTTACAGCGGGGAGTCCGTGTCTCTTGTGCCTCCCTTCAGCTCATAGAAACAAAGCAGAGCCCCCAAAGCGTGCAGTGGGTTTTGTGTGTTGGGGGTAATTGAGAAAGAATGGGGGAAAGTCACATGAGAGGAGGCAGTGCCTCCATCGCGCTATGATTGGATATGATCAGTTACGACTGGACATGATTGGTTCGTGCGATTAATCCCACCTCTTTTTTTTGTGAGCATTCTCGTCAAATCGGCCTGAATGAAGATAGTGATGGCATTAATGGGAAGACTAATTAAAAAGTAAATAAACAACTGTCACTTAGATGTCACCGTTTTCTTTAATGTCAAAATCAAACTCAAAATGGCCTGAAAACATGATGACCGCGGGGGTTCTTCGTGAGCAATCAGCGTGGTGAAAGTAAAGGTACATCTGTGAGTGACCAGTGTGTACTTGCTTGATGACTGCTGAAAATATATTGACTATTAAAAAGAAAAGCTGAATATTAGTTTATAAATAATATATATTCTTTAAATTGTTACTGCCTTTAGTTTTATTTTGGAATAAATGTAAAAATGCATAAAAACACTAACTTGATGAAAATTATACTTGGTTTTAATGAATAGAACATTACATAGTGTAAAATACAAAATAGAATTGTGTAACAGGGACATAAATGAGGACGTTGCCTCATTTTAAAACACCACCGCACACCACTGGAATGAGGGTATATTTCGGTGAGTCGTTGAATTATTCATTCAACAGATTTGTTCAAAACACTGATTCATGGCATCTTTGGCTTTGTTTGGGACAGTTTTCGTTGACAAAATAAAAATCGATAATACTGGCAATATTGAGTCTAAAATGTAAGTTACTCTATTTTTACTTCCTTGTGTATTAAACTGTTGTAAAGCAATATAACCCTCACAATTATGCTGCTGGTGTAAATATCAATGATTGACAGCTTATATGCATTTCAAGTAAACTAATTTTGTTTTAAGGATATTTAGCTATTTTTACTTCGAAAAATACAAAGTTGCTAATTAAGGGAATTATTTTCTGTTGTTTGGTTTGAGAGACTGTGAGAAAAGCTTTTCAAGGATGTTGTTGTAATTACTAGAGCACTAGACTGAATATTTGTGCTTCAGGCTTTTATTTTGACTCAAAGCTTTAATTCTATATTTCCCTTCTGAACAAGACCAATGTGTAGGGATGTTAAAGGGGGGCTGTTATGCTGCCAGACCCATCTATTTTTAATCATGAAATCATTATAAAAACAAACCACGATTCTAAGAATCATTTTCTTTAAGAGCATTTCCTCTGTCGAGCCTAAAATGAGTTTGGTTAAGATGGGGTTGTAAGCCCACATAGTTTTTGTTCTTTATTGAAACAAGATGCACTTGGCCATCTCCAGCTTAGAAATTAAAATAAGGCATGTGTTATTCTCTATTGATGTCCATCCCTAGAGCAGCCCTAATTCCATTTTATATTAGAGTCTGATTACTAAATTATATGAGTTGGCTTGTAAGATCAATGTACCGTGCATTGTGGTTGTTTGTATGAATGTATGAATGGTTATGATGTTGTTGATTACTCATAATGTGCATCATATGATGTCCAAAAAGAAGTTTCACATGAGTTGAGAGCTCTCACATACCAAGATATCGCTTACCGTATAGGTTGCACATAATATGTTTATGGTAATTTCAATATGTTTGGGATTGTTATAGCTGACATATGGCATCACTTTTCCACCACACATTTTGTTACGCAAACTGTGTTCCACAAAAACTAAATGCTTTATTTTGAATCTGTGAAAGGAGAAATGTTTCATTTTGTTGTTTGTTGCCCTGGCCCATACAACAGTGGTCTGACTTCATAATGAGACCTAGTTGTGTGAAAGCTAGTATTTTGTGTTTTAGACTGGTCATGTGATCATAACATGGCAAGTTTGGCAGCCCATCAGAAACGGCTTATAAAACGGATAGTTCTGGCTCTTGATTCTGGTGGTTGAGCCGTGTTCGAAGGCATTGTAAAATTCCCGCAAACATACAGCTTTCCGCATTACATAAGTATCGCTGCGCCACTGAGTATGTATGTTGCTGCGTCTGTCTTAGCATTGTAAACATATGTTTTTTTCTCAATTGATTTTGTTCATTGAAGCTAATGCATTATGTAGAAGAGTATTGTGAGAGAGATATCGAGTGACCGAGTGTATTACTTGCATTCAGATTTAGCATTTTCCTTCAGGTCAGTCATATGTTCATAATAAAAAAATCTGTTTGAATGTCCGCTGCGATCTTGTCCTTTTAACATTTAATGGGTTTTTCCGTGCCCTGCTGACACTGACAGCACTAGTCAAATCATTTGTCATTTGCGTCTTGTTCCGTGTTCACAAGTTTCAATATAAAAGTCTTTGCGACTGAGTGACTCGCTCATAAAGACAACCTTTGCCGCCATCTAATGGCATGATAAATGTAACTTCTGTTGCTGGTCAGGGACTATTTTTTCCAGCGGAAGGAAGGCTTTTAATGATTTGACTTCATGAAAGTTGCATTGATACATATTTTTTTGGCTTTAATATTTGTATTGTGTGGTAACCGTTTTATATAAGCAATAAGCCCTGTGAAGCTGTGGTTTACAGTGAATTTATAACAGCTGAGGGTCCGCTCCGCGTCGTGCCTAACAGTGCCCCTTAGCTGTTATAAATTCACTGTAAACCACGGCTTCTTGGGGCTTGTTGCTTTATTTTATTTGCACTGTCTATACTGAAATTTTTTTTTAAAAAAATAAATCCTGTGGCGAAATTTCTGCAAAATTATGTTATATGTTGCGTCTTGTAGCCTACGTTTCGCTGTTACTGTCAAAGTGAAATTTCCAGTGAGTGGCGCTAAAAGCGTGTTCCGTTTTATTTGTGAACGTTAATCTGACAACGTTTTATTAGACCCTATTGGTTTTGTACGTATTGCAGCAGTTGAGAAATTAAATGTCTGATGCAAAAGCATTTGCTGAAGAAACCATGCTGTTTTATGTTGCTTTTACAAGTCTTGGTTCTTGATTCGTGTTTCTCGGGACCAATACCCTAGCATTCCGCATTGCAAGTAAAATTGCTATACCAGGTGAGCTATAGAGCAAGCTTACTACAGAAAAGTTATACATAGTTGTATATGTGATGCAAACGTGTTAGTTTATATTTAAAAACCATGCACTATATGGTGAAAGTAATTTGGGATCAATCAGTTGAGGAAATGTGCAAAAATAAGTCTTTAATCGAAAATCTGCCCCTGCAGCTTAATCATAAACTTATAGGTGTTCATACAGCCACTAGAGTTAATTTCAGCTGAAAACTGCAATAAATTGTATTATGTAGCCTATATGTTTCTGAGTTTAGCAAAAATGTAGCCTAGGTACTAGGAGTATGTAGTGGCACGTTTTTACAGTGATGTTGTTATATTTAATGTTTTCATGATTTTTATAAGGAGTTTTTCAAAACACCCCCCAAAATGACAAAAATATTGATATACTGATGTAGCCTACAACATACATTGTATACATTCATACATTCTAGTAACAATGGTGCATTGTACGTGTGAAATAAGAGATGTTTCGAAGTTAAAGTTCTTGCACAGAACACATTTCTGTAACATAAGGGAGCCATTAAAGGCTTGTCAGCACATACGTGCAAAGTATAAGCTAGTCTTGAGTATTGAACATTTGGAAGCAGACGAGTATTGCAGTGGAAACCAAATTCCTTTTCTAAATAGGAAATAGAATAACAACGGCATAGCTCTGGAAGGAGGCTTGACCTATGGAACGGAGACGGTTGAGTGACAGTTTGGCAGTGATGTGACATTGGTGGTTTTCTAAAAAAAAATCAATGATCAGAGTCTGGGCAGACACTTGCTTTCACTTGCATTTTATCAGGAGTAAAAAAGGTTAGATATCAGGAATTACTCAAGACCGTGTCACACATAAGAGCCCTTCAGGGACTCCTGAAGCCTCTGGGATGAGATGAGTATCTACACATGGTAGAGTAAATGTTGATACAGGGCTGATGGATGGAGCGGGGAAACGAAATAAATTACAACCAGAACGTACTCGGTTACTGACGTAACCTCGGTTCCCTGAGATACGGAACGAGTACTGCGTATGGGGAAAAGTCTCCCTTTTTCCCCGTTACTGAAGCCTTTTTCAATAACGCAGTGCAACTGCACCGTCATTGGTTCACTCATAGACAAGTCGTTGAACCAATGACGGCGCGGCACGGCCGCGCAGCCTATAGGCGAAGAGCGCGCGAATCTTCCCGCCGAAATGGGCGGGGCAGGTGACTATATAAGCCGGCGATTCGCCATAGGACATCAGGTCATACGACTGAAGCGACGACACTGAAGCCGCAGCCCTGTGGCACGGCAAGAACGCAGTACTCGTTCCGTATCTCAGGGAACCGAGGTTACGT
>RJVU01064619.1:394069-410703 GCA_003731715.1 Anabarilius grahami
CTGATGTCCTATGGCGAATCGCCGGCTTATATAGTCACCTGCCCCGCCCATTTCGGCGGGAAGATTCGCGCGCTCTTCGCCTATAGGCTGCGCGGCCGTGCCGCGCCGTCATTGGTTCAACGACTTGTCTATGAGTGAACCAATGACGGTGCAGTTGCACTGCGTTATTGAAAAAGGCTTCAGTAACGGGGAAAAAGGGAGACTTTTCCCCATACGCAGTACGAAGTGGAGTATCGAAAGGGAACATGTATTAATTTGTCTGGGTGTTCCTCAGGATGAAACTATTTATCCACGGAGCCCATTGTTGTCCAGTCAGAAAAGGCTCAGAAGATTAATTCCCTATAATTTTACTTGAACTCCTGAACTTTTAAAGCAACAACTGCAAAATTATTAATATTTTTTTTAAGCTTATGTTCTGCAGTGGCCAAATTCTGAAACCACAAAATCCTTGTGCTTTTTTAAAAATGTTTGTCATTTTTTTCTTTATAAATTATGTTGTCAGCATGCCAGTTTGAGTGAAACCTGTTTTTTCTTGTACTTGACATGTCATATTTCTTTGACAATAATTTGAGCTGACAAATTCCACCAGTTTGTGCAAAACATGATGATCATGTTATCCAGCATAATTTTTAGAATGTTCCATGCACATTTAATTTGATTAGAGACCTAGAAATACTAGACCTAGAAATACTAATACTGAAGAATTCTTCTTATCTCATTGTTTTACATTTTTCAAAATCCTAAAACTTTTATCCCTAGGATATATATATATATATATATATATATATATACACTTTTTGTNCACTTTCTGCTTTTCATGTTTTCTTTTTGCAGAGCTACAGGTGAAGCTAGCATGTCTTTACATACACCAGCCACTACTAAAAGGCTACATTATACAACCACTTCTGTTGGTATAAGCGCACAAAAGTTATGGACACAAGAGACTTACATGAGTACAGTCAAATTTACTCCACTTAGCTCCCAAACCATTAGATATAACTAAGCCCTATATCAATACAAAATGCACTTTCTTGCCAAGATACTGTATTTTAACCTTATGTAATCAAGTTTATGGTGGAATGTTGATTTTAGTACTCATCTTGATTCATAATTCATCTCTATGAAGATTTTATGTACCCTGCCAGATCCGCACCATCCTAGTGCAAAAAAAAAAAAAAGTAATTAATATCAGTGATAAAAAATAAATAAATTTTCCACAGAGTTATAATTAATATAGTCCCTAGAACTTGCTAAATAAAAAATTTTCAGAAACAATATCCAGCAGTGAATTTTTGGTTGGAAGATTTGGTTGAATCCTGCAAAGTAAATCACTTTCTGATAACTCAGTGCCATATAGTGTTGAAATTGGTGCACAGTATCCATAATTCTCAATAGATTGCATTAAAAAGGTGGGAGCAAAGATTTATTTAGCATTAAATTGGAGAGTGTGCTGTTATATAATACATATATATATATGAATATTGAAAGCGAATCAGCTTAATTTTAATTGAATTTTAAAAGGAGTCTATATATATATATATATATATATATATCCACCCTGAGGCATGTAACCAGTTATATTCACATATATTCTCTGTGAGTATTTGACTTAATTGAAGATGATCTAACAAATTCCAGGATATATCATAACTGATTAAGCATTAGAAATAAACAAATGTGTGAAAATATGGAACAACTGTTAAACTATTATCAAAGGAACAACAAGGTGTAACTTCCGGGCTGTTTATTATTTGTGGCTTTAAGGATGCTTTTCTGCAGCAAGGACTGGAAAACTCATGAAGGAAAAAAAAAAGAAAATACTAGAGGACAACATGCTGTGATCCGGATGAGCAATTGGAGCTTCCAGGACAGTGACCCAAACAGACAGCAATTTTAAGGTTTTAGAAGTTTAGTGTCCTGGCGTGGCCCAGTCAAACCCAGAGTCCAGTCCAATAGCGCATCTGTAAAACAACTTTTAAGAACTGCTCACAAACAGTGTCTCCTGAGATTGATGAACTGGAGAGCAAACAACTCCAATGTCAAAACATCTTGCGACGCTATAAACTTCAGGTAATCAAGTTTATGACCAAGTTAGACATAAACTTGTATAAATGGCTTCATTAGTTATGGAGTATCATCACTCTAAAGGGTCTAAAAGGGAGTTTTCCCTGCAATGCCTTTTTTGGTTCACCAAATAATCTTTTAGTAAACAGTTCCTTTATTTAGTGTGAAGAACATTTTAATAATCCAAAGAACAAGAATAATCTTTTCTTTATAAAGATGTGTAATGGAAAGGCTGATGTTAAAGCATCTTCATGGAACCATCAATCACAATAAATAAACTTGAGTGTGAATTTTTCGGGAAAAAAAAGGTAGCCTATAAATGATAACATCTAAATTAACTGGTTTTATTCAAGTCAGAAATATTATTTAATACTGCTGAATCAACCTAAATACATTCATTTATTTCAACAAAATAAAAATGAGGGTTAAAATAATAGGTTAAAAACAGCTACAATTGCAGGTTACCACTTTTTTACAATGAAGCTTTCAGCAATCAGTTCTTAAGAGAGCCATTTTGGTTACACTTTACAGTTTTTGATTTTAATAATGCTGAAATAAGCATGAACTAATTTTGCTATAGAATTATTGTTAATTCTTAGTTCATGTTAACTAATGAAATCGTATTGTGAAGTGTTACAGCAGTTTTTATCTTAGTGTGAAGAACATTTTAATAATCTAAAGAAGCTTTTCCACTGGATGCTAAAAGTTCTTCATGATGGAACCATAAATGGCAAAGAACCTTTATTTTCAAGTGTGTGCAGCAAGAAGCTTAAATATGGCCATAGTGTCAGATTCTTTTTTCTGTGTTCATTTTAGTAATGATTGGTGATTGGCAACTGTCGCGTTGTAACAGATGAGACTTTGGCTCGGTGTTTTCTTCTTGAGCTGAATGAGGAGAGCTCGAGTGGGCGTGGATGAGTTCTTGCTTTATAAACGCTGCGAATGGGCTTCAACACAGTCCTCACTTGTTGAGTGATCTCTATGAGGACAGTCTAACGCTAACCCGACACACCTAAAGACTCCATCTGATCGGCAAATGACGACGGCAATGATGAAAGGATTTGTGCTGTTGATCTGCTTGTTCTTCACAGTTGTTCAGTCCATCACATGTGAAGCGAACAGGATAGATGCGCGCAAAAAGCACGAAAACGACGTGGCGCATCACAGCTCTGCCATAACAACAGGTAACACGTATTATCATTTATTCAAAATGAATAAAAATGTAATAATTTAACCAGCAGCCTGCACTTAAACCAGCTTAAACCAACATTTAATATTCAATTTAGTATTATTATTATGTATAAAAATGTATATATTGTATGTACCCATTTGATTATAAAATAGGTCTATATGGAATTATATAATAGGTAGCTTATATTTTAATTAAAATAATATATAAACATATAATAATTTAACCAGAATCCTGAAACTATCATTTAATATTCAATTTACTATAATGATTTTTAAAGTTTCTGTACTAGTTGTATGTCCACATATTATAAATTATATTCAATTATAATTATTTATATAATTATGTAAAATTATTAAAATAGGTGCATTTTAATTCAAATTAATATAAATGAATTTAACCAACATTTAATAAAATGACAGTAACTGTATATAATATAATGTAGCCTATATAATTGTATGCATCATTATATTATAAAAAGTAATTATGTGTTTGTGTGTATGTGTGTGTGTGTGTGTGTGTATATATATATATCAGCAGCCTAAAACCAAAATTTAATATTAATTTTAGTATAATGACAGTGTTTCATGTGTGTTATATTGATAATAGCCAGCAAATTAATTTAATATAATTATAGCTATACTAAATACACTATATATAGTAATTTGTAATGAAATTAAAAGACATTGTACACCTGATGTGCTTAACTTGAGCTTGAGTATTTTTAATTCTTTCCTTATTTTGCATTTGTTTAGACTATTCAGGTTTGCAATTTTTAAATGTTTTGTGTGTGTGTGTGTGTGTGTGTGTGCACGAACATTTTTGTGACATATCAGGACACAAATTTGTATAATGACATGGGTATGACATAGGTATTACAAGGAGAGGGTGACTTATGATAACATTACCCATGTCCCCATTTTTCAAAAGGCTTATAAATCAAACAGAATGAGTTTTTGTGAGAAAGTAAAAGTGTGCACAGTTTCCTGTGATGGTTAGGTTTAGGGGTAGGGGTAGTGTGGGGCGATAGAAAATACGGTTTGTACAGTATAAAAACCATTACGCCTATGGAATGTCCCCACAATTCACAAAAACAAACGTGTGTGTGTTCCACTGGAAAAAAACACCTCTTTGGCCATTCACTAATGAATTATATCATATAATGTCACTTCATAATTTATAATGCCTTCTGATGACGTTTCATCTTTCACTGCTTTATAAACACAAAGGCTTTTCTTCTTCTCATGGATTTGCAGCTACGTCTCTAATGAGCTTTAGGAGAAAACCGATTTTGTAGCATTTTTTCACACAGTCTCACTATTCAATACCCTGCACTCAAAAGCTCCAGTGAAAGGCTCATTATTTTCAGCAGGCATCTCGTGAACAGGCTGACGGGAAATATCTATCGCTATCTCTTTCAAGTGCCACCTGGGTTTCTCCCACTTAAATGTGGCATGGTGTGAACTCTCTCTCTCTCTCGCACACACACAAAAAACACAAATGTATATATGTTTAAAGTCCTTAACCAGGGCATCTGTGTGTCCCAACAGGAGTGTGGAATCAGGAGAAACCAAAAAGACTCTTTGCCAGGACTCGTTATCTGTCTCAGCAGAGACATCATGTGGTGGTACGTTCCACACATCACTCCGTGTTATTTAGGGTCTCCTAAAATGTGGACCCTAATAAACAAACACAACATTGTTCAAGTGGACTGATGCACATCTGTCCTTTTGCAAGAACAACAGTAATATTCCTTCTTGGAAATGGAGTTGATCCTTTTTACATTAAAAACCTTGAGTTAATAGAAATGTATTAGCAGTTCTTTACTCTGTTTATTCATTTCTTATGAAAATATATCCTCCAGAGACCTAAGCCCAGGCCTGAGGCCGTTTCTCCAGCCCAGACTCCAGCGCGGCGCTGTGCCGGTCTGATGGAGAGCTGCTCCTCGCTCACTCCCTGCTGTGATCCATGTGCTTCCTGCCACTGCAGGCTCTTCAACACCATCTGCCACTGCTGGAGACTGGGACACCTCTGCCCCAAGAAGAACTAATGGCCTTAAACACACACACACACACACGCATATATATCAGTGGTTCTCGGTTGCTTTTACTTCAGCATTGCTCATCCAATACTGTTTATCAAACAAAAAGAAAGAAAAATGTCATTAAAATTGAGACTCAGTTTCCAAAAGTTCACCACACAAAACCAGTTTTCTTCATGGTTTTTGATGATGACGGCATCTGTATAATTTGACAAGCTTCTACCAAGATTAATTTGTGCCAAAATACTGTAGCATTCGATTACAGCCTTTGATTTTAAAGGGTTAGTTCAACCAAAAATGAAAATAATGTCATTTATTACTCACCCTCATGTCATTCCAAACCAGTAAGATCTTTGTTCATCTTCGGAACACAAATTAAGATATTTTTCATAAATCCGATGGCTCAGTGAGGCCTACATTGCCAGCAAGACATTTAACACTTTCAGATGCCCAGAAAGCTACTAAAGACATATTTAAAACAGTTCATGTGACTACAGTGGTTCAACATTAATGTTATGAAGCGATGAGAATACTTTTTGTGTGGCAAAAAACAAAATAATGACTTTATTCTACAATATCTAGTGATGGGCGATTTCAAAACACTGCTTCATGAAGTTTTACAAATCTTTTGTTTCGATTCAGTGGTTCGGAGCGTGTATCAAACTGCCAAAGTCACGCCCCTAAGTGGTAAACTATTGAAATTTCGAAACACTTATGATGTAATGAAGCCTCCTTTTCTGAAATCACGTGACTTTGGCAGTTTCACGAGTTCACATATCCATATAATTAAATAGAGTAAAGTTATGCATATTTGGCGTGCTGTCCGGGGAGAGGGCTCTGAACTCAGAATTTTGGCCCAAACCCAGAGTACTCCCCCCGGTGTGGTAAAAGTAGATAGAACTAGAACTGAGGAGATGGGGTGGAGGAGGGATGCTGATAAACTCTCAGATGAACAGAGGTAAGTCTGCTGAATTTATACCTCTTGACATTGGTTGAGTTGATGAACTGAATGCTCTCCACCTGTGCTAATTAGGTTAATTATCTGAACTTGCTCCTCCCGAACTTTGTTAATAAAACATAATTTGATACGTGCTCCGAACCACTGATACGAAAGCTTCATAACATTAAGGTTGAACCACTATAGTCACATGAACTGTTTTAAATGTGTCTTTAGTAGCTTTCTGGGTATCTGAAAGTGTTAATTATCTTGCTGGCAATGCAGGCCTCACTGAGCCATCGGATTTATGAAAAATATCTTAATTTGTGTTCCGAAGATGAACGAAGGTCTTACAGATGTGGAACGACATGAGGGTGAGTTATTAATTACAGAATTTTGGGTGAACTAACCCTTTAAAGCCAAAAGGGTTAGTTTCCATTTCCAATACAACTGGCATAAAGTTGCTTACCACAAAAATGATTTTGACTCGTCCCTCGTTTTCTTTAAAATAATCAGGTTTCAGTGAGGTTTATTGCATTGTATTGCTCAGTATTAGTTAACATTAATTAATGCATTAACAAATGTTAATGGGACTTTACTGTAAAGTGTTACAAGAGTTTTCTGTATTTTTTATTTAGCAAGTGTTTTTTCAGAGCAGACCTCCAGATCCACAATAAGAGAACCACAGCTATATATCACACAAGTAGCTGTGCACCATTCAGGATTTACACCTGTGCTTCTACACACTCTGATTCTGCTATGTAGCATGCCATGGATCATACATGACATTTAACTAACTGTACAGTGAATATTTAACTACCACATGACTCGAGTTCTTCGCTCTCTATTTGCACCATGATGACACTATGTGACTGCTTTGCCAACTGGAGATGTTATTACAGTGAATTCTTGATGGATTCTTCCTGGCAAAGTTTCATTTTTGTGATTAGTCTCTATATGTTTCAGCTCTTGTTAAGCAAGGGGCATATCTAAGCTAAACTGTTTAACCTGTACAGCATCAGTGTAACAGTGCCTAAAAAAACTAAGCTAAGACAAGTAATTTTAGATGCAGTAAATGTGAAACTAATGTTATCCTCATACTGTGATCTTAATAATAAGTTTTAAGATGTTCATCTACTGTGATGATTCCACTGTCATATGGCATTTTTTCATGTTTCTGATTTCTACATGTAAAAAAAAGTATACGTGAATGTCAAACAGACGCTTTACTGTGGATGAAAAGCTTCTTAGAGAAAAGTTGCCAGATAACTATCATCATATATTTCTATCCACTGTCAGGTCATATTGACTGAATATTATTGGGAGGGGGGAAACATGTTCAATGTGCTCTCTATAAAATTCTTTGTAATAAAAATATTTAGAACTGCCTTTTGGGAACATTACTTTCTAGATATTGTTATTCTAAAAAGCTCTAAAAAAGGATCTGTGATTTGATTTGGTGCCAAGAAAAAAATCATAAATCTCCCTTGCATACTATAAGCAGGTCTTGATTCATCTCAAGTTGTGGTGTGTCTTCAAAGACAAAGGGTTGTGCTCTTTCTAGTGTGGACATGAACTCTTGCATATTATATAAGAGACTGTTGCATCAGTGGAGATGAACAGAAACAAATGAATGAAATGCTGCAAAATACAGTGCTGCTTTATTGAGGAACTTACATCAGATAAAAGAAGTGCATGGATCTCCTCAAAAGTCAAGCTTTTGATTCCAGTACCATGTGGTACATTTATGAATCTGCAGCTGTTTTTAGCTACAACACTAAGATCGATTTAAATCCTGCAGGTGTCTTATGCATAGAAGTGCTTTATGCTGTATTTTAATTGATGAGGTCTTTCAAATTTTCAGAAAAGCATAGTGACTATTATCACTGACATTTGTGCATATAGCTAAAGTCAGTTAAATGTAGATATTACTTATTTAAAGGATTAGTCACTTTCAAATAAAATATTCCTGATAATTTACCCCCATGTCATCCAAGATGTCCTTCTTTCTTCAGTTGAAAAGAAATTAAGGTTTTTGATGAAAACATTCCAGGATTATTCTCATTATAGTGGACTTCAATGGCCTCCAGACAGTTGAAGGTCAAAATGACAGTTTCAGTGCAGCTTCAAAGGGCTTTAAACGATACCAGGCGAGGAATAAGGGTCTTATCTAGCGAAACGATCAGTCATTTTCTTAAAAAAAATACAACTGTATATGCTTTATAAACACAAATGATCGTGCATTCTGTGTACGGTCGTCCGCCGGAAGCTAGATATTTGAATTTATAAAGTTTTAAATATTTATATTTTTCTTACAAAAACACATCGCTTCACTTCAGAAGGCCTTTATTAACCCCCTGGAGTCATATGGATTACTTTTTTTTTATGGATGGATGCATTATTTTTTACTTCAAAACACGATCCCCCATTCACAACCATTATAAACCTTGGAGGACTAAGGATATTTTTAAATATCTCTGATTGTGTTCATCTGAAAGAAGATAGTCATATACACCTAGGATGGCTTAAGGGTGCGTAAATCATGGGATAATTTTCATTTTGGGGTGAACTATCCCTTTAAGTGGTGACTTCTGACTCAATACAGGAGAAAAAAGATAGATGAAATGTAATAAAATAAATACTTGAATGTGTATTTTATATTTTCTTTCCACTAGTCTGAAAGAAGGCAATTTGTGGAAGCAAAATAGCCCAAAATCTCAAAAAGTCTTAAAATTATATTTTCTGTAATGGTTTATAATTGAGGCTATATATTAATCAGGTTGGAACACAGAAGAACTGTCAATCAAAGAAGTCAAATGTTTATCTGTTTCTGTGTGGGTTAATAATATTGCTTCCAAAAACAACTCTGAGCTATTCCACCCCAAAACTGACTTGTTACTATAAACTTGAACATATAAGTTTATAAGTCAATATATGTTGAAAAAGTAAACAATCAAAATAGTAAACATAAATACAAGCCAAACATATTTTGAATATTTATTTATACTTTTATTAAGTATATTTTAATCAAAAGATTAGGTACAAATATAGGCCAAGCAGCTACTTTCTAATTTTTAGTTTCAAAGAAGTAAACCAATAGCAGACTTGAATAAACAACTTTTTTTTTTTTTTTGTAGGGACTTGGATAGAGGATCATTAAAAAAATACACCAACAAATAAAGAGGAAGGTACTGTAAAATGCTTATTCACATTGCTGTCTACCAGTGTTTCATGAACTTTTTATGAACTTTACTAAATAACTTAGATTTCACTGTGATTATTTACAACCACTCATCCCTGACCTTTCTACAAACTAGGTAATATTTAAAAATAAACTTTCACATGAATTATCTGTAAGACAGCAGAACTAGACCACAGATTAATCTTGAGTATCATAAATATCTGTTATGGAGATCTTCTGCACAACGCACATTTGAATTTTTATAGTGATTTGACAGGGTTCTGATCTTACATGTTCCTCATGAGATCATCCGGTAAAAGGAACATTTCTGCCATACAGTACATCATGTCTGGAAAACCCGTCATGCTTCCCGCTTCAAGGAGTAACAGGAGAGCACAAGCCAAACGTCTCCCACATGCAGTCAGTATGCAGATATAACTTATGGGTTTGGATACCATCACTTTAACACAGAAAGATCTACGGAGCTTTTATTGGCAGAGAATCAAGTACAGTGTAGAGAGCTAATGCACATTTAAGCTTACAGGAGGATATTAATTATTATAAGTTATCATAGGCAGATCCTTTAGATCAACTTCTTGAAATGAACATCCATAACTCAGTGAAGTTGTGCAGTGTCCAGATGGTTTCATCTTTTGATTTAGTTGCTGATTATTTTTTAATAAACACAGTTCTTCTCTATATTGAAATAAATGTGGTAAATATCTTAAATGGACACACTTACTGGTACAGTTACAGTAATAATGTACTAAGTACCTACATACACTTGTGTAATTGTTTTGTGAAGCTAACTTGTAATTAAACAAATGCTAGTTGTGTTATTACTAGTAATTCACATGATTATCTACCAACATGTAATGTGTTAAAAACGGTTAAATAACAACAATAAAAAAGATTAAATTATACTGATGTACCAGTTTCTAACTTTACAAATACATTTAGAAAAGAGTGCATTTACTGTATATTAATTAGTGACCAACATTAGTGTGATTTATTTTTAACATTTATTTTCTTATATATATATATATATATATATATATATATATTCTATGCCAGCTCCGATTTAGATCTAGNACATGAAAAAATGCATACACTCTTAAAAATAAATGTTCTTTATTGGCATTGATGGCTCTATGAAGAACTTTTAACATCCATGGAAACTTTCAAGTTGACAAAAGGTTATTTATAATGGAAAAGGTTCTTTAGATTATTAAAATATTCTTTGCATTAAGAAAAAATGGTTCTTTTATGAACTATACACTGAAAGGTTCTTCAGGGAACAAAAAATGGTTCTTCTATGGCATAACTGTGAAAACCCCGTTTGGAACCTTTATTTTTAAGAGTGAATGGTGGCAGATTAGTTTTAGTCAATAATTAGTCATAGTATACTATTACTATTATTATTATAGCCTTAGTAATAAAAATACTAACAGTAATGATTTTGTACATGTTCCTGTTCATATTTCAAACAGGTCAGCTGACACTTCCTGTCCTTACTGGGAATACTGCATCACTGCTGTAAACCGGACACCTCTTACACTGAAATTAAAGCACAAGAATTATGAATATTGTGAATACTTTAGCAAAAGGCAGTGATTTAAATAAATAAATAAAATCTCTGTCATGACAGATGTACTGACATCTGTACATGTCAGTACAAGTGGCCTCAGAATGGATCGCAATATGTGCTTGAACCAAACAAATGTCACAGCATGAATTTAGTTTGCTTTGAGTCTATGGTGCATTCAGCTAGGAGGAGGAGGAGGAGGAGGAGAAGGAGAAGGAGAAGGAGGAGGAGGAGGAGGAGGAGAAGGAAGATGAGGAGGAGAAGGAGAGGGGAAAGGAGGAGGAGAAGAATGAGGAGAAGGGGACGGACAAGGAGGAGGAAGAGAGGGAGAAAAAGGAGGAGAAGGTGAAGGAGGAGGAGGAGAAGGAGAAGGATGAGGAGGGGGATGAGGAGGGGGAGGAGGAAGAGAAGGAGGAGAAGAATGAGGAGGGAGAAAAAGTTGGAGAAGGAGGAGAAGGAGAGGGAAAAGGAGGAGGAGAAGGACAAGAAGAAGGAGGAGGACAAGGAGGAGGAAGAGAGGGAGAAAAAGTAGGAGAAGTAGGAGGAGGAGAAGGAGAGGGAAAAGGAGGAGGAGAAGGATAAGAAGAAGGAGGAGGAGAAGAATGAGGAGAAGGGGACGGACAAGGAGGAGGAAGAAAGGGAGAAAAAGTAGGATAAGGTGAAGGAGGAGGAGGAGAATGAGAAGGAGGAGGAGGAAGAAGAGAAGGAGAAGAATGAGAAGAAGAAGAAGGACAAGGAGGAGGAAGAGAGGGAGAAAAAGTTGGAGAAGGAGAAGGAGATGAAGGAGAAGGAGGAAGAGATTGAGAAAAAGAAGGAGGAGGAGAAGAATGAGGAGAAAAAGAAGGACAAGGAGGAGGAAGAGGAAGAGAGGGAGAAAAGGAGGAGGAGAAGGATGATGAGAAGGAGGAGGAAGAGAAGGAGAAGAAGGAGAAGGAGGAGGAAGAAAAGGAGAGGAAGAAGAAGAAGAAAGAGAAGGAGAAGGAAAAGGAGGAGGACAAGGGTAAGGAGAATTACATTATTCAATAGGACTGAGTTGAAACAGTGTGAATAAAAAGTGAACTTTGACAAAAAGTAGACCAAGTGTCATTTGAGTCTACTTTCAAGCCCAGATACAGTATGAATGCTAAGAAAACTGGATTCCTTTGTATTCAGTTCACTTTTGGGTCAGCACTTTTCAGCTGAGTTTGTCTCTTTTAAAGAGATTTTACAGTAAGTGTGAAGAGTAACTATTAAATGTGAGAAATAAAATACATAATGTGGTATAAAAAAAATAAAAAAAGGGAAAGAAAAAAGAAAAGAAAAAAGAGGCTCCCAAAATCATTTTTGCACACTGTTTAAAATGAGACTTTTTAGTTCTTTTAGCTTTGATATTCAGTCAAGAGCAATATTAAATGCTCGCTGTGCTGCAGATCAAATTACAACCACAATATTTGTCAGATTTATCTGAATGTAATTTTTTGACTAAATCGTGCAGTCCTAGTGGTTATGTATTTAAAATACAGTTATTGATTTCACAGCATGTGCAGTCATCATGAGAAGGGGGAATACTGACCACACTGCACTGGCAGCTCCAGTGGAACATAGTTTCTATGGCATAGATGGATATAGGCAGAGGCCAGTGTGCAAAAGGCTGGTTTGGAAACATCTGCATGCTCATCACGTATGCACTCCAATTCTTCACACTTCAAAATGAACTGCACAGGGTCCACCTAAAAAGGACAGAAAACGCTTCATCCGAAAAATGTACACTCATTAATGCAATGTAAAAATAAAAACAGTGCGACTTAAAGAGAATACATCTGAAGTTCATTTTGTTGTTTACTATTGCATTCTTTCATTCTCTTATTCATTTCCTCACTCCCCCCGAGGAGTGGATGTCTTTTGATCAATCCAATCAAAGAGATCTTTATATACACTGGCTTGTAATAGTTAGCACATGTCGTTGAGTGAGAGGAAACGGAGTAGTTACCACTCTGAAACAAGGGCTCAAAGGAGAATTTGTGGACAAGAACAGAAATTCGCAGGACAGGGAGTTGGCAGTGCCATTCTGACAGATTTCAGCTTTCCTGCTGGCACATTCCAAATCCACCTAAAGCAAAGGGCATGAAAATATTACATTAGGTCCACACAGTCTTTACTCAGACACCCTTGTGCCATTGCAAATCCGTGTGACATTCTTCTCTCCCGTGGAACATAAAAGATGTTTTGATTAATGTTGACACTGTTCTTTTTCCGTACAGTGGAACCACAAAGGTTCATACGTCTGAAAATATGCAACTGCAAATTATCTTTATTATCGTTAACTAAAACTTTTAAAAACATTACTGTTAATGGAAATAAAGCTTAAATAAAATAAAATATAAATATTAGTTGAAAAACAAACTACATGAAAATTAGAAATGTTGCCTTGGCAATAAACTAAACGTTAAAATTATTAAAGGGTTAGTTCACCCAAAAATGAAAATTCTGTCATTAATTACTCACCCTCCGTTCATCTTCAGAACACAAATTAAGATATTTTTGATAAAATCTGATGGCTCAGTGAGGCCTCCATTGCCTCACTGAGAAAAAGAAGGAAGCTTTACAAATCTTTTGTCTCGAATCAGTAGTTCAGAGCATGTATCAAACTGCTAAAGTCACACCCCCAGTGGTGAATAATTGAAATTTCGAAACACTTATGACGTATCGAAGCCTCGTTTACTGAAATCGTGTGACTTTGGCAGTTTGATATGCACTCCGAACCACTGATTCGAAACAAAAGATTCGTAAAGCTTCGAAGCTTCATGAAGCAGTGTTTTGAAATCGCCCATCACTAGATATTGTTGAATTAAGTTGTTATTTTGTTTTTTGCCGCACAAAAAGTATTCTCGTTGCTTCATAACATTAAGTTTGAACCACTGTAGTCACATTAACTGTTTTAAATACGTCTTTAGTAGCTTTCTATGCATTGAAAGTGTTAATTATCTTGCTGGCAATGCAGGCCTCACTGAGCCATCGGATTTCATCAAAAATATCTTAATTTGTGTTCCGAAGATGAACGAAGGTCTTACAGGTGTGGAAAGACATGAGGGTGAGTAATTAATGACAGAATTTTCATTTTTGGGTGAACTAACCCTTAAAATGGAAAAAATCAAAACTAAAACTAAAACTGAACTAAAAATGAATAAAACCTAAATATAAATACAAAAATAAATAATAAAATGAGAAAATGAGAAAAGCACATAAAATTTCTTAAAATTAAAATATATAGTTCAGTCTTGAAACTCTAGAGGGCGCAGTGCAATCTGCAACAATCACATCATTAAAGCATGGCACAAGCTGATTGTCCTCTGCTGATCCTGCAGCCAATGAAATTGCTTGTTCAACACTTAAACAGTCTGGTTCAGTGTTTGTTGTGGGCTAGTCCTGCAGCACGTTATCAGAGCTCCTCTGAAACCCTCCACCTCCCCCAGCTCCACCTGCCTAGATCTGCTACAGTATTTATAAATGTCTATTCATACAGCAGCAGCATATCATGATTGTCATGCTGTCATGATTGAACTAAAATTAACATGAAAACTAAAACTAAAAATTAAATAACACTGCTGAAAATTAATTTTGAGAGCTGTTACTATATTTGTATGGTATTCTTTTTTGGGGTCTTGACACTGGTCACTATATGCCTTTACTGAATGGATAAGAACAGTGTGAACATTCTTCAAAGTTTCACATTTTTGTTCAGTAGAAGAAATTCATGTTTGGATTGACATGACAGAGAGTAAATTACTTGAAAAGAAATTAACTATTGCTTTAGCTCTTTACTTCTAGCCCACTTCTGTTATACATTGTGTTATAAGATACATTATTATTAAAAATACAAAAGAGCATGCACAGGCTAAGTACATATGAAGAAAAATTATAGAAATAATGCTGTGGTTTACGTCTGTTTTAGTTGTGCTGTGATCTCATATGTTAAACAGGTGTACATTCCTCACAGGTTTCTTTCGCTACCTGCCAGCTGTGAGTAAACTGAAGCACACTGTGTGTGTGGGAGCCATCTGGCAGAAGAAGCTCGTTAGCTGCCTCATTATCATTGGTTCCTAAAAGACCAGTGGACACACCTGAAAAAGATTTATTAAAATAACATGTTAGACCATGATGCATATTAGAATGATTCACCGCAACCAGAGAATACGGTGGTTTTAAGGGCCATTAAATCTATTAACACATCATGTTACAGAATATTAACATTTATAATAGTAAGCAACAATGACTGCCCACTTTCCTTGGTTCAAGAAAATATTTTCACATCCATTTTTTTTCATAACCACTGAAAAAAATTTCTAGTTCTAGGCCTTGAACTAAACCAGCCAGCTCAGAGATGAATCATACATTTATAACATTTAATACAAAGCATTTTTTTTTTGATAATTAGAAAAAAAGACAAAGATACAAGACTGTGCATTTGTCTTTTATGAAGGTGTTAGCTGTTTATCCCAATAATTTATTTTTAAGAAATAGATACTGTTATTCAGCAAGGATTCATTAAATTGATCAAAAATTAGAGAAAATTAGACATTTACAAATTATTTCTGTTTCAAATTATTGCTGTTCTTTCTAAGTTCCTGTTCCTCAAAGAATCCTAAAATTCCAGCTTTGTCATCACAGGAATACATTGCATTTTGGGGCAGCATGTGTTTGTACATCAGGAGTATGTGGTCATCTTTTGACATGAATTTCTCTGATTGATAGATCTCACTTCAGGATTGTGGTATTTGGTATATACAGTGCTCAGTGTAAATGAATACACCCCCTTTGAAAAGTAACATTTTAAACAATATATCAATGAACAAAAACAATTTCCAAAATGTTGACAAGACTAAGTTTAACATAACATCTGTTTAACTTATAACATGAAAGTAAGGTTAATAATATAACTTAGATTACACATTTTTCAATTTACTAAAATTAGGGTGATGCAAAAATGAGTACACTCCACAACAAAAACTACTACATCTAGTACTTTGTATGGCCTCCATGATTTTTAATGACAGCACCGAGTCTTCTAGGCATGGAATGAACAAGTTGGCGACATTTTGCACATCTATCTTTTTCCATTCTTCAAGAAAGACCTCTTTTAGAGACTGGATGCTGGATGGAGAGTGATGTTCAACTTGTCTCTTCCCCATAGGTGTTCGATTGGGTTCAGATCAGGAGACTTTAGCTACAGTATTCTGACTGATAAGTAAAGCTTTGCTGATCTTCTTGTAGCCTTCACCTTTCTGGTGTAAAGAAATTATTTTCTTTCTCAGGTGACTCTTGTGACATTTCTCTTCCATGTGGTGCCATTGCTGACAGCATGAAATGGGAAGGGGTTTTAATACCCTTTCATAGTCAACTGTCTGCTGGGAACCTGTGTAATGAATAATTAGACTCACCTGTGGTTAAATTCTTTTTAAATTAGACATTCGTAGTCTAAATTTTAGCTTTGCTCCAGAGACTTTCAGTGGGGTGTACTCATTTTTGCATCACCCTAGTTTGAGTAAAACGGAAAATTTTGTTCTCTAAGTTATATTATTAACCTTACTTTCATGTTATAAGTTAAACAGATGTTATATAAAACTTAGTCTTGTCAACATTTTGGAAATTGTTTTTGTG
>RJVU01064619.1:410801-448558 GCA_003731715.1 Anabarilius grahami
TGTATATATATACTTTTTTTTTTTTGCCATATCAGAATAGCATATACCATCAGAGCTCTGAGCACATGGTAGAACTGTCTTGAGAGTTTTAGCAACATTTTATTACTAATGATCTTACCATGAAGCCATCCATCTAGGATCACACTGCAAACTTCTAAATGTGGGTCACATGAGACCCGAAGTCCTCTCTCATTGGACACCTCAATGATATTCCCATCCTTTCTGATAGCCACTTCATGGTTAGTGTATGGTATGTTCATTACGTGGCAATTAACCTCCACCTAAAATTGGCAATTTTTGTATAAACATTTTTAATTAGATAATTTTTCAGATAAAGTTTTTAAATTAGCTATGAAACCAATATTGGACATCAAAATGACAATAGGATATACCTCTCCATTTGGGTGAATTGCCATCACCGTGTTTTGCATTTGCACCTCAAGCGAGCGACGTTTGAACCGGACAGTCTTGAGTGCAATGCTGAAGGTGTGATTGATGACATCAACGGCTAGGATGAAGTCACAGGAAGCAGGGAGTTTGAACAGATGCCCATCAAATGTCACCAAATAGACATCTGCCACTAGAAATGCCTGATCTGGACAGAGGAAATAAAGTACAAAGACAGATGTGACAAAATGGAGAATAATCACCTTTAAAAATAACCTCTATGACTTTCGGGTTACACTTTATTTCGATAGTCCACTTTTGACATTCTACTAACAATAAGTAACTTTGCAACTACAGTACATGTCATCTAACTCTCATTAATGTACAACAACATTTCAACTAATATGCATTAGAGTATTAGTAGACTGTTGACATGTACAGTGTAGTTGCAAAGTTACTTAGAAAGTTACTTTATACAGTAGAATGTCTGTTGAATGTCTGTTGGGGACCATCACAATAAAGTGTTAGCAGATGTTAAGCAGACACTCTACTCTATAATACTCTAACGACTGGTAGTTGAAATGTAGTTGCAAAGTTACTTAAAGTTAGTAGAATTTATAAAGTGGACTATATCCAAATGAAGTGTTACTGACTTTCTTTCTTCTGCTGAACATAGAAGAACATTTCTGAAGAACGTTGGGGACCAAACAACATTAGTCTCCACTGATTTTCATTGTATTGAGAAAAAAACAAATTTAAATATCTATTTTTATCATACAGGTTTGGAATTATATGGTGGTGAGTAAAAGATGTCATTTTTTCAGAGAACTATCTCTAAATAGTGATTTCATGAATCTTATGAATAGAAAATGCATCTAAAGTTGGAAAATCCCAGAGGTTTAGATTAACTCAATTAGTGGTCTAGAGCTGGAAAACGTGTTCAAACAGAAAACAGAGCTAAAGACTCTGAAACACTCTGAAACTGTGAAATAACTCACAGTTGACAGGACTGTCCATTATCTTCCTCTTCAGCCGGTAGAGCTCTGCTGTTGGACTCACAGAATTCAAGGCCAGTAGAGGCTTCAAGACAAATTCCTCCAGAAGAACTTCAGTCACACCTGCTTTCTTCACCTTTAGCCATGGGCCGACAGGAAGGGGCACCCTAAAGATCAGCTCACCCTCACTGGAGTAACAGACAGTTGTGCAGAAAAAGTTTGGAAAAGTTTGTATATAATTAACAATAACGCTGTCCTGTCACTTATTTTACAAGAGGGAATTTACAGGATTGTTTTTTCATAATTTTATTGATTTATTTACGTATTTATTTGCCGTGATGTCCACCTGATTTTTTTAAAAGTTAAAAATACATTTACAATAGTGATAAATACATAGATCTGCATTAAACATTGGTGAGTCGTAAGGAACTGGTGGTAGAATTTTTGTTAAGCGTGCCAGAGGTTCTGGGTTGTAATCCACCCTTGAAGAGTATTTTTTTTCTCATTAAAACCAAAGATGTTCACCAGTGATTGTATATCAAGAGCAGGGACACATTTGGGTGCATTTTGTTTTGTGATTCCATCGGAACAAATAGAGAGTCTCTGCAACAGCCTTAAGCAATAGATTAAAGCACTTGTTTGTGTAAAGACAAGTGCCAAGAGAGCACTGTTGCCTTCTACCACTAATAACAACAGCAACAATAACTCAGCATGATTTTAAAAACAACACATTCCAATGTCAGATCACCTCTTATTTAACACAAATGAGTGAATTGCTAATCAAATGGAGATGTTTCTCTTATATGAGATACATCTGTACTGCGAGATGCTTCAAAAAAAGGTGGGGACAAAATTAACGCTGGCAAAAAGTGGTGGGGACATGTCCCACCCTTAAATTACGGCTACGCTTTATCACACAAATCACATGTGAAGGTGACAACTGAAAATTAGGCTAAATAGAAGATGAGCTTTCAATCACAAAAAGACAAATAACTGACAAATAACTTCAATCACCAAGTGACAATAAATACAGCAATAATATAAACAGATGCAGCAAACAGTGAAACGAAAAAGTATCTGTTATCTGCATAATTTATTCATGTCATGTAGCATTGCTGGAATATGGAGTATCATATTATTATCCAGAGATTTCAAACTTTGATGGACATTTGCTGCCTATGTGGAGTGGGTGCTGGTGAACTGCGGAACCCCATTCACCGTCTGCTCTGCTGAGGAAGACATCACCAGCCCCACTCCAGACCCAGAGCCCAGCCAGCCACATTCCATACCCTGCACGGAGCTTATGCCAGAGCCCACCGCAAACACAGAGCCTGAGCCTGCCGCGATGCCAGTGCCAGAGTAAACACCTGAGCCAATCATTGTCCCAGAGCCTGAGCCCAAGCCCCACAGTGTGTGAGCCTGCAACATTGTCCCTGCCAATGAGTGTGCTTGTGGAGTTCAAGGACATGGAGTAGAGCTATGCTCACAGTCTAGTCTCTGAGGGTGAGCTGCAGCCTCTGCAATATGCAATGAAGAATTGGAAGAGGAAATTCCCTTTAACCTCCTGCTGCCGCTGGTCCAACCCGGCTTCAAGTCTCCTGTATCCCCACTGGTCCCGCTCAGCTCCAAATATCCTGTATCTCCGCCGGTCCCGCCCAGCTCCAAGTCTCCTGTGTCTTCAAAGATCCCTCCCAGCATTCCTCTTACACCTCCTCTGCCTATAACAGCCAGTTCCTCAGCCCCGCCTCCTTTGTCCCTCGGCTCCTCCTCTGACTCTGCTGCATGGATCTGCCACGGGTCTTCAGCTCTGCCTTGGCAAGAGGATCCCCTGGCTCCGCCTCCAGCCTCTGAGCCAGTCACTCAACCTCAGCTCAATGACCAGTCGTCTCCACCTTGGCTCCTCCTTCCCTCGGCACATCTGGGACCATCATTCTTATGGCTTCACCGGGCTCCCTCATCCCTCCGGCTCCTCCTTGGTCTGATATCGCTCTGCCAGTGCCACAGACCTATGGGCCTTCAGCTGCGCTTTGTCCCTCCACCCCTATGGCTCCTTCGGGCTCCGCCTTTCCTCTGGCTCTACCTTGGACGCTTGAGGCTGCAGCTCCAACTCGTTCTCCAGATCCAATGTGTCGCTTGGACTCATCAACTCTTCAGCTCCGCCTGGGTTTTCACCTCCATCGGCTCCATCTCAGTCTGTCGTCCCCCTGGGTCTACCAGCCAAGTCTCTATCATGGCTACTCTCTGGTCTGGGTCCTCACCTGGCTCCTCATGCTCTCATCTCCTCACTGACTCCTCCCACCATCATCGCCGCCCTGGTTTCTGCTGGCATCATCTATTGTTTACTGCCATTCACCAGTCCCTCATCCTCCTCCTAACCCCCCTTCCTCCCTCCTCAGTTGGACTTGTTACAGCGCGAGGACGCGCCTTCCGGGAGGGAGAGCTACTGTAACAGTCTCGTTCTGTTTTGGTTTCATTTTCATTCTGTTTTATGTTCCGCTTTGCCTGAGTTCTGTTTGCTAGTTAGTTTCTATGGTTTCTGATTGGATTGCTTTCACCTGTTGTACATTTAGTCACATTGTTATCTCTGTAAATTTAAACCCTGAGTTTCCTCTGTTTCCACTTGTTCCGTGTCGTCTTTAGTTTATGTGGTTGTGTGTATTTCTCCTGGTTATCTCCTGAGTGTCACCTTGTTGGATTTATTAAAGACTGTTCTTGTTCTCTACTCCTTTCGTTGTGTACTTTATCACAAGCCAACTTCGAAATGGCACTATTGTGGTGTACGTGTGCTGGGAGCCTCATAGCAGCATGATTTATGTGAACTACTGGGTTATTGATATTAATCAGATTATGATATTAATCATAAGATAAGAATTTCATGGGGTAAGAATGTTGGTAACCAGGGGTGCGTTTCCCAAAAGTTCCGTCGTTACTTACATAGTTCAACGATTTGGTGTT
The DNA here is from genome assembly GCA_003731715.1 of Anabarilius grahami. Taxonomy (NCBI): domain Eukaryota; kingdom Metazoa; phylum Chordata; class Actinopteri; order Cypriniformes; family Xenocyprididae; genus Anabarilius; species Anabarilius grahami. Next base: position 415,139 of record RJVU01064619.1, read on the forward strand.
TCCAGAAAGCATCGTTCAAACGAACATTCGCAAACTGCATCGCAAACTTGTGAGGTTGGAACGACAGCTCTCGAGCTGTGGTTAGAAGCATAGTTTCTTGTTTTTATGACGTGGACTTAATAAATCGTTATCTTGAGCAAAATAAGCAAGTTGACATTAAGTACAATGTATACCTTTTATTTCGAATAAATACAAATGTCATTTATATATTTTAGTTTGTCAAGAGATTTAAAGCATCGTTTTTGAAGAGTGCACATGTGCGTATGTGCTCCAGTACGTAAGAACAAGCATTTGATTTAATCTGGAAATAAAGCAAAATAACTGAGGAAAATGAGAATTAGTCCTCTAATGACATGTCTGTAATTTATAGCAGAAATTCTAGCAGAAATTCTAGCATTAATTTGATCTCAAACGGATTCATTTAAAGAAGTTTTTACTCCACCACCTGCGTAACGTCATTCACCAACGTGGTTGAACGACAGGTTTGTGACAGTACGGTTTCGGGAAACAGTCGTGACTAGCTAGTTGATTTGTTCAACAATGCATCGTACTATGGTAGTTCAGCAGCGAGTTACATCGCACCCCAGACTGACTTCCACCACTGACTTCCATTATATGGAGGGGGAAAAAGCAAACAAAAGAACATAAAAGAAGATATTTTGAGAAATGTCTGTTTGTTTGTTTAAGTACGAAAGTCAAACAGGTTTGAAATGACTTGGGGGTGAGTAAATGATGACAGAATTTTAATTTTAGGGTGAACTATCCCTTTAAGTTAAGATTTGTTGTATTAAATCACCTTTTTTTTGTGATAACGGGAACAACTTCTCATTTTTTGTGGTGAAGGGATGTTATGTGACCCGTTCAACTCTACAAAATTGTTTTGGCTGATGTTTATTGTCGGGATGCTTCTTAAATGTTCTGTTCCAGATCTCACCACATCATTTAAATCAAATTGAGCTCAGAACTTTGAATTTGAGAATTCTGTTGTTGATTTACTTCTGTGTTTTGGATTGTGGTCATATCGCATGAGTTTTAGATCATGTCTTGACAATCCACTATACAACTTAAAATTCATTGGTCCCTCAATGATTTAGACAGTCCAGACCCTCAGGCATCAGAGCAGCTCCACATCCCTCTGCAGACATATGTCTCACAGTTGGGGATGAGGTTTTGTTGTTGGTATGCTTTGTTTTTAAAAAAAACATCCCGCTGTGTATAATTAGCAAACAGATAAACTTTGTCTCACTTGCCCACAGAACATTAATCCAGTAGTGCTTGCAGCTTCCAGGTGGTCTTAAACGAACTTGAAATAGGAAAGTGTGTTATTTTGGAATGCTGTGGTTGTTATGATCAGTGGAGGGTGAATTTCTGATGGTCTGTTATCACGTGATATTATATTGACTGTGCAGTGGTGTACTTCAAAGTGTATTTAAAAAAAAATTGTACTTGCATATAACATTAATGAAATAAAATCCACCAAAGTGTACTTAAAGAGAGTACATTCTCATGACTGTTTCTCAACACACTTAAGTAGTGTTGCTGCATGTTTGTTTTATTTGTGCAATTTTGTTGAAGTTTTCAATAACAGCCCCAGTTGCAGTTCTGTCTACTCCATTTACATCAGGCAGAAGTACATGCTCAACCAGCTGCCTGCCATTGCCTTTAACATCTTCAGTCATTACCAGCTCAGTTTTTTTGGTTCGTACAATCAGCATTTTGGCCCTACAGGACAATTTTTCTGTGCCCCTTCATAGTAAGACTGTTAATAAGGATTTTACCATCAAATTGTTTAGACAGAGATGTCTTATCACCCTTTTGTTGTTGATGTCAGGGAATATTCAATCAAATCCTAGGCCATTTGATTGTTCATTTTCAGATATTTTGGCAAACAAATCTATACATTCATTAACTTTTGATTGTTTTTTTACTCCTATCTGTTATAATCATGCATTTAAACCATCTCTCACTGATAAAGTTAAGGAATGGCAAAGCAAAGGAATTTTCAGTGTTAAAGATGTATACTTTAATAAGGATTTTGCCTCCTTTTCTCAGCTCAGTGAGAGATTCAGTCTCCCTTCTTCTCATTTCTTCAGATATCTTCAGGTCAGGAGCTATGCTCGAATTAGGATTTCAAATTTTGAAGTTTTGTCTTCAGATTGTAAAATGTTTGACTTATTCTCAAATTCTCCTAATTCTAGAGGCCTAATATCCTTATTTGTTAATGCTTTTAAAGATGAAACAGACTTTTCCTCCCTTCAGTTGAAAGCTGCTTGGGAAGAAGACCTGGGGATTCAGATTTCCGAGAGTGACTGGGATAAATGCCTTTTGTCTGTTTATTCATGCTCTATAAATTCAAGACATCAACTTATTCAATATAAGGTATTACACAGACTTCACTATTGTAAAACAAAGCTTAGCAAATTATATCCTTCCATCTCCCCATATGTGATAAGTGTAAAGCTGCTGAGAGTACCCTGGCACATCTTTTCTGGTATTGTGTACAAATTCAGAGTTTTTGGCTAGAAATTTTCCAGTTTCTTGCCAAGGTTTATAACTGTGTTTTACTCCCCGATCCAATGATAGCAATTTTTGGCTGGTCAGATTTGCTGGAGTCTCTCAGTTTGAAGGTACGGTTACCTGTTCTATATGGAATGATTGTAGCAAAGAAAGTTATTCTGTTGTTGTGGAAGAAAAATGTCAGGCCTCTCTTTTCTGACTGGCTTACTGCACTCACTTCCACCTTACACCTGGAAAGAATGAGATATACCATCTCTGGGAACTCTGCAAAATTTGACAAAATATGGCAACCTTTTTTTTATTTTCTGAAGAGCCACAAGGACTAAAAGACTTACACAGTTATTCCGGATCTGTAACAGTAATTTTCTATAAATATGGTAATTACACTCTGTAGGAAATGTTTTTGTATATCGTCATTCCCCTTTTTTTTTTTTGTGCTTTATTTTACACATTGCGCAGATTGTTATTATACGAAGGGTCTGTTTGTCTGTTGTTGGTTTTTTCTGTATGTTTGTAAAAATCATAATAAAAATATATTTAAAAAAAAACAAAAAAAACTTTTGATTGTTTTTGTAATCGTAAAGGTCTTGGACTAATGCATCTGAACATACGTAGTCTTCTCCCTAAAGTTGCTGAGCTTACTGCTTACGTTCATACTGCAAATCCTGATATTCTTGTCATCTCTGAATCATGGCTTAAGAAATCCATTTCTAATTTTGCTGTCTCAATTCCTGGTTACAATATTTTTCATCAAGATAGAATTTCTAAAGGTGGGGGGGTTGTTGTCTATTGTAAGGATAATTTACAGTGTTCAGTAATTACCTCAAAATCTGTTGCTAAACAGTTTAAATTAATAACTTTAAAAATCGCCATATCTAAAAGCTTCTTTATCACTGTAGCTGGTTGTTATAGACCGCCCTCTGCTCCTGCATGTGCTTTGACTGTTTTAAGTGAAATAATTGCTCCTAACATCTCTTCTGAATTTATTTTGTTAGGGGATCTGAATTGGGACACGTTTGACCCTCCATCATCCTTACAATTACAACTAGATGCACTAAACTTCCCAGATTGTGCAGGATATAACACTAAGACTATGGAATCTGGTTCATTAATTGATATTATTCTTACTAATAGGCCAGAAAGGTATACATCTGGAGTGTTCTGTCAAAGCCTTAGTGATCACTGTAATATAGTCTGTGTCTGCATAGGCTCCACCTCAAGAAATCCTCCGGTGCTTGTTTTCAAACATTTTCTGAAAAAATTTAATGAACAGGCTTTTTTGAATGACCTGGCTGTTATAGACTGGTACAGAATTGGGCTTATTCCTGAAGTTTAAGAGACGTGGGCATATTTAAAATCTTTGTTCAGTACTGTTTTGAACAAACATGCCCCTCTTAAAAAATCGTCTTAGCCCTTGGTTCAGTCCAGATCTGTCAGAGTTTATTCGCCAAAAACACACTCTATGGTGTAGAGCAAAGATTTCTAATAACATCTCTGACTGGCAATCGTACAGGGCTATATGAAATAAATGTACTCAGTCTATTAGACAGGCAAAATCGAGTTATTTCAAACACCATTTGACTTAATGGTTCTGATCCACATAAATTTTGAAATACCATCAAAACAATGGAAAATGAAAACAACTCTTTCCATTTGCCCACGGTAATTAAATACGATGGTGTTGTTATCGCAGACAAATCTAAAATGGTTGATCAATTTAACCGACATTTTGTTAATGCTGGCTGTGCCTATGGGAATAGTTCCGGTACTTCTATTTGTTCTCCTGTCAACTTGGCATCTGTTAGACATTCACCTGCCTTAGGTTTCCCCTCCTTCTCCTTTCAGTCGATACAAAAGATCGAGGTACTTGAGGAATTGCTCAACCTGGATATTCATAAATCTGCTGGACTGGATGAATTAGATCCATTATTTTTAACGAAATCAGCTTATATTATTGCAGCGCCTATCACTTGCATTTTTAATCTCTCACTCCATACTGGTGTTTTCCCTAGGGACTGGAAATCTGCTGCTGTAACCCCACTTTTTAAAGGGGGTGATTTAAATTGCTATAGACCCATTTGCATTTTGCCCTGTCTCTCTAAAATACCAGAGAGGTTGGTCAACAAGTAGCTCATGCACCATTTGGAGACTTATAATGTTTTTAATCAGTTTCAGTCTGGCTCCAGATCCGGCCATAGTTGTATCACCGCTACACTTAAGGTTTTTAATGACATCATATGTGCCAATGACAACAAGGAATATTGTGTAGCTGCATTTGTTGATCTGGCAAAGGCTTTTGACTCTGTGGACCATGAAATATTGCTGGATAGGCTAAGAGGTATTGGATTTTCTGAGAGCTGTCTGGCTTGGTTCAAGAGTTACTGTTCTGGTCGTTCACAATCAGTAAGGGTGGAGGGGTTTTGGTCAGATCCCCTGGCCCTATTTAAAGGGGTCCCACAAGGAAGCATATTAGGGCCTATACTTATTAATATTTATGGTAATGGTATTGCTCTTGCTGCAGGTGATTCTCACGTACACTTATACACTTATGACACTATCATTTATACATTTAGTTCTTCCTTAACCATTGCACTGTCTTTATTGCAGGCCGGTTTTACTCGCATCCAACATGCTTTCTCTTGTCTTCAATTAGCTTTAAATCTAAATAAAACGGTTTTTAACAGAAATCTACCACATGTTGAAAATCTGCCTAAAATGTTCTCATTGGATGGCTCTGAGATCGATTATGTTGAATGCTACAAATATCTTGGTATCTGGCTTGATAGAAAATTGTCATTTGAAACTCACATAAATGTAGTGCTCAGAAAGGTTAAATCTTGTATTGGTTTTCTTTATCGTAATAAATCTTCTTTTACACATTCTTTAAAACAGTTTTTGGTTAAAATGACAGTGCTTCCAATTTTGGATTATGGTGATGTAGTTTACAGGTCTGCTTCAAAAACTCTCCTTCATAAACTGGATGTTATTTTACCACACTGCAATCCGCTTTGTGACTGGAGCTTCGTTTAACACTCACCATTGTCACTTGTATTCTTTATTGAACTGGTCTTCTCTTCATTCTCGTAGACAAATTCATTGGTTTCTGTTCATTTATAAAACTCTTATTGAAAAAACTTCATCATATTTACAGTCATTTCTTAATGTTCATAATACAAATCGTAATCTGCGCTCTAGCAGTTTCATTAATCTCTGCATACCTAAAGTCTGTACCTCCTTTGGTCGTTGCTCTTTTCAGTTTTCTGCAGCTTATGATTTGAATCATCTGCAGCAGACTTTAAAGCTTAGTTCATTTATATTGCTTTCTTCCTTTAAAAATTCAATTCAGTCAATAATTCAAGATCATTGTACTTGTTTTCAGTTATTTGTTTGCTTTTATATGTCACCAGTGTTGGGCATGTTACTTTAAAAAAGTAATTAGTTATAGTTACTAGTTACTTCTCACAAATAGTAACTGAGTTAGTAACTGAGTTACACCATTATAAAAGTAACTAATTACCAGGGAAAGTAACTATTGCATTACTTAAAAAAAAAAAAAATATGTCAAATAACTTGGATGCCTCCAATATGTTAAATGAATTAAATGGACATTAAATTGAAAAAAAAAAAAAATTATTATAAAACATTATACACTAATCTACACGATTTTAATGTTTCTCTGGGACAATGTGAGAGACACTTATCAAATTCAATATATTATTGTAAATATATCATTACTATAGTGAAACAATAAAACAAAATAGATGGTGTAGAACTTTTGATATTTATTGCACAGACCACAACTGGCCAACAAATAAGCCTAAAAATAAATTATGCTTGATCCGACTCGACTCATGATCCGCTCTTGCTCGCATTAATTTTCTCTGTACTTTACTACGTGCTGGTAGCCATTAAAGAAAATGTATTTAGTTTCATATTTATGTTTAAATAGGTCTATCATAATGTTATTTTTTAATTTCAACTGTTTGATTATGAAAAGTGAATAAATAAGAAGCAAATATAGCAGACAATATAATCATGACATGGAGGCGCCGGCGCGATCACTTGCACGTGAAGGCTGCTTGCCTCACAGACATGAGAAATATATCTATAGAAAGCTTGAAATGTCTACTTTTAAATGAAACTTAAAAACAAAAAGAAATAGGCTACTCTCTGATTATGTAATCCGAATTAAATGTGCATTCTCTCTCGAGGCGCGTCCAGTGCGGAGATGATGAGAGTCAGCAATGTCAACTTCATCTTTGCAGCCGACACTGATTCAGAAAACATTAGTTTATTAACAAACAATTAAAATGTCTCTTTGCTGTTTTTTTTACATTCATAATCATTACTTTTGCCGGTTCTTAAGCTTTATGCGTGCGCTTGAGTGCTATATAGCTTATATTACGTAAACGCTCATTATTATGGTTTATTCTCTCCAGTATTTAAGAAATTAAATTAATATAAATGTGATTAGTCAACTAATGGCTTAAATGAACAACTACTAGTGGACTAGAAAAAACTTTTCACATATTTTCGATCCAGCATGTCACAAAGGGTTTTCTGGTTTGAGCTTGCGCTCTGCTCACATGCTCTGACACAGAGCATTGTTATTATCATTTTAAAATTATATTTGTGTATGACTAATCTGTACTATTTTAACCTATGTGTCCCACCCCAACACACACACACATACACACACCAGAGAAAAAACTTTGCAGGTCCTATGGCTACTCGGATGAAAACCGCTTCAGTGAGCTCAATTATAGTAACGCCGCATTTTATTGTCAGAAACGGTAACAGCGTTGTAACGGGGGAAAAAGTAATTTGTTTGATTACTCGTTACTGAAAAAGTAACGGCATTTATTTATACGCCGTTATTCCCATTACTGTGTTATTTGTTACTCTATTATGTTTTCTATTGTATTACACCTGCCTTTTATGCTGCCTCTTGGCCAGGTCATCATTGTAAATGAGAACTGGTTCTCAATTGACTTACCTGGTTAAATAAAGGTTAATAAATAAATAAGTACACTTTAAAAAAGTGCACTTTATATTAATGTCAAATTAAAAGTTTTACTTTGAAGTAGTTTAAATTATTTTGTTTTAATTATCTTTAGAAGAAAATGCAACATTGTAACAAATTTAGTTTATCTATAGGTGTTAAAACGCTCTAAAACACTCTAGCCAAGTTCAGTGAGAACACTTGTTTTGATACAATAGAACAAACAGTGATGGGCCATGTTTCTGGCAGATTTGCAGCATACCTTTTGGAAAACTTGTACATTAGTAAAAGCTGTCTTCTGACACCCACAAGCAGGGCAGCCATTCGGGCCTCCATCCACTGAAAGGTCTGCTGACTCACCTGAAAAACATGACATACATCATCTATTATGTCTATCCCGCTTGATCAACACCATAAGACTTTCAGAAAAACAGATAAAGGCATCTTTCTTGCCATGTCTACTGCAAAGATGGCAACGTGCAAAGCGGTCAGAGACGGCGCCCTCAGGTGAGGATCGTAAAGTATCGCAGGCAAGAGCTCAGACAGTTCTCTGGTCCACATCTGCATTCCTTGCTGCCACGCGGTGTCCAAACGCACCCCTGTCACGTCGTGGTACGCTCCAGCTAGAGTAGCCAGGGGCTCTGCGAGAAATTAAACCTACAATAACACTAATACACACTGACAGGCATTTTCAAATGATAGGAGATGACATGAAACCACAGTTGTGCTGGTGCATAATTGCGACTGGTTTACAGATGCTTATGCAATGATGCGACTAGAACGCTGTCAAAATCAATTACAGATAATGTGACCTTAATTGCCAAAGAAAATCATTTAAAAATGTGCTCAGCGTTTTAGAAAAATGTGTTTCCTGTCAATCACCCAGCGCAGCTCAAAGGGAACTGCGCTCGCAATTGTAAAAAAAATCAGCGGTAACCTGAATGAATGAATAGTGACAGACAGAACTTGATAGGGCAAACTCACTCCTGAGCTCTTGCTGGACCTGTTGAGACATGAGATGCATGATCTGGAGCATGTGCGGTAGGCTATGTGTGAGCGAGTGTCGGAGTGGGCCGGTGGTCCATGCTTTCCACAGCGCTCCTGCTCTCTGCAGCAGCAGGGTTTCGGCTCGCTGGGTCAGAGACAGTGGCCCCTCACTCAGCTCCAGCAGGAACATGCTGTCCCCTGCCTAGATGATAAAAAAATGACACAGCCTAATGCTTACAGAGTCAGACTTGTAACCCGAACGTCGCAGGTTCAAGTCTCAGTACCAGCAGGAAATGTAGGTGAATGAACAGTGCTCTCTTCCACTCTGCTCCGGGTGTGTGTTTATGGTGTGTGTGTGTGTGTGTGTGTGTGTGAACTTGGATGGGTGAAATGCAGAGCACAAATTATATGGGACACCATGTTTGGCTTCACTTTCACTTTGATCAACATGATATTTGATACAGCAAACTTTTTTAATTTAAACTTAATTTAAGATTTAAGATTTCAACTTTCTGACTGAAAGATTTATGCTTTAATTATTTCTGAAATACAATTTTTTAACTACGATTTTTTTGGGACAAATAGTCCAGCATACAACTCCATCAATCCTTTTTGAAAAGCATTTCATGAAGTTGAATGAGATAATTATATACAGTATATACTCTACTGTTCAAAAGTTTGGTGGCGGTAACATTTTTTAATGTTGAAAGAAGTCTGTTATCCTCCCCTGCATTAATTTGATCAACAAACGTGAAATGTTATTACAATTTTTAATGTAGAATATATATTCAAATGTAATTTATTCCTGCGAAGGCAAGGATGAATTTTCAGCATCATTACTCAAGTCTTCAGTGTCTACAGCCCCTAAACTTTTGAACGGTATATATTTGATTACAAAATTCTCATTACAAATTATTTGTTTCTAAATTAATCTTAAAAGGATAGTTCAGTAAAAAAAAAAAAAAAAAAAATCTGTCGTTATGTCAATGATGTTGTTCCAAATCTTTAAGACTTTCTGTCTTCTGTGGAAAGAATACATTTTGAAGAATGTCTCAACTGTCCATACAATAAAAGTCAACAGTGTCCAAAACAACACTGGACCCCACTGATTAACATTGTACAAATGTACCATGTTCCACAGAAGAAAAAAACGACGCTAAATACAGGTCTAATCGGGGTCTAAAACATTTTTAGCTTGTCCACTTTCGAGCACTTCCAGAGGTAGTCGAAAACGCCTGGATTGCTTTCGTAGTGTAGACGCTAATGGGGTTGAATGTGTTCGAACAGCCACAAAAGGCCACTTACACTCCGCCTACTGACCTAATGCGTAAACATTATGGAAAGCGCGTTAGCCAGGCGGGATTTAAACTTTGTTGGCTGGAGATCCAAGTTTAGTTTGGTTCCATTGTTGAAAACAGGGTGGAACCAGGTGAAAACATGGCCTATAAGTAACTTGCAACTACATGTCAACTAACTCTATTAGTGGACTGTCTACTTAATATCTGCTAACACTTTTATTTTATATTCTCTCCCAACAGACATTCTACTGACTATAAGTAACTACTTGCCAACTTTTTATGCTAACCCAAACCGAACAGTCTACTAACAGTCTACTAATACTCTAAGTAACTTTAACAAAATCAACTAACTCATTATAGTTAGTAGAATGGCTAAAGTGGACCACCAAAATAAAGTGTAACCAGAAAGCCATATAGATTTGGAACGACATGAGAGTAACTTTTTTTTTTTTTTTTTTTTTGGTGAACTAACCTTTTAACATAGTTCAAATATGTATCAGGACAGCCTGTGAAATATAACAAACCTGTCTTCTGAATGTTAACAGAAGATACTGAAGTCTCTGAACTCTGTCCAAAAGTTTACTCCTTATCCGATACCCCAGCTGCTGGAGCCGTGCCTGTAGAGATATGGTATCAAAAAAACAGACATGAAAAACAATGTTTTACAAGGTATCTGGCAGATTTATATTATTTGAGTAACATCATAACTCCTTGCCATCCTCACCTCTGCGGCCCACAGGCATTCCCTGCATCCCTTAGCTTGAAATAGCAGACTCTGATTGGCTGCTCCTACAGAAATAAGGGCAAGGGTCTCATTCTCAATACCACGACCACCTCTCTGAGCCTCCAGGGTGAACCAGTGATGCCCCTCCGAACAGAACGCCACTCGGATATCATCAGACGTGTCTGGCGGCAAGTAGAAACACACAAATCTCATTCGTAAGAATATGACATGATAAACTATCATTTGTTATTAACGTAGTAAAACCTGACATATGAAATAATAGCCAGAAAAATATTTTCTTTTCTTTTTTTTAAATGGAAGAGTTTATTGAAAAAAATAATTTAAAAATGTGATTAGATTTTTTTTAATTATCATATTACATACATCAAGCTTTTGTAGAGCTATCATTTGAGGAGGAAAAACAGTTACACTTTATTTTTCAGTGCCATAGTTACATTGTAATTACTCAAATAAGTACTGATTACTATTAATTAACTACATGTACTTACTATAGAGTTACAGTTAGGGTTAGTTACTTGTAATTATGCATAATTTACTGTTATTACTATAGTAAGTACATGTAGTAGCATGTAACTACGGCACTCAAATAAAGTGTTACCAAAAAAAACCTAAGTTTTATTTAAAAAAAAATGCAATTTGGTGCAGTTTCTGATATTTATATGGTTAAAAAGTAAGATGAAATTCTGATAACCTAAAATGCAATGCAATACAATGATGACCTTGACCTGAAGGTGGGCATTTAAAAAAAAAAAAAACTTATTTTACTTTCTAAAAAAGTATAAACTATCAATCAGACGACAGAAGGCATGTAGTAGATTGTGTACAACAGGTTTTTAAACAAGGGTTTGATCATGCTGATAATTCAGAGGCCATAGTAGGTTTTATAAGGGTAACTAGATTCTTCACCAGTGTCATATCCAGCAGCAGCTCGTAGGCAGTTTTTTCCCAGCGTCCCCTGCAGCCAGAGCATCTCACTGCGGTCTAGTTTCGCATGAACCTGGATCCCCACATTCCTGCCTGAAGACAGGGAACTGCAGGCCAACTCCATACTCCAATTTCCTACCTGCCACTGTAAATCACACACATTTGTTTTCTATCATGGTGAGGAAATTCCATTGGCTTTTTACTGTTTTATAGTAAGCTAATACCTTTCTACACACTAGAAATAACTACCAAACTTGAAAATGTTACACTTCTTTATATTTTCTCTCTAAACATCTTAATGTTATGATTTGGTTGTACATACTGACACTCAACATGTTCAGGGTGAGTGTACCTCTGTGAGCAGTGAGTAGTTGGAGCGCTGACTGCTGCTGATGTTTCTGAGCGACAGTGTGAAGGTGTTGTGCTGAGTGTGTCCAGACACAGACACACGGGTGTGAGTGTACAACATCTCCTTGCCTGAGTTCACTCTGTGAGATCCAGACCAAATTAAAGCCTGTGAAAAAAAGATCAATGTTACAACAGAACTGAATTGAGTTTTCTTGTTTTGACTGTTGTTGTAATTGTGGTTATGTAGCTCAATTTTGATTCTTAATAATGTTTGTGGCGTGAAGAAGGGTGGGGCCGAGAGCCGTGGGAGCGGAGCGAGGACAGTGGAGCGAATGTTAATGAGAACACACACGTCTGTGTCGTGTCCCACGTGGAGCTCCGGAAGGATAAGATGAGAAGTGACGGCAGTGAAGAGCGACAGAGGACCACACCTGGGACTTTTGTGCTGTGTTGTGTCTGTGTGTGGAAGTAGTCCGTGAGGGGCTACCACTTACTTTCAGTTTGTTATTTGTTTGTTTTTGGATTTAAGTTTACATTGAATGTTTGTCAGTTCCCACCCCCTTCCCTGAACTTGAACATTGTTACAATGTTCATGCAAAATAAATGGTAGCACATTTTCCTATTTCTTGAGGTCTTAAAGAAATAGTTCACTTTGAAAATCAAACCTGACTCATCATTTACTGACATTTCGCTTAAATCTTTAAAAGCTGCAGTCCATAAGTTTTGCCTCTTTGTCGCCATCTCTGTTCGAAACCTGGAATTATCACCTTTACGTGGCTTATGCATCGGCACTTGCAAAATATTATTATTGTTATACTTTGTTCTCAAATTGTTGTGACTACGTGTATTTAGTGTGTATTAGCATTACCTGTAGATTTCAATTTCTGTACAGTCTAATTTCTAATTGTTAATTTGTCATTCCATACAATCCGCCATAAAAATGATAAGTTTAATTATTCCAGCTGCTGTGAGAAAAGGCTATAAATGAATAGCCACCTGTAGCATCCACACATGATATAGCCTACTAGCTGGGACTCATTCTTTATGTAAACAGATGTGATGTAATGACCAGAACACGAACGGTGGGATGCTTGAATTTCCCACGGAAACCTACCAGTACCACCCAAATTAGAAAACATGGTGACACTTAAATATAGGGAACACATATAAACTATTAACTACGAATTTTCTCTCAATAAACTCCTAATTTACTGCTTATTAATAGTTGTTGAGTTTAGGTATTAGGTAGGATTAAGAGTGTAGAATAAGGCATTAATATGCGCTTAAGTACTAATAAATAGCCAATATTCTAGTAATATGCATGCTAATAAGCAACTAGTTAAAAGACCCTAAAATAAAGCGTTACTGAAAACATTATTACAAGCTTACCGTTGTGAATCGGTCTAAGGTAAGGAGATAGTTTTGAACACTGGCTGGTTTTGTACTTGCTCAGTAATTGATTTTGGATCATTTTTAACCAAAAAAAGCCATAGACAGCAGCTTTAAAGAAAACCTTCCATGAAACAGAAAAAGCAATATTAAGTAAAACGTGCAAGCTGTTCATTTTCATACAATAAAGTATACAATGACCAAAGTCTGTCAAGCTCCATAAAAAACTGGTATTGTTAACTAAAACTGAAACTAAAACTATTAAAATGTTTTGTTGATTGAAATAAAGCTGAAATAAAATAAAATACAATATATTAGGTGATGTCAGATATGTTAGGTTCGTGGGCAGCGCTCCAACATGTAGTAAGGTTGTGCTTCGGATGACCCAAGTAAAAAAAAAAATTTATGAAAAAAATTTGATGAAAAACTTAAACGCTTATAAAAGCCTTGCCAACTAACAAATAAAACAAGTTTAAGTACCAAAATTACTAAAAGTAGAACTGAAAAAAAAAAAAGATTTATTAAAAAAGACAAAATCACATAACAAAATTAAAACGAAAACTGAAAATATAAAAATAAAACTTTTATACTAAAAATATTAATCAAAATTATAAAAGTATGTAAATAATACTTAAACATTAATGGAAAGTACAATAAAATTGCAATATGGGGGTCAATTTTATGACATGTCTTATCATAAACATGTTTCATTCTGATATTAGGGGGGTACAACCATCCACATATCATAAATAATAATAAAACAACTCATTAAAAGGATGAAATCTTGAAAAGAAAACCTTATTGAGTAATTTGGAATATTATCATTAAGTCTTGTAAATTGAAGTTTTGTTAAAATAATCTAAACCAGGGGTCGGCAACCTATGGCAATCAGAGGGGTAATCGCTGGCACGTGAGCAAAAGCGACTGAGGTGTTTGTATTTCATTCAGATAACGTACTTCGTACCTGCATACAGATCTACATTTTGAGGTAATCATTCCTCTCATAGTAACACAGCTTGTTTTATTAAGTTAGGAGTAATAAATACTATTAAAGTGTGAGAATTAAACTGCGCAAATTAAGCGTGCAGCTCTGACAAACCATTAGCGTGACTTTTGCACATCATGCGCACACACTGACAGCTTACAGCTTGTTCCGCTGATTTTCAACCAAGTATATTGAGTCCTATTAAACATTCCACACACATCAAAATCATGTCAAGTCATGTGGTGCAACCAACAAAGTATATATATATATATTAAAGTGGCACCACATGACTTTGTTGGTTTTGACAAAGCAAGTTATTTCAGGTTGTAAAATGTCATGTGGTGCAACTCTGGGTGAACTATCCCACTAAGGTGATACATATGTTAAGCTGCTAAATGCATATTTTAGTGTAATTTAATTGACAGAGAATGTGATCTCACAGGCTGTGAAGGACAGAGGCCGATCTGAACATGGTGTTCAAGACGGTCCCTCAGGTTGGTGTGTATCTGGGTCAGAAGAGAGTGAGATGGACAGGGAAATGGAGAGACGTTCTGGGCCCTTAGCTCCACGAGGAGTGTGTGCATTCCTTTTACTCCTCCCTAAATAACAGACAACAAAAAGTAAGAAGATCCTAGATCCCAAGATCTAAAATAGATAAAGGCAGAACAACAAACAAGTTTTCAATTTCTTATATATTCCAGACCTGGTATTTCATGCTTTGCGTTATCCTCTTGTCCTTCCATTTGATCTCAGTGTTTTGGGAGTAGGCCTTCCCCTCCTGAGCAACTGCAAAACATCCCTCCATCTCCACAAGGGGGAGCACTGACTGCATCTGAGACAATTCATGAGTACCAGAAGCAGAGACATACTGACTGGGGCACAGCATACACAGTAGTCTATTTTTGATATACACTACTGTTCACCTGTTTGGGGTCAGTAAGATAATAATATGTTTATTTAGCAAGGATGCAATAAATTGATCACAAGTTTATTTTATAATTTTTTTTCTCAAATAAATGCTGTTGTTAAGAACTTTCTATTCATTAAAGAATCTTGAAAAAAAATAACATGATTTAGATAAAAACATTAAGACTGAAGACTGGAGTAATGATGCTGAAAATTAAGCTTTGCCAACACAAGAATAAATTACATTTTAAAATATATTAAAATAATAATAAAAATCTTAAATTGTAATAATATAACGCAATATTTCTGTTTTAAATGTAATTTTGTTAAAATAAATGTAGTCTTTGTGAGCAAAAGAGACTTTGAAAATCATTTGAAAATCTTGCCAACCCCAAACTTTTGAACATCTTTGTAAGTCAACTGTACAGTCAGCTGGAGACCTTATATGACCCTGAAGGGTTAAACATTGGAGTTTACAAGAATTTACTCAAATGCCAGAAGAAAAAGACTGCAGCTGTGTAGGAAATTAAACAGTTTAACGGCCATTATACAAAAATATTTGCCCACAGAAACTTCTCTTTTTACCAATAAGAATAAGTACTCCAGAGAGCTATGTAAGTCATTACAGGCAATAACAATGATTGCAAAATGAAAGTTTAGTGAAACTGCAGAAGTTGAATGCTGTGGTGTACCTGGCCTGGTGAGAGAAAGATACAGGCCTGGCTTCTGCTGGAGTCGTCATGCCAGTGCTCACTCACTGTTACAGAAACATTTATAGGCTTTCTGTGGTCCCTTGAAAGACAGGCCTATAGAAACACAACACTCATTCTTATTACATAGATTTTACTTATTAAAAAGTATGAGAAATTAAGAGATTGTTTGCATCTGGAGAGTATTTGAAAATATCAAGTGAATATTTTTGAAAATATAAACAGCATTGAGAGTTTGAGAGCATAGGGAATATGAGGAGGCTTTGAAAGAGTAGAGATTAAGATTTTAGAGCAGGGTTACTCAAATCCAGCCCTGGAGGACCACTGTCCTTCACGTTTTAGCTCTAACCTTAATCAAAGACACATGAGGAAGCTAATCAAGGTATTCAGAGAAACCAGGGGTGCATCTCAATCAGCTCCCTAGTTCAGTAGTCAGGGCACTGATCAGGAAGTTAGCCATTTTAAGGGCTGTCACAATCTCAGAATCCTTCCAGGACACTGAAACGTTCGCTCCATAAAAAGTCCCTAACTGCACCGTAAAAACCAAGGAGCATCGATGCTCACTATGATCCTTAACGGAAGTTCTGAAGCACGAAACATAAATCACGTTTGCCAACGCACTACATATAACGACACATGATAGATGTTTGTAAAAACAAACCATTATTTTATTATATTTCAGCATAAACATACATCGCTAGACAGGTAATGAACATAATCTAGCTAACATCTATTTTATTTACGGCTGAAATGTTGCACGTATATGTAACAAGCAAAGTATTTATCATAATGTACAACGAAGAAGTTGTCACGTCACATGCTCGGGAGCTGGGGAGCAGATTGAGACGTACCCTACACTCTAAAAAATGCTGGGTTAAAAACAACCCAAGTTGGGTTGAAAATGGACAAACCCAGCGATTGGGTTGTTTTAACCCAGCAGCTGGGTTAAATGTTTGCCCAACCTGCTGGGTAGTTTTTATTTAACCCAAATATTGTTTAAAAATTACTGCATTTCTTGCTTAAAATGAACCCAAAATATGTTGGAAATTAACATTTATTAATATGTTTAATAAACAAACATTTATTAATACTTTTTTTGAATAATATTTAAACAATAAACATTTATTAAATTTCTTATTACACTCTAAAAAATGCTGGGTTAAAAACAACCCAAGTTGGGTTGAAAATGGACAAACCCAGCGATTGGGTTGTTTTGACCCAGCAGTTGGGTTAAATGTTGGCCCAACCTGCTGGGTAGTTTTATTTAACCCAACAATTGTTTACAAATTACTATATGTCTGGCTTAAAATGAACCCAAAATAGGTTGGAAATTAAAAATCAGACTCATAATTACTAGAGGCAACAATAATAATCAAAAAGATGAGCATTTATTAATAAGCAATTTAATAAATGTTTATTGTTTAAATATTATTCAAAAAAAGTATGAATAAATGTTTGTTTATTAAACATATTAATAAATGTTAATTTCCAACATATTTTGGGTTCATTTTAAGCAAGAAATACAGTAATTTTTAAACAATATTTGGGTTAAATAAAACTACCCAGCAGGTTGGGCAAACATTTAACCCAGCCGCTGGGTTAAAACAACCCAATCGCTGGGTTTGTCCATTTTCAACCCAACTTGGGTTGTTTTTAACCCAGCATTTTTTAGAGTGTAATAAATGCTCATCTTTTTTATTATTATTGTTGCCTCTAGTAATTATGAGTCTGATTTTTAATTTCCAACCTATTTTGGGTTCATTTTAAGCCAGACATATAGTCATTTGTAAACAATTGTTGGGTTAAATAAAACTACCCAGCAGGTTGGGCCAACATTTAACCCAACTGCTGGGTCAAAACAACCCAATCGCTGGGTTTGTCCATTTTCAACCCAACTTGGGTTGTTTTTAACCCAGCATTTTTTAGAGTGTAGGGTCTGTGTCTAAAACCGCCCCCTATGCCACCATTCACTTTTCCCTACATTAGAAACAATTGTGCCGTAAGGGCTGCCACTTTCACATGGCTTGTGCTTGTTTAATAATTATTTCAAACTAAGAAAACTGGCAGCTTCAGTAATTAGATGAAAATATTTATCTGGAACTCTGTCGTGGAAACTATGTATAAACCTGAATTAAACAATTTAATAATCAATTGAAAAGGAATTTATGATATTACGCTGTAGCCACATTGAATCAGCGGTTTGAAAAATAGATTGGACGATTCAGCTGCAGGCAAAATCTTCTGGTCAGATGCGGGAATTAATTCGGCGCACGACTCTCACAGTGCATTATGTGTATTCTCTTGCTGTTGAGCACATTCGTTGTACACTCGTTATTGCGGTGCATTGTGGGATTTAATGAGTACACTCGATAATGTCCAGTATGGTTTGAGACACCACTACAAATGGCTGTTCCCTATTTAATGGTATGGGGGGGGGGGCTGGATTTGAATAACTCTGTAATAGAGAGTGTTTGAGAATGACAGCTGTGTACCTGATTGTTGCTGTCGTGCTTGTGGTTGGGTCCATGTGATAGGGCATGTATGTGAAACTGAGCCAGTGTTGAGATAAAGGGTTGTTTCTGCTCAGATGAATCCATTTGTCTGCTTACCAAAGTCCAAGAGCCTTGAATTCTGACCTGAACACAACACACAAGAGACTTATATGTGTAATAAAAGATGCCCAAACCAACATCAAACCCCCTAAAAACCTGTCTGGCCTCACCTGATCATGGCTTCCAAACAGAGTCCAGTTGACACTCAGATCACCTAGTTTTCTCTGAGTGTCATTCTCTACTCTAAGATCCAAACCCCAACCCTGAGCCTTTCCTACGATTAGAGAGACATATCAGCATGTTCATGATAATAATTAATGCCATGTGTGATCAGATCAGTAACTTTCTCCTTAATAGCAATGTGGTATATCCACCTGTCAGTTCTGGATAACTTTGCTGTAACTGTGTGTCACCATCTGAGGAGTCAAACTGTGTTAAATCCTGATTCTCCCACTGTGCTCGGTGCATGAGAGAATGTGACCCTCTCTTTCCACCATAGCGTGTCTTTACTGTCAGATTCCTGGGCAACGAGTGTAGCTAATGATATAGAAATAACACATAAATCAAAATGTAATGTAACATAACAATGTAACAAATTTCATGTAGTGTTAAGGCATGGTCACATTAGCGAAATCATCCATTATCCATTAAGCATCACTTATGATTGATGTTAATCCCAAACTAATCAGCTCTTTATTTGTAAACATGCCAATTTGCAAAGTTTTCAAAGTTTAACAAAATTTTATCTGATTCAAAATCCACATAAAATTCCATATTCCTATTAAGATGACTGCATTTCGCCTGCAAAACAAACTGTGGTTGAATTAGCGAAATTACTGCAAAATTTTCATGGGCAAAAAAAGGCCCATCGCTAATAATGATGTTTGAAGCACCACTCACTCATACAGAAATCACTTTCAAACCAAGCAGCTTCTTGTTGGCCAACGCAGAAAATTTGAGTGATCAACTTGAACCCCATGTGAAATATCCATTGGGAAACCTTTTCACCCTCATTCGAAGATCATGTGGATTTCTATTGAAATGACTTGATTTCGCTGAGCAGCGGTAATGTGACAGCACCTTTACAGAGGGTGTTATATTATGGCTGAATGATAATTCCACTACCTGAGGTATAGAGTGGTTGAACACCAGCACTTGCTTAAAGCCAGTGTTTGTACTCGAGATCTCAGCTTCAAAAGTCAAACCGCTCATGCCAACCATAAGTTCTTCAGTACCCTTAAACGAAGAGCGCGAGTGGCTCAACTGTAATGGAACAACATGTAAGGCATTTATTATATATATAAAAAAGGATTAAAAAGGCAGATAAAACCTAGCATAAAATGTTCTAAGAACATTTTGTTAACTTTCCAATTAAAGGATTAGTCCACTTTTAGATAAACTTTTCCTGATAATTTACTCACCCCCATGTCATCCAAGATGTCCATGTCTTTCTTTCTTCAGTCGAAAAGAAATTAAAGTTTTTGATGAAAACATTCCAGGATTTTTTTCCATATAGTAGACTTGAATGGGCACCAAACAGTTGAAGGTCAAAATTAGTTTCACTGCAGCTTCAAATTGTTCTACACGATCCCAGATGAGAAATAAGGGTCTTATCTAGTGAAACCATTGCTCATTTTCTGAAAAAAATTTAAAATTATATAAGTTTTAACCATAAATGCTCATCTTGAACTAGCTCTCTTCTTCTTTATTAGAATTCCGGCAGTGTAGACGCTGCTAAGTGTATTACTGCCCTCCACAGGTCAAAGTTTTGAACTAATTTTTATATGCAATATGCTAGTATATAACAATTAGTTCAAACTTTGATCTGGGATCGTGTTGAACAATTTGAAGCTGCAGTGAAACTAATTTTGACCTTCAACTGTTTGGTGCCCATTCAAGTCTACTATATGGAAAAAAAAGCCTGGAATGTTTTCATCAAAAACTTTAATTTCTTTTCAACTGAAGAAAGAAAGACATGGACATCTTGGATGACATGGGGGTGAGTAAATTATCAGGAAAAGTTTATTTAAAAGTGAACTAATCCTTTAAGTTACATTTCTGAATGTTCTCTAAACACTCAAAACATCCATTTTTAAAAATTCTTTTTTTAAAATTCTTAGTTATGCGAATGTCAAAGGAACACGAAAATTCCACTTTGTCATTTTACAAACATTTTGGGAACATTGCTTTTGAATGTTCTTTGAACATTCTGAAACCTTTTTTATAAACTGTTAGATAAACATCCAACTAAAACATTTTAACAAAAAAATGTTCCATGAACAATGCATACATTTTTTTGCTAATAATGCTAACATTGAGAACATTATTAAAGACCAGATAATGCTGAACGAACATTCTACTAATGTTACTAGAAGAACGTTTGTTTATAACTTTGAGAGAACCTTGCCAGAACATTAGCCAAAGTTCTGAGAATATTCACTGTAAGCTGGGTAACAACTTTGGAAAGTAAATAGGTCATGTGACAACAATCTAGCATACTTAAAGGTGCATTCAGCAGTATTTTGTGAAGAGTCATCTGAATGGTGTACAATTATATGAGATGAAGACTGTACTCAAAACAGTTTTCTATAAAAGGTATTTTAATTGGTGTGGGTCGCGCCACTCAGAGTATTTCTCCATGCTGAAATGACAAGACCCACGTGGCCCACTGTGTCAAAAAGAATTTCTTACACTCATTGGCTGCTTTCTCTGTAGATAGATACGCTAGTAGCGTAATGTTGTTTGGTGATGCAAAGTGTGAAAATTAGACAATGAAACACACTTATTATCGACAGGTAAGTGAATTAATTATTGTCTAGAGCACTATCTAAAACTTACTAGTATCATTGTGATTTACATAAATCTCAGAGACAAAATGGATGGCAGTGCAGTGCCTAACACCAGTGTGGAATTGGTACAAAGAATAGAGATGCTAATGCTAGCTAGAGAACTACTGAATGCCCCTTTAAAACGTTTATCATGCATTCACACACAAAATCTAGTATGCAATAGTTGTACACTGTGCAGTATTCCATTAACAAAAGGAAAAAAAAATACATACTAGCATTGCTTATTTGAAAACTATAAACCTGATTGTCATACCTGTGATTTTGAGTATAACTCAAATGGGAGGTACAGATGTAAAGCTGATATGTTGTGGGAAATGTTCACCATTAGCCCAATGCTAAAAAAGACATCAAAAATTATTCTTCTGGACAGTCTAAAAATACATTACATATGTATCTCATTATTGGAATGTATATTTCCAACAGATAAAACTACCTGGAGGTATTGTGGTGACCTTGAAGATTAAATGAGAAAGCTGAACTGTGAGAGTTAGAAATACTGGCTCTGATTCCAACCTACACAAATATCAGGATGAGTTCCGATGTCCCTTGCAATATGATACAAACACAATCAAATGTTCACAGTGATCACTGAACCATTCTTCAAAAGAAGGAAACAGTCTTAAATGTTCTCACCCACGTACCTTCAATGAGTCTTCCTCGTCCTGCCCAGAGCAGACACCCGGCAGGTGGCCCATGTCGATCTCCTCTGTGCATTTCACCTGTAAAAACAAGCCTCTGTGCCTTCAGTTTGCTTTACTTGTAGGAGAGGAGTGTGGAATCAGAAGCATTTCCCTTCAACAACATGAGAAATGACCCAGAATGTACAAGGGGATTCTGGGGCATCCATATGGATACCAATGCACACTAAACTGATGCTTGCTTGCTTATTCTTTAACTGATTATTATCAGCAATTCTTCAAATTATTATTACTGTGTGTTTGATAAAGGCAGGTATTACAGGTGGTTTCAAAACAAACACAGTTACAAGTCGAAAAAATGCAGTCACATTTATCCTAAATTGATGTTAGAAAGGTTTCAGGACCAGCATATTCACTCATTCTAGATCAGGAGTCAAACTTTTTGAGACCAATCATGGACCCCACAAATATAAAAGGGAGGAACCTTGTTTGGGTCTTCTTTCCTAAAATATAAAGGCAGCTAAATATTTTTAAGCTAAAAAAATATTTAAAAAATCTTAGAAAAATATTAAAGGGATAGCTCACCCAAAGATTTAAGTTATGTCATTATTTGCTCATCCTCATGTTGTTCCAAACCTGTATGACTTTCTTTCTTCTGTGTAACATAAAAGAAGGCATTTTGACAAAAATAGTTTTTTGGTCCATTTATTGACAGTAAATGATCAACAAACCTATCAAAATATCTTTTTTTTTATGTTATGTGAAGAAAGAAAGACACACAGGTTTGGAACAACATGAGGATGACTAAATGATGACAGAACTTCCATTTTTGGGTGAACTATCCCTTTAAAATTACTCTCCTTTAATATAATTCCCTTTCGAAGTGGAACTTCGCCGTTGCGTCATAGAGTATGCGCTATGGGGAATGCCATCAGTGTGACTAGTGTCTGAAGAGTGTGTACCAAACACACCAATTTCATTGGTCAACGACAGTCCATGACATCATAAGGAGCACCGGTGAGTATAAACATCAGCTTTTTTGTCTTCAGGAGCCACCTGATTGCGCTCATTGCATTGCATTTGTGGTAAGCTGTCCTTGCTTTATTCTCTGCCGAGGGATGAGATTCTAGCATTTGCACAGAGCACGTTCAGCTCTCTAGGAAATGGTAGGAACTCATTGCGATGCATTCACGGTAGAAAGCTCTGTTATTGCTTGATTTTCTCGAAGGATAAGAATCTAGCATATACACAGAGTGCGTTTGACTATCTTAGGAGCTGAATGTTTTCATTGTGATGCATTCGCAGTGAGAAGCTCAACCCATGCTTGACTCTCTTGAATATGAGAAGTGCCTTTACTTAAGCCAGGCTATGAGCTGCTCTCCCCCAGTGTTCTGGGGTCTTTAAGTAGGGCCTAAGCTCCTTTGTGGCTTCCTTGGGGTTTAGAGTCTGGGTGATGAGAGTTAGTGGGCACAATACGTTATACCCTGCTCTATGTGAGCGCTCTCCACTAATTGCTCTAGGGTATTTAAGTAGAGCTGAAGCTCCCCCGCGGTTTCCCTAGGGGTTGAGTTTTGATGGCGAGAGTCTTTGGCAATAATTTTATGCCGCTCTCCTGTTTGCATCCCTTCTGATGAAGATGAGGGTTGCATTCTCCTCCTGGACATGTAATAATATCGATAATGTGGTAATATCGAAGATCATAGCTGATATATTCTCTTTGGTAGGCTACTCCCTAAGGCTAGATTACTGTAATGCTTTATATGCTGGTATCAACCAGTTTTCCCTATCACGTTTGCAATTAGTTCAAAACGCTGCAGCTTGTTTTTTGACGGGAAAGAAAAAACGTGAGCACATCACCCCTATCTTGGCGCTTTTACATTGGTTACCGGTCAAATTTAGAATTGATTACAAGATTTTAGTTTTTGTATTTAAAGCCTTGCACGGTCTGGTTCCAGTTTATATATCAGACCTTATTTGTCCATATTCTGCTCAAAAATCTCTCAGATTATCCTCTGACAAATTATTAGCCGTTCCATTGTCTCGCTTGAAATCTAAAGGTGATAGAGCCTTTTCCGTATTTTCCCCTAAGCTGTGGAACTTGCTACCTCGGTCAATTAGGTTTTCCTCCTCCCTATCTGTATTTAAGTCATCTCTGAAAACATCTTTTTTCTCAGGCCTATCCATAATATTTAGATCTATTAGTCTTAGTGAGATAAATCTTAGTCTTGACTTTATTTGGTTTTATGGTTTATGTTGTTGATTGTATGACTGCTTTGTATGATCTTTTTATTGTGTTATTGTGAAGCACCTTGGTCAGCAGAAATGTTGTTTAAAGATGCTATATAAATAAAAGTGACCTTGACCTTGACCTAAGGTCTTTGTCAAGGTGCTGACATCGCTGAGCCATTTTTCCCTAGAGCTCTGCTCATGGGGCCTTATAAGGATGATGCCTGTTCCGCAAGGGAAGGAGGAGGGTTGTAAAGGCTGGGACTTCCCTTACTATATAGCAAAGAAGCTTAGGTATCTTCTCCTACTATTAGAAGATATTGGCTTAGAGAGTGACGCCACTATACAGTCTATATGAGTCATTTTGGATGTGCCCTTAGGGTTGATGCACTCTGACTCCAGCTAAGTAATCCATAGAGTCAATTTATGCTATGCCCATTATGTTTGTGCATATTCACTGTAGTGAGGCAGGCATTCCCTCAGCATGGCGTCGTGGGTATATTCTCCATAGCATCAACTCCATGAGAGTTGTAGTTCCACTTTGAAAGGGAATGTCTGGGTTACTTATGTAACCCCATTTCCCTGAGCAGGGGAAAGAGAATCTGCATCTCGTTGCCATACCTAGGGCTTGCCTGCACATCTCCCTCAGGCAAAAGAGTCGATGACATGTATTACATGCGCCCTTTTATACTCACGGGAGCTCCGCTTGTGACACCGGATGGCATTCCCCACAGCGTCAACTCTATGATGCAGCATCTTGTTCCCCTTCTCAGGGAACCAGGGTTTCATACGTAACCCAGACTGGTTTCATGCTTAAAAATATTTAGTTGCCTTTATATTTTAGTAAAGGAGACCCTAACAAGGTGATCATCATATTTGGGGGTCCATGGCGTCAAAATCCCTTTTAGTCCCTTTAAGCAAGATAAAAGTCTATGGCTGTCAAGTTAAAAAAAAGGCCAAAAATGTACAATAAAAGCCCCATAAAGTAGTCCATATGACTCATTATTCATCATTCACTAAAAATATTTATTTTCGTCCGTTCAATGCATTCATTCAACACACAGCAATTTCTTGGTTTGCATACAGCCAGGAAGTGCAGCCAATTCATTGGTATAGAATAACAATGAAGAATAGAAAGTGCACACATACTTCATTTGTTCTTGCGTGTCAGTTGGTGTGCATAAGATTTGAGACTCTGGGAGACTTTC
This sequence comes from Anabarilius grahami, assembly GCA_003731715.1. Taxonomy (NCBI): domain Eukaryota; kingdom Metazoa; phylum Chordata; class Actinopteri; order Cypriniformes; family Xenocyprididae; genus Anabarilius; species Anabarilius grahami. The sequence continues at coordinate 440,423 of RJVU01064619.1, forward strand.
AGCGATTCACAATTACAGAATGACTTTGATTCTCTAACCTGAGAGTGTTCGGTCATTTGTGTGGTGTGGTGTGAACTCTGCTCCAGTGTGGCTCTTAGGCCGCTGGCCCCTGCATACAGCTCCATTTGGGCACAGACTCTGCTGTCATTCCATTTCACATTCACACCTGCACTGCTGTTAAATAGAAGCCCTGCTCCAATAGACAGAGAAAGAAACATATTACACTCCACGACACAGCCATAACAAGTGTCTGCTAATGCTTCTGAGCATACTGTACCTGCAGAATGTAGCCAAGGCAAAGAGTGAGACAGCTGGGTTTGAAGACTTCTGCACCCATGCTGTGTCATAGTGCTGCTGATGTTCACACACACTGACTCTTCCATAGCAACTACACATAGTAAGGCACTAAGTTCTTCTCCAGAGCTCCTTTTATGCTGACGAGTCACTTCCAGCCCATATACAGAATCATCCACTACTAGAGTCAGCTCTCCTGCACCACAAACACACAACAACATGAGAGTATCAAGCACTAACATGTACATATTAGTACATATTATACATCTTTCAATAACCACATAAGTTACTAATTGAGTGCTTTCCATTTAGACCAGGATAAGAATAGACAAATATATGACAAATATATGACATATGACAAATATAATCACAAAAAAAAACTAACTTCAAATGTCAAATGTTAGGTAACTATGTAGGGGGTTCCCCAAAGACAATGTGGTTGTGCAAATAAGGCAGATTATTTTCTGAAAATTATTGTACATAAGGCTATTAGTCATAAGACAACCTCCCTAAAGATCATTGAACTTTCTGAAACTGAACTTTTTTCACTGAAATATGAATTTGCACACTATTAATGAATCTATGTGCTGGTGTATTACAGTAAATGCATTGGCACATTGATCTTGGACTTACCTTCGGTTTGACCCTTTGACTGGGTTAGTACTCCAACCAAACTAGCTGAATTAGGTAAAGCAGCGAGATCTTGTATTGAATTGACAAGATCCCCTGAAAGAGACAGTCGCAACTGATCATGTGGTAGAATTCCACTCAAACGAGCAATAAATGTCTCCTCTTCTTTGTTTACTGTACAATGCAAGAAAACACTAGAGAGAAAGAAAAAAGATAGAAGCTGAAAACTAATGATGGATGATAAAAAAAAAATTTGCACAGTGAATACAGTACGTCTCGTCCCACAGTAAGACATTACTGCTGTTATCAGTTTACCTTTCTGAAGATGAATTAGCAGCTAATTGAATATGACCATCAGAAATGACCCCTGGGAATAAAGTCTGATGAAAGCCAGCATGGATGCACATAGCACTAGTGTCCTTTGTCACCTTATTTTCTTGAGTAAACTGAAGCGTTACATTTTTTTCATCTGCCTTCAGGCTGATAGAACTGCCAAAGTTTCCAAAAGGAGATACTGCTATTGCTGCATGTGCCTGGAATGTCATGAAAAATAAGCAAAGTACTCAATATTAGTTGCATTCATCAACAGAGCTCAGTTAAGAAATATGCAATAAATTACTCGCAAAAGGCCACTTTTGAAGGTATTTACATGATAATTCTTGTCGTCAATGGCTATTTTCCCTTCAGAGTGATACTCAAATTCGCTGGTGTTCTTGTGACTCCTGAGAACTTCAATATCTAGGCTGACAGAGTTCGGGAAATCCAGCTGAAAAACACTCTTAACTTAATTTCACCTAAAATTGTAAAGGTGCAACACAATACTGCTGAGAAAAAAATATTTGCCTCCCATCTAAATTTGATTCTAAGGGCGTTTTCACACCTGTACATCATTACAGGTGTGAAAACTTTGCTCTGAAAAGGGGATCAAAATTGTTACAATGTTCCAGTTTCTTCTTGGTTTGGTTCGTTTTCACAAGGCAACATTTCTAAACAGACCAAAAATGTTCAATGCAAGTCACATGCAAGTTAACTCTCCTCTCATTGGTCATAGTGCAACTTTATTTTTCAGGATTCCGATCATAGCAATCATCTATCAGGATGGATAGATAAAGTAATATAACGACAGCTACAAAAAAAAGCCACAGTAAGCCCACAGAGTTGTTGTCATTTTGAGCAAGAATCAAAGTTTGTTATTGGTTAATTATTATGTGTTTTGGACAGTTGTTCTGAAATATGTTCATCAGACCAAATTTCAATTAAGTATTTCACTTCGTCTTTGCAACAGGTTAACCCATTAACCCTTACAACTTCTGACCAATTTTTGGAGCGAATCAGAGTATTTGCCGTTTTCATATATTCATAAATGAACCGAACTAAGGAAGAAACTGCACCAGGTTCCAAAACAAGTGCTCTAAACAAGTCAGGGGTGAAAACTCCCTAATAGAGCAATTACTTTTTTAAAAGAGCGACACTGGGTCGCTAGGTCTTTCTGTTGTGTTTCTTGTTCATGAAGGGTCACTTCTGTGGATTCATATGTTTTTTTAGTTGAAGATCTAATGACGTTCAGAGTAAATATATGCAACAATACAGAAAATCACTTTTTCACAGCATTGCACTGTATATTGTGAAGGCAAACTTTGAAGTTAAGGTGAACTGAAGGTAAACTAGAACAGAATTTAATCAACTAAAGACACACAAAGATTATTATTAGAGACAATTCAAAGTAAAAAGAATGTTATTGTTTACCTGAAACAGCTGGGACAGGTTGACTTTCATTGTGATACCTTGCTGAGATGTAGTTAGGTCATGAAGTTGTACTTGACCAAAGGCTGCAAATACTTCCTCCTTTCCAGTCCACAACCTGCCCTGAATGTTATGCACATTCTTCAAAGAGATTTGAAGTTAGCAAATTCCCATGAACAAAGACAAAATGTAATTTAAAACTTTAAAACTATGATCCTACATAAGAATTAAAATGACACTAGCCGTACATTATTTAAGTGTAATTTGGCACTGTTCCAAGATACATAAAATATCTCTGCTAGTTCACCTGTTTGTTTTGGACTGTGACGCAGATCTTTGAGTCTTGAGGAATTCTCTCAGTGCTGAAAGACTGGACTAATGAGGAGCACACCTAACAAATAAACCATTTTATACAAAAGTTAGTTTCATTCCTCAAATCTGATTGGCTGAGCTGTGTTCTAAGAGTGCTGATATAACAATCTGATAGCACTGAGACTATATTTACTGTTTGCGTTGTCTGGTTCTTTGGATCATAAATTCAACCAATTTCTTCAGAAACACTGATTCACTCAGAAATGAAACAACAAATCTTTGGGTGCTTCTTAATAGGAAAGCTGCATCCTTGTGAGGATACTTCCTAGACCAGTCCTTCTGAGCCTCTGAGCACAGTAAGTCCTCCTCAGCACTGAATGCTAGAATGAGATGGTCTAGTCCAGGGGTGTACATTCCTGTTCCTGCAGGGCCAATGTCCTATTGAGTTTAGCTCCAACCTTTCCCAATAGACTTGACTAGAAGTTTCTAGTAACTGTGTAGACCTTGAGTAGATGGTTCAGGTCCGTTTACTTAGGATTGGAGATAAACTCTGCAGGATAGTTACCCTCTAGGAGAAGGACTGGACACCCACGGTCCGCACGGCTACACAAATACTATTAAAATTAATTTTGTAAAAATAGTTTATAATACAAATATTTATATTTACAGACTTTCTATGAATTCTGTACAGTGAATGACAACTTATTAGACATTTTAGAATTATGTGATTATGTGAAGAAAAAAAAAAGCTTTCATCTTGGATTTTTTTTTCTTGCATTACACAATATATTTGGTTGAACTCAGTGCAGATAACATTTTCCACTAATTCTTAAAGCTCCATTGTCTATCCCCACAGGGGTAGAACATTGTCTTTAGACAAAGGCTCAACAAATAATACAAAAGACAATCACATAACATCAGTTTTAAAATCTACTACATTAAGACCTACACAACTCTTCTGAAAAACATAAGATTCATCTTAAGATCCCATTTAAAATAATAGCAGTTGGAATAAAAGTCTTCTTATACTTGGCTTTTTTTCCCCAAATGTACTTTATAATGTCTACCAGAAGGAAGTAACTGAAATGCACTGTACAGGGGATGGGAAGAATCTGTCACAATAACAGAGGCTTTCTATTTTACTGGCACCATGTAAAGATACTTGTTTCTCTCCAATTATTTTACTAGCTTTAAATTTATAATCCTTAAGAGTCTGTTTTTATTTTTAACAGACAGAGAGAGTTGAACCAGGACACAATGTTGATGGTGAACACAGATTCAATAAGTGATTTATGTACCACTACCAGAATGTCCTTTTCAATATCAAAATTGTAATGTGTGCAAAGGATTGTGGGTGATTGGAGGATGTGAAGGATACACTTGATGCATCCTTAAAAACACACTGAACAAAGGGCATGAAACAAAGGCTGCCTTCCAAGGATCTATCAAATTGAGAAGGCCTTCAACGGCACTTGATGATGTGGTATGCAAGGTATCCAGCCTTCCCTTTGAGAAGCATCCACTGTCTTTGTGAGTGTGTCCCTGAATCATGTACTCAACCGATTTGTTTAAACAACACTAATTTATTTAGTAACAAAACAAGTATTCATCTTTATGTGTTACATCCACGCCTTCCCGGACTCAGTTTCCCATGATCCTCCCTGCTCCATCACCTGATTGCACTTCCCTCGTCAACTTTCCCACCATCCCTGGATTCCCTGCACCTGTGTATTGTCATTTGCACTCCCTTTAAGTTGGACTCACTCCTTGCACTCCCGGTCCATTGTCATTGTTAGTTTGTATGTGTGATGGTTGTGTATCTGCTCCTTCGTTGATATTAAATACCCTGTTTGTGGAAGTTCGTATACGTTTCATCTCTGCTGCCACCTCTCATATAACATTATGAGTGAGTCATTGAATCATTCACTCAAACAATACCAATTTCTTCAGAAAAGAAAAAAGATTGTATTTATAAGTGAGTCATTGAATATGTGGCCTTAGTATTTACATTAATTGTCAATTAACAAAGCTAGTCAGTAAGCTCACATACCTGACTTACTGCAAGGATTTCAGTTTAATTCCTGGGTAAATGACTTGGGTGACTTTACCATAACAGGCTATGTATTGTAATACAGCCTAATTATTACACAGTGTGTTGAAAAAGTTCAGACTCACATATGGCTGTTGTGGTTGGAAACCCAGAGTAAGGATGTGAATGGCCTTTTTGTTTCCATGGACAAGAACTTTTGATTCCAAAGTGTAAAACTTCTGATGAAGATCACTTGTGAATGTCTCCTGGAGGATGAGACTCTGAGGGAGAAATTTGAATGGTTGTCTGTTGGAAGAAGCAAAAACATTACTAAACACTTATAGATATAGCGTAATACAGTACTGTGGATAAAGTCAGTGATTTGTTCCTACTGCAGTCGCCACTATAATCATTATTCTTAGTCGTTTTCATATTCCAGACAGACCTGAAGTTTAGCTTCCATCTTTTCTGATAAACCCTCCTGTCCTTCCGTATCTCCTCTATGGCCCCCTCCATCTGTAGCTCTGCATAAGGATTTTTGAGATCCGACAGGGTCAATGTTGTCATCAAAAGCCTCTTCTTTAGCTTCTGCCCATAAAAAAGAAAATAAAGTCCAGAACACCTAACATTTATGCAAATTCAGGTTTGGATCAGTACATATTTTGGACACATATATAAACCTCAAAAGCATGAAAACATTTTCTGGTACCTTATCCAGAGTACTGAGAACTGCGGAAATATTGAGGTCCTGCTTGCCATAGCCTGCGCTTATTTCCAGAGTCTTCACTTGCTTACCATTGCCTACAGAGATTTGCCCGTGCAAGGCTGGAGTCCAGGCTGTGCTGATGGAGTATGAAGCTTTAACTCCACGCTTACCCAGCATGCTCCATCCACCAACCTGGAACGACACCAGTACAATTAAGATCATGCACTTATCCTGAAGTTGCTCCAAGGGGACCATCTAAACATTTCTAAGGCTCAGGAATGAGGTAGCTTGACAGAAATACTCAAAAACTGAGTGATTTAATCAGGTGTTGCACAGAAGGTACACTCACCTTGATATAACTGACAGTCGGCGTGAAAATTTGTAGCTGGCCTTGGCGTTCTTTACCCCTATCCTTGAAGAAACCTTCCAGTGTTACACTTCGGATGTTCACCAGTTTCCGTGTGGTGACCTCAGAACTGAACTGTGTGATGCCACGCTGGGGCTGAGTTAGTTTTTGAGCAATGTACACATAAAGCCAGGGTGAATCCATGTTGAATGAACCTGTGGACAATGAATGACAAGCACACTTTCACATAGTTAGAATATATATATTGATTAACCACAATTCATTTTTGTCATTCCAGACATTTCAATAACTCCATCTTCTTCAATAAAAATATTGAATATTGAGGTGGAAAAAGAAATGCGATTTCAGTTTCATTCTTGATTGTGTTTGTGAGTGGGGTTAAAAGTTAGATTATTTTAATATATTAATAATATTATATTAATTTGAAATACTTTTAAGTCATACTGCGGCCCTCTAGTGGGTCCAATGGTCTAAATGAACTAAAACTAAAACACTTAAAAACTACATTCAATCACTTTACATACTAGAAGTAAATAGGGGCTTTTGCACCTGCTAGTTATAGAAATCAGTTATAGGAACTAGCCACCAGGGATGCATTTCCCGTACAATGACATTTGCTGCTTTACTACCATAGTACATCGTTGAGCAAATCAACTAGGTAGTCATGACTGCTTTCCAAAACCGTTCAGCCATGTTGGTTAATGATGTCACGCAGGTGGTGGAGTAATAACTTCTTTAAATGAATCCGTTTGAGATCGAATTAATGCTACATTTTTTCGTATGTCACTTACGTCATTGTTAGTTCCTATTGTGCTGGGTTAGACCCTACTCTGAAATACATTAACATACATTATGAAAATGGATATTAATTTTAAGATTTTCTAAAGATTACATTTAACCGTTTTATTATTAACATTTTTAAAGATTAATTTAAATGAGCATTAGATGACTACAAATGTAAAAAAAAAGAAGGGGGGGGGTCGGCGGAAAGGAACATGCACAGTTAAATAATATATCCAATGTCAACTGATATGATAAATAATAATAATAATAAAAATCACTAATATTGGCAGATAAGACATGGTATTGTGTATCTCTAAAATCTACAACTTCGCAAATGAGAGACTGATTATTTTGTGACCATCAAGGGAAAATATACAAAATATACACACCTTCCCACTTATGAAGGGAGGTCTTTGACACATCCTTCCAGTGGACACCAGCTACCAAAGGAATTTGATTGTTGTAATTGATTTTCAGGTGGGTGCTGCTCTCAGATTTTTGTTTCTTGAAATAAGAGTGCAGAAGCTGAGTTCTGTAATTCAGTCCCCTGTCTAGAAGTCGCAGGCTGAGCTGGAAGAGGCAGTAAACGTTATTATTGGACACAATCATACAAGACCAAAGTCTAAAAATGTAATAATATGCGATAGTACATTTGATGTACACAGTCTAGATTAAATTGGAATATTTTAGTTAAGTTGAACCTCCACAGCATAATTGGTCAGGCCTGGTCCAGTCTGGTTTCTGAGCGACTGATTGAAGAGGATCCTGTGTTTGTTGCTGCTCTGGTTCCACTGCTTTCCATAGCTTATATCAAGCGATGACTGAACATGGATTGGGCTCCGTTCATGTCTAAGGTGAATCTGTTGGTTGAAACAATAGGCAGGTTTCCATATTTGTTGTTATAAACCAGCATAGAATGTGTGAAAGAAACCAGGTGGGAGCCAGTACTAGAATTAATTACATTATATATTTTGTTTTTTGTCCAGATCTATTAACTTATTCAAAAATATATAAAAAATGCAATTCACACATACAATCAAAACACACCTCTTCTATGATGAGTATGAGTGGACCCCTGTAGCCCCTTATGACTGTGTCTTTTTATGACAAGGCAAGATTAGTTCAAGTAGTAAAATGTAATTTACTGTGACCCCTTTAAAAATGTAATGATATTTATAAATTAATTATTCATTATATTTATAATTGATTCTTTTCCTCTTTAAATATATACTACTGTTCAAAAGTTTGGGGTTGATTGGGGTATGTTGGTTG
>RJVU01064619.1:449097-499310 GCA_003731715.1 Anabarilius grahami
GTTAAAAAAAGATGTATGAATAATCAAGTAAAAGTTGCTTCAGTCCAGTATGTTCATCTTACATTTACTTTATAAAAACCATTAAAGATTTCACAGCAAAAAAGTTGAAAACAGTTGTACCGCTCAATATTGTTGTGGAAACCGTGATACATTTTTTCATGATTCTTTGATAAATAAAAAAGTTCAGATTTAAAAAAACATTCATTTGAAATACTTCTTTTTTTTTTCATTTTTGATCTCTTTATTGCATCCTTGCTGAATAAAAGTATTAATTTCTTTTGAAGCTTTAAACTTTGAACACTTTTTTTTAACTTGATGGTTACACCACATGGCATTTTAGAGTCTTTCAATTTTTCTGAAAATGGTAAAAAAAAATTAAACCACATAAAAGAAAAGATATTACCTTGTGGTTTAAGTTGATGAAGTGAGAACAGTGGAGTTCATGTGTTGCTGCTATATGGTACGTCTGGACTGGGTCCGACTCGCTGTGAAGGTTCTGGGTCATGTGACACTCCTGCATGTTCTGTGAATCCTCTGAAAAATATATAAGTGAATGAAGAGTCTACTGTGTTGTTGTTTTGAAGTGTTGTGTTATTTGTAGAAATCACTTACCTTGTAAACCATACCTAACCCTCACAGCAGAGCTCCACTCTGGGCCCCTTTGCTTTAGTAACCCAAGAACTCTAATGCTGACAGTGCTAGGCAAACGAAACCCGGCATCTATAGAATAATGTCTCAGGCCATCTTCCAGACTTCTTTCCAGCTGCACTGTGGAGTGAAGCAAAACATAAGAGCTGGCTGCAAATCATCATATCACTGGAAATTATGTTCCAGAGAAGTAATTATAGAGCACAACTGTATGGTTCTTGAAATAAAAATACCATTCATTTTGTAAATAGAGAAAATTAGTTTTAACAAGTACAGGTGCTGGTCATATAATTAGAATATCATCAAAAAGTTGATTTATTTCACTAATTCCATTCAAAAAGTGAAACTTGTATATTATATTCATTCATTACACACAGACTGATATATTTCAAATGTTTATTTCTTTTAATTTTGATGATTATAACTGAAAACTAAGGAAAATCCCAAATTCAGTATCTCAGAAAATTAGAATATTACTTAAATATTATTGGAATATTATTGACCAATACAAAGAAAGGATTTTTAGAAATCTTGGCCAACTGAAAAGTATGAACATGAAAAGTATGAGCATGTACAGCACTCAATACTTAGTTGGGGCTCCTTTTGCCTGAATTACTGCAGCAATGCGGCGTGGCATGGAGTCGATCAGTCTGTGGCACTGCTCAGGTGTTATGAGAGCCCAGGTTGCTCTGATAGTGGCCTTCAGCTCTTCTGCATTGTTGGGTCTGGCATATCGCATCTTCCTCTTCACAATACCCCATAGATTTTCTATGGGGTTAAGGTCAGGCGAGTTTGCTGGCCAATTAAGAACAGGGATACCATGGTCCTTAAACCAGGTACTGGTAGCTTTGGCACTGTGTGCAGGTGCCAAGTCCTGTTGGAAAATGAAATCTGCATCTCCATAAAGTTGGTCAGCAGCAGGAAGCATGAAGTGCTCTAAAACTTCCTGGTATACGGCTGCGTTGACCTTGGACCTCAGAAAACACAGTGGACCAACACCAGCAGATGACATGGCACCCCAAACCATCACTGACTGTGGAAACTTTACACTGGACCTCAAGCAACGTGGATTGTGTGCCTCTCCTCTCTTCCTCCAGACTCTGGGACCCTGATTTCCAAAGGAAATGCAAAATTTACTTTCATCAGAGAACATAACTTTGGACCACTCAGCAGCAGTCCAGTCCTTTTTGTCTTTAGCCCAGGCGAGACGCTTCTGACGCTGTCTGTTGTTCAAGAGTGGCTTGACACAAGGAATGCGACAGCTGAAACCCATGTCTTGCATACGTCTGTGCGTAGTGGTTCTTGAAGCGCTGACTCCAGCTGCAGTCCACTCTTTGTGAATCTCCCCCACATTTTTGAATGGGTTTTGTTTCACAATCCTCTCCAGGGTGTGGCTATTACTTGTACACTTTTTTCTACCATATCTTTTCCTTTCCCTTCGCCTCTCTATTAATGTGCTTGGACACAGAGCTCTGTGAACAGCCAGCCTCTTTTGCAATGACCTTTTGTGACTTGCCCTCCTTGTGCAAGGTGTCAATGGTCGTCTTTTGGACAACTGTCAAGTCAGCAGTCTTCCCCATGATTGTGTAGCCTACAGAACTAGACTGAGAGACCATTTAAAGGCCTTTGCAGGTGTTTTGAGTTAATTAGCTGATTAGAGTGTGGCACCAGGTGTCTTCAATATTGAACCTTTTCACAATATTCTAATTTTCTGAGATACTGAATTTGGGATTTTCCTTAGTTGTCAGTTATAATCATCAAAATTAAAAGAAATAAACATTTGAAATATATCAGTCTGTGTGTAATGAATGAATATAATATACAAGTTTCACTTTTTGAATGGAATTAGTGAAATAAATAAACTTTTTGATGATATTCTAATTATATGACCAGCACCTGCATTTTTATTAAGTTTGTTTTCATACTTATAATCAATTAATACAAATCTGACATTTTATATTGAATAAATTCAATTGTCAGTCACAATGCTTCATAAGATGAACAGTTCAGACAGATGATCATATAATTTATTACAAAGTTTATAGTTTGTCATTGTTGTGATTCAACTCAGAGCAGGTTGGTTTGGTTCATAGTTTAGAATTATACATTGATCATTATTAGCAGATTCTTGCCTGAGAGTGATGCGTCCTTATTGAAGACATTTTTAAGCAAAGTCTGTATTATGAACTTCCTGCTGTGAGCATGTGTGGTGTTGACCGAGAAAGAGAATGGATGTCCATCTGCTACTACTTTGGCATCAAGATGAAAGTGGGCTCTCGTTTCTGAAGCAAGATTCACCATCTCCAGTAGTCCCTTAGGCACAATAGTGAATGATTTAATGAACCATGTTCTTGAGTAATAAAAGATTCTTGAATAATATAGCACAACAGCTTTTCTTGGGACTTTGCAAAGCAACTGTTCTTCTCACTTACCTTGATAAAATAATGGTGGATGTTGTCAATTAGTAATTCGATTCTGCCTGAATGTTGGTTGTTTAATTCTTCAAGCTGCGCTGTGAGAAAACAAATGAGAAAACATTCACGGAAACAATTTCATACAATAAATATTGTGTTGATACAATTATATCATGTTCAGCCTTTGAATATCCATAAGGAAATCCACTTTTGAAGTGAGTTTGAAACCTTGAATGAGAATATTTTTCAGGGGATGTGTTATTTTCAGAATCAGCTTTTTCGGACTGAGATTGACATCCAGGGAAACATCTCTGGGGATAGTGGATTGTGGTGTGCCAAGAAAGAGAAGCAGAGTGGCTTCCAGCGGCATCCAGGAATTCCGCTGTCAAAGATCCACAGAAAGCAGCAATTTAATGACAGCGTTATTATGACCTTCTTAACCTTAATGGACAGATGTCAGGATCACAGTGATTTTGCCAAGTAAGACATGTTCCAACCCAGTGTGCCACACGAGTCCTGAAAAGGTCATTTTAGGCAGTTTTTATCACGCTGATGTTAGAAGAACTGTTTGTTCTTTAAATAAGTTTGTTTTTAGTTAGTTATTTGACGCTATAAAAATGTGGATTTTGATGTCATGATTGACAGCTTCTCAGAGCGAAGTAGTCACTGAACCACTGAAGACTTTTTTCTGGATCTTCGGGAGGAGATTGGAGCTTTAACTTTAATTTCTAAATTTCCAGAACTGTTTATTTCACACTGACATAATGAGTTGTTCTGCAGTATTAACCGATTCTGGGAGTGTGGACGGGACCTTGATATCGCAGCTCCACTTCACACTCACTACTGCGTAGACTCAAGCTTCAAGTTCACTATGACTCGAGACTCAAGATGTCAGTGCCATATTGGCACATTGGCGGCTTCACTTACTACAATGGAAGAGAGTGAAGGTGCGTCGTCTATCTTTTTTACAGTCTATGGTTCCAACATATTTTGTCGATCCTGAAGCAACATTTAAGTCAGAATTTAGTCCTAAACCTATCCCTACTCTAAACCTATCTGTGGCAACCAGGGCGGGTGAGAGCCGTGAGGGAACGGCGCGAGGCCGGTGACGCAAGTGATAATGAGCATCACCTGCGAGGCGCGCCGGCCTCGATCTCTCACAGAGGAGCTCCGGAGGCATAAAAGGAGGAGCGATGACAGTGAAGGACGAGAGAGGACCAGGCCTGGACTTTACGTTATGTGTTATTATGTTTGTGTGGCCGGCAGATGTCCGCAAGGGTCTGCCGGCATTACTTTCGTTTTGTTCTTTGTTTATTTTGGTATTAGAGTTTTGTTGAACGTTCGCCGGTTCCCGCCTCCTTCTTCCCGTACATACGAACTGTGTTACATTGGTGCCGAAACCCGGGAGGAAGGAGGGACATGCTGTCGGAGAGCCCTCGCTGCTGAGGGGGTACTGAAGCCTAGTGACAGGTGGGACGGAGACCCGGATGCCGTGCTCCTGGGACGAGGTGGGGTGGCTGCCGTCCAGGAGGGAGCGGAGGAGCCATCGCCGGCCGCCAGGAGGCGGTCGAGGATCGGGCCGTCCACCGAGCGTCCAGTGCCATCGCATGCCACCGCGAGGAAGAGCCTCTTGGCTGGCTGAGGACCGAGCGGCAGTGTGTCAGGGAACCGTACCAAGAATTTTTTTTTCTTTTTCCTCTCTCCCCTCTCTCGTCCTGTCACTCCCCTTGCTTCCGTCTCCTTTCTCTCGTCTCATCTGTCCTTACCCCCAGGTGCTGCGGCCGCCGAGACAGGCCCGGGGGGGGAGTAAGCGCAGTCGCGGGAGTACCCCCGGCCTGCGAGGGGCGATGGGGGTATGTGGCGACCAGGGCGGGCGAGAGCCGTGAGGGAACGGCGCGAGGCCGGTGACGCAAGTGATAATGAGCATCACCTGCGAGGCATGCCGTCCTCGATCTCTCACGGAGGAGCTCCGGAGGCATAAAAGGAGGAGCGACGACAGTGCAGGACGAGAGAGGACCAGGCCTGGACTTTACGTTATGTGTTATTATGTTTGTGTGGCCGGCAGACATCCACGAGGGTCTGCCGGCATTACTTTCGTTTTGTTCTTTGTTTATTTTGGTATTAGAGTTTTGTTGAACGTTCGCCGGTTCCCGGCTCCTTCTTCCCGTATATACGAACTGTGTTACACTATCCCTTAGATCAGAGGGAAATGATAGGTGAATTACACCTATGTAGAAGCACCTAACCCTGTTTGTAAGCCTAAACTTGTCCCTCAAATCTGACTGGTTGATTGGAATGTTGTTCCAGGATCAACAAAGATGTTGACCTAGGAACATGTTGGACTTGGTGAAATCACGTTTACCCTGATGTCAGATATCTTGCCTACCTGGGGTATAAAAGTATAGGCCGCCTCCAAGAGGTACTGGTTGAGACCTTTGTCCAGTTTTTGGAGTCTGAGAGTAAAAAGAACTGGGCCCAGTGGTGGGAAGCCTTTTCCCATCAATGTCAAAGGATAAGTGACATCAGAGCATAGCTGCCATCCAACCATCTTAGACCCTGAAAAAATATCCATACAACTATGTCGACACCAAAAATGTAAAAAATTGTGTAGCTAATGTTGTTTTAAACAAACTCACATGTTTTAGGAGTGCAAGTGCTCTTCTCCTTGAGATTTCTTGTAGCTATGAGCTCCTCTTTACTGTCCCCGCTCACACGAAACATTCTAGAGCTGTCTCATGAGCACAATTAGCAACAATTTTAGAGTCAAGATAAAACAACTGTTTTGGACAGTAGGTATGTTCTGCAAACAAGCCTGGACTTAGGGCTAGTGTGAGGGCCCCCAGCGGGCTGCCAGCGCAGGGCCCCTGAGAATTTGCTCAGCCCTCACTTAACCCCAAGGAATCCCTCACCGGGTCCACACAGGGCCCGCACTATTAATGTACAACAATAAATCTGGCAGCACAGGGAGCCAAAAGTTTACCATTAATGAAAATAATGGTTAATGATCATTAAAAAATAAATAGTCAATGACTAGCAGGGGTGTCTGCCATTAAAATATTTCCTAAATCATACTCTAAAATGTAAATCTATTTTATTCTGACCACTGCATGATGATTGAATCATCAATAAGTAATCAACTTCATCTAACCAGAATTTCTCTTGCAATTTTTGCTAAAACAAATGTGCTTCAGAAACACACAGTTACAGCAACCAGAGAACAACTGATGCTGAAAAGTCAAGGGTCAAGTCTCCAACTACAGCAAATGCTCACCTCTATAATGGTGAAAATGTATTATTTTTAATAAAACATCAACATCTAAAAGTTTTGTATGAAAGAAATAGTCAAACTGGATTGTAATAAGTAAAGATCCTGAGATCTAGACAGATCTGTTAACGTTTAATGTGGTCATGTGCTGCTGCTGGTCATGTGACAGTGTTTTCAGCTTATTTAAATAAGAAGATTTTACTTTACTGCCAAGTCATTTGACCATTTTATCGTCCATGCTCTGTTTTGTTATTGTATTAATTACAGATTATTTTTGTAATTTTACATACATTTGTATGTCTTTTCAGAAAACAGAAAATGCTGTATAAAAATACAGCCAAACAGAGCATGGGAAATGAAAGTGGGCTGCCTACACAAAACCTGTATGGGCATAAAGGTACAAAAGTTGCTTTGGGCCTGAACGGGCTGGCCCACACTGGGCCATCATGGGCTTAATGTGGGCAGTTTGCTAGTGTAGGCTGCTCACAGAGAGCCCGCAGTGATCCCAAAGCTGTGGGCCTTGCCTGGGCAAGCCCGCACTGGGCCTGTTTAGGTTTGGCGTGGGCTGGCCCTTGCCCACTGTGGCCGCAAAAAGCCAGCATGGGCCCCGCAGAAGCATGTTTGCAGGTTTTACATGCTTTAATTTTCGTCAATCCAAATGAATCAAATCCGTTTTTATATTCTGAAAGTTCTGTTTATATTACCTCCAAAATTTACAATCTGATTCACATTTTCTTTTGCATGTGCATTTCAAACTAAACTTTGTTGTGTGCGCAGCCCCAGTCACCACTTTCATAACTGAAGAAAAGATATAATGTCACCACAGAAACCTAAAGGGAAAGCTGACAAATAAGAGCTTTTTTATAGCAAATATTTTGAAATATTCCCACTGTCCAGCCTGTAAGATGTAAATTGTATGTAAAAGAGAGATCTTATTATGTAGGGGGGTCCGGTAAACATGAGCATCATAGCACTGTGTGTGTACTCAAGGTTTTTTAGAATCCGATTGTGAAGACGTCATATTTAAGCATTTACATGCTTAGTTTTTTCTTATTGACTGATTATTTCAGGTCTACACCACCCCTTCCGATCCAATTAAAATTTGTATCAAGCTGAGTCAGATCAATTGAGATGCTTACATGAAGGCTTTTCAGTCTGATTGAGTCATCAATCTGATTTAGGTGCATGTAAACATTGCTACTGACAAATAAACGTGTCTGCAGTTAAGAAAAGGAAAAATCTAGTTTATATATATAAATATATGTACGTGCTGTAATAGCATATACATGCACCCTAATAATCCATTTGTAATCGGATTGACAGCTCAATCAGATTGAAAAACGTTCATGTAAACACCTTAATCGATCCGACTGAGCTCAATCCAAATGAAATTTCGATCGGATTTGAAGGGGTGGTTTATTCCTTTTCTAATCCGATCCAACAGCAAAAAGTAACCATGTAAACGCTTGAATCCGACAACTTTCTCAATTGCATTCAGAAGTCTCTGGGGCACCTGTGCAGTGCAATGTTCACGTCTTTAGTTGTAAAGATTTATGAATGTGTATGCTAACAGGGCAATAATAACGATGAGCTCTGTTGGTGTCACGTCCATGGTTGTCTCCGCAAGTGTGATTGATATGACGTCACACGCAGAGCGTGTGAACAAAAGTTTTAATCGGAATGTATATAAAACACATATAAATGGATATTTGAATCAGATTACAATGTTTAGAGTACATGTAAACAGATCTGCAATCAGGTACAATTCATTCGGATTGACGAAAATTGGTGCATGTAAACATAGACACTACTGTCTTGAATACATGTAAGTGTACACATCTATATATATTTTTTTTTCTTAAGGTAAAAAGTATTTTCAAGAATGTTTGGGGAATGGCACCACATGACATTTTACAGCCTGAACCAGGTTTGCCTTGTCATAAAATGGTGAAATTATGTGATGTACCATCCTGACATTTTGGTCTTTATTTCCCCCAAATAATATATCAAAGTGAATTTATGTATTTTGAAAGAACATGTAAATATTGTTCATACTTGAAGGTCAGTATATCCATGACATCTTCTGGAGTATTGAGTACCACCTTCAGGCTCTGCCCATGGTGCAGATATACAGCTCCATCCAAACTGCTGAAGGTTTTTAGTTGAGTGACCCATTCTAATCCCACACGACCAAATGCTCCATCCACTCCAGCTCTCACAGAGATGGCGACCAGTGCACTGTGTAAGAGGACAAACAGGAGATGACTTAACATGACGACTTCAACCTGATAGCACACTGCCATTATTAAAACTATACACCAGACATACTTTGGTTTGACATAGCCAGCCAGTGAAAAATGAGACCAATTCTTATAGTTAGCGATGCCTTTAAGTCTGAGGGAGAACAGAGTGGACATGTTGATGCTTAGCCTTATGGGTAACCCAGAGAGAGATGGTAAAACCAGTTCCTCTGACAGAACAATTGGTCTTTGACTGATTTTAATCTCTTGACCCTAAGAAAAGGGAAGAAATTTAAACAAGGATCAGGTTTAGTATTATTATAACATAAAAAGTGAAAAATATAGTAAAGATGCACTGATATTAAAATTATGTCTGTTATGATAAGATGACGATTATTAAATCTGCTTTAAATAAATATACAGGGATTAATTTAAGTTAAGATCAATCGACAGCATTATTTGCATAATGATGTTAACCTCATTTTCTTTAAAGTGCCCCAATTATGCTTTTTTTGGATATTACCTTTCATGCAGTGTGTAATATAGCTGTTTGTGAATGTAAAAACTATGCAAAGTTTCAAAAATCAAAGTGCACAATAAATGGAGTTATTGAATCCCAACCGAGTCTGAACTGCCTGAAACGAGTCGTCAATAATTTCGGTCTTACTTCTTGCACAAATCTATGTAGGTTTGTAACAAATTTGCATAATGCTCACCTGTGATCTTCATTGGCTGCTCATAAACAATGTCTACTTTGACCTGCCCTCAAACACTATAGTTGTAACTGGAGACTGGAAGAGTTTGGTTTGTGTTGTCAACATTTCGAGAAGATGCTGTTTTCTGAGCTCAAAAAGCAAATCCACTTTGCATATACTTCCAAAGGATAAGGACTCTGGCTCGATTTGATACGTTAATACCGACATCATCATTACTGTTGATAACACTGTGTATGTTGTGTTGTTATCATAATGAAGTTGCAAAATTGAATATAAGTTTACACAGACAAGGATAGTAAGTGATGTTTTCACACTAAAACTATTTAAACAGAACTTAGAATATTCATTTAAGTAACAACTTGAGAAAGAATTTCTTACCTTTAATAACTTGACAACAACACCAGCTGTACTAAGTGACAGCTTTCTCTGATACGCTTGAAGGTCATCACAGGTCATAAAGGTGAGGTCACTGCCGAACATCTTCACATTTATCCAACATCGGAAGGTATCATCTCTTTTCCTCTGCTCTGTGAACTTAAACAGAAAACTTGGACATGCCTGATGTAGAGCCAAATAACAGACACAAAACCACCATCCGCAAGACTCTCACCTTTGTCTTGATGGAACTTAACCCTGTGGATTGACAGCCATCACTGTTTCTTCCATTCTGTCCATGCTTCATAGAGTCTGTTTGAGCCTTAGGTCTAGAGTGATCAGCAGATGCTAGAGGATGCTCCTCAAAGATTGTCTTCAGAAAATGCTCTAGGTTTTCCATTCTTAGGCTAATCTAAAAAAGTAAATAAAAATACTATCACTGAACATATCTATTTGCTACTGCAAAACTACTAAAATATTTATTTTCTGGCTAACATTAACCAATTCTCTGCATGGCCTAGACCAGTGTTTCCCAAACTGGGCAGTGCAACACAACACGATTAATTCCTGACAGTAAACCGATGCCCTGTTCTATTTCTGAAGTACTTTAAGTGCTCATGTAACTTCTGACACAAAGCACAAATGGATTTGCAACCATCACTTTGACGCATCTAGTGTACGGTGTGACATGACAGCCATCACGTACAGTGTAGACACTGTGTTTTAAAGACAAGAAAATATGACAAGGCATATCTTGCCGTCGGATTCACCGGTACAATGGTGGGTAATGAAAAAAGACCAGTGTGTTGTGTGCATCAAAATATTAGCGTCTAACAGTATGATGAAATTAAGACATCACTTAGTGTACGTTTACACAACAACAATGTAAAGAAAAACGGAAAAGTTTTTCCTTTGCGTTTTCACATACAGACTACAACGTTTCCAAAACATTCCCTGAAATCCGTGAAAATGGCTAAAAACACTGTATTGATATGTATGCCAGGCCAGTAGTTGGCGATGTCACTTTGTAAAGAAACACTATGTGCCTATAGACTGAACATGTAATGTCCACGCTCATGACGTCACTGTTTTCACAAATTCATGTTTTTGTAGTTTACATGGAGACGATAACTTCCTGAGGGATTAGAGCCAAGTGACTGCACTTTGTGGCTCAGGTCACATTGGCTCGGAGGACTGCGTTTTGGATTTCGAAACTTGCTTAGCAAATTCTTCAGACCAAAATGAGGATCTCATGCTGTCTGCATCTGACTCTGAGGGGTTGGATGTAGACAAGCAGACCACTGCTTCGGCAGAGCAGCTTCCTTAATCTGGCGCACCTGAGGAGCTGAGTGAAACCTCCCAGCCACCATCTCCAGTTCTTCCCTGACCTCCACATTGAGGTGTTGAGGGCTTTCAAGAACCCATATTCAGCCAGCGTACATACCCAGGCCACCTCCACATGTTCTACAATGGTCGGGATGCGCGAGCATCAGGATGGTGCGTCCCTGCACACCATCGTGGTTCTGCAGGCATACCAGGTTGACCTGCTAAAAGAGTTGGATCACGATGTTGGATCACTGTCAGCCTTGTTTCAGTAACAACTATGGTGCATCAGGAAATGAAGTTTATTGATCAGGAGCTGCGCTGTCTTCTGCCTAAAGAGGCTACAGAAAGCGTAGCCCTCCCAGAAAGAGATGCAGGGTTTTAGTCAGTACTTCTTAGTACCACATAAGGATTTTAGATTTTAGATCTGCGGGCCTGAACCTTGTGTTCGCCTATATAAAGTGTTTGGGACTCAGATTAAACCTCAAAAAAGTATGCTTTCTCCAGAACAGAAAACCACTTTTCTAGGGGGTAGTATGGGATTCAACCCCGATGCAGGCACATCTGTCCACTGCACTTATAGATTTGATCCTAACCACTGTGAGAGGCATCAGGCTCTCGTGCTTATGAGTAAAAGTGCATTAATTCTGATGAAATGTAAAAAAATAAATAAATAAAAAAATTTCTCAAATGACAACAAGCATTGCGATTATAATTTTTAGCAAAATAATCATTATTATCAGTTTAACTATTATGCACCATGACAAAAATTTTGACTAAAGCTAGACTAAAAGGCCCAGACATTTTGACTTTGATATGACAACTTGACTAAACAAAAACAAGACAAGGTTGAGTAAATATGTTTGTCATATTTGATTAAATATTACAAAATTAACACTAGTCTGCATAGACAACACTATGGTAGTCTCTTACATCAATCACACCAGGACCCCCTTTTATTTGCGCCCCCTTTTCAGGTAGGCACAGCAGATCCTGCTCTGGCTAGAAGGCAGGCTGCTTTTTTTAAGGGCGATTTACATTCCAGGATAAAAGAATGTGGGAGCAGATATCTTTTCGAGGCAGGGGTTGAGGCCCTGGGAATTGTGACTCCATCCTCAAGTGGTGGCAGAGTTACGGCCAAACAATAGTGGATTTGTTCACCTCTGAGGAGTCGACCCACTTTCCCCTATGGTTCGCCCTCACACCTCCAGCTCCCCATGGTGCAGATGTGGCCAAGGCTACATCTGTACACCTCAGATATCTCTCCTCAGATTTCTCTGCTCCTGGAAGTTCTAGCAAGAGCTCACCACAGCTGAGTTCTTCTAGTGGCTCTGCTGTGGCCCAGCCCAAGTTCCAGCCCAATCCCCTTGGAGATCCTAGTCCGATGAGATTTCTATCTCAAGTTTAGGGGATGATATTTCATCCCTGACCAGTGATCTGGAAACTTTGGGTCTGGCCCCTGATGCGCATCAACTTATAGATTCTGGTCTCTCGACTGAGGTTGCTGATACAATACTCAATTCTAGAGCTCTGTCCGCTAGAAACTTTTATGCCCGGAAATAGCAGCTGTTTGTTTCATGGTGTGAACTATGTCATGTAAACCCAGTTAACTGCCTTGTTGGTCCAGCGCTAAAGTTTCTTCAAGAACATCTTTCAGCAGGGTTGGCCCCTGCTACTTATATGTGTTCGCTTTTTTCGAAAGGCTTATGAGTACAGTACACTAAATAGTAAATAGGGTCAGTCTTGATTTTTATGATTTGTGGAAAATACAAACAGATGTCAAACAGATTCACCTCCAGAAGATTGAATGCTCTGCCTAGGATGTGAACTGTCAGATTCGCCATAGCATAACGTGGAAGAAAAGATTCAGGGGAGAAAACTACAGCTCCCTCGATGTTAGCAGCAGCCACTCCTGGAGCAGACATACAACCCAGACATTACAAATTGAAGTGTTACAAATAAAAATAAAAAACTATTAGAAACAGTTGGAAAAGTTGCATTATGTCTAGTACCTGTGTCCACTGTATAGTCCATATGTGAAGAATATTTCCATGGTTCAGCTTCAAAGTCTTTACTTATAATATCATCCGGCAGTGACTCCATCAGATCTTTCTTCAGAGGGTCTTCTGTTTTCTGGATATTAAAAAGGTGACTCCAAACAAACGACCCAACTGAGGAGATATCAAAGAGAACATATGAAAATGTGTCTCAGCTGAAGAGTGTTAGAAATATTAAAGTTGAACATATACAATTATTTCCATGCAGAACATACGGTATTTGGCTCATTCTCAAAAAATGGTAACACTTTTGCGCCATGTGTGACTTATTACTGATGTAGTTAGATTTGAATTTGAATTAAAAAATGATTTTTATTGAAAATAAAAATGCTTTCTCTGTATATGGAGATTTTTTGTAAAGCACATTATGCTTTTTTGGACACATTTTTTGTTTAATAATTTTTGCACTTATATTGACCATATTTTATTAAACATTTTTGCACTGACCTTTTACCCCTCAACCCCAATGGACAGTTGTATTTTTATTAACTAACGTTACTTGTTACTTGTTAGTTAATGTTAACTAATTGGACCTTCTAAAAAATTTTACTTGATTTATCAATTCATATTATAATCATTAGAATTTCATACTTTTTGTGACAGTGCTGATTTAATGTAGCACATTTGAGTTACTAATAATTAGCACTTTTCAATACCTTGACTGGACTTCTCATTGCTTAATACTGTCTTCACAATTGTGAAAATCTCCTGGTTTGGACAGTGCATGAGCTGCTGATATGCTGCGATTCTGACCTCCACATTCTCTTGCTGACTTTGAAATGCCTGAGCAAGGGCTCTCCTCTGATAACATAAGAAAGAACATAATGCAAGGATGTAAGTTATGCCATAATAGATGTAACATCAATGTAAACGTGTCACTGTTGTTTGGTGATACTGACGTCATGATGGCATGGGATTCTCCTGAACGCTCGTATAGCGGCCAGCCGCAGCTCCAGTGGCACAGAATGATTCTGCACACAGCGGCTCAGTGTGGAGATGAGATCTGATACAGCTGCACCTGCAGTCTCCACTGCTTTCAACACATGCAGCAGCTGCACAAGAGATGCAGAACCATTTAGGAATATTCCAGGTTTGGTACAAGTTAAGCTAAATTGACATAATTTGTGGAATAATGTTAATTACCACCAAATAAATATTTGCTACATTACTTTTTCTACATTAAAAGAAAAAATCTGGGTTAGCCTGAGGCACTTACAATGGAAGTGAGTGAAAATTCTGTGTAATGTTATATCCAGTAGGGGCCGTGTGTGGTAATGCAACATTGTTTGCTAACTGCCACAACAGGAAAAAGAGCTGAAGTAGTAAAACAGATTATCTATGCCAGGCCCGGCGCTAAAGGGGGGCATGGCCCCCCCAGAAAAAAATTGTGCCCACCAGTTCTCTTAAACGTACGTGAATTATTTAAACCGTTAATAGATAATTAATTGGCGGAGCATTGCACCGCCTGTGCACAGCTAATCATAAGGTGTGTGTTTGACTTTATCAGTTTCTGACTTATGCAGTGTGTGCCATCAAAGTACCGCGGGAGCGATTCATGAACAGTCGTCGCAGTTTCTCCAGGGCGGCTGCACGAGCTCTGATGACGACAGCTAATCTGTGTGTTTCGTGTTTATTCTGACACATTCAGTTCCGCTAATGCTCACAAAATCGTGCTTTTACTAAAAACTCTATTCATGTAACATTAATGCTAGTCCTATAGCATATTGTCATAGGCCTATTTATCAAAATAAAACTGATAAATGAAAGTGGAGACAATACCTCAAAAGAGGCACATTATCACTTTTCCAACATTTATTATTCTTAAAAGTAATGTAAATTTTGTTTGCAACAATAGCTATAGGTTTATTGGCCTCGATAAGTCTGAGACTCTAGGCCTGAGATTGTGTCCCAGAGGCATTAAATAATTTGTGAAAATTTACTGTAATGCAGTTCTGTGGATGTTTTGCCCAGGCAAGGTTGTTATAGTTAACTAACAAAAACTAAAACTATTAAAAACATTTATGCTAATCGAAATAAACCTGAATTATAAGATATATATATATATATATGTATATGATACATAGTTTACAGCAATAGCTGAGATAGATTTTTTTCACCCAAGAATGTTTTTTAACACAAAAATTATTTATCATTAATTACTCGCCCTTATGTCGTTCTAAACCCGTAAGACTTTCGTTCATCTTCGGAATGCAAATGAAGATCTTTTTGATGAAATCTGACAGCTTTCTGTCCCTCCATAAACAGCTACAAAATTGAAACTTTAATGCTTCAAAAAGTTCATAAAGAGATCGTAAAACTAATCCATATGAATTGAATGGTTTAGTCCAAATTTTCTGAAGAGACATGATCGCTTTTTATAATGAACAGATTTAATTTAGTCTTTTATTCATGAAAGTCTTACGGGTGGAATTACATGAGGGTGAGTAATTATGACAGAATTTTCATTTTTGGTTAAAATAACCACGTAAGAAAATGTTGATAATAACTGAATTTACTTAAAGAGAGAGACACGATTTGTTCAATAAACCACTGTTTAATAAAAAAGAAGAAAAAGAGGCAATTTTATGTTTAGTTTTCTCCCCTCTGTTGTACCGAACCCATACCGAACTGTGACTTCAATATCGAGGTACATACCAAACTGTCATGTTTGTGTACCATTACATGCCTATTATAAACCTGTCACATTTTGTTTTAGTTCTAGTACTCTCATTTTGACTTTCATTTCTTTCTAGTGTCTCTGTCTTCCTTGTTCCTGCATTTAGTTTCTGTTTGCCTTGGTTGCCTAGTTTCCTAGGGTGTGCTCATGTGTTCCCATAGTCACCCATTGTGTCCACCTGTTACTTGTTAATTTCCTCATTTAGTCCTGTGTATTTATACTGCGTTAAGTTCTGTTCCTTGTCGGTTATTGTCTTTACGTTGATGTGAAGGTGTTGCATTTCTTTTTGTCTCCGAAGTGGATTATCCTTTGTTTTTGGTTGTTTAATACATGAATGCTGCAAATAGATCCACATTTCCTCACCCTTTGTCTGCTAACCATGATAAAACCCTAAAATGACGATTTAATGATGATTTAATGATGATGATTTAAACCACTTTAGATACAACACAAGTTTTAACAGGAGAATTAATGTAAGTGCTTTTATAAAATAAAATTTTAAAATTGTAAGTGAAAATATGTAACTTCAATTTTTGCATGTTTTTTTAACGAAAAGGAGGGGTAACTTAAAAATCAACATTATGTCACAAAATAGGGGGTGAGTGTAATTAACATTATGCCTCAAAAAAAAAATTAAGTTTGGCTTAATTGCCAATTAAGTTTCACTTATATCGAATTCTTTAGTTCTTGCAGGATAACATCTCTGCTGTCTAATGGTTAATGTCATCTTTCTACTGTACCTCTGTGATCTGAAAATGTTCATCTGCTTTACATCCTGCCTCAAGACTCTGCTTCAGAACATGGACGAACTGCTGGACTTCAGAGATCTCATTGCATGGACCCTGTTCCTGTTGACAAAGGCTGTGGACCAGTGAAGACACAACCAAAAGTGCTTTTGGACGGATAAGAGGTATCTGCAGCAAAGCCTGGAGGAGAAAAGTCCAGCAAATCCCCTCTGTTTTAGAGACAGCTTTTAGTTTTGTATTATAACTAATTCAAATTAATTCATTGAACAACTCAAAACAAAACAAAAACTCGTACACTGAGGTGGCTAATCATGGATGAAGTAGAGTGGGAAGCAAAACTGATAGTATTGAGGAGGGGTAGGATATGTTCCTGGTCAACTTCTTTGTTCAGTATGAGGTCTGTAGTGACAAGGATGCAGTCCTCAGTTCCACAGGCTGACAGCATATCTACAAGAGGCTGCCTGCCATGACACCAGAATCAACATTACCATCAGAAAATAAAAAATACATAGACCTTATGTAGCCCCGCCCCTTTTCAGCGCTGCGCTCATTGTCTTTTGTCTTCCGGTTTGTTTGTTTTCCACAGTGACCTTACATATTTATGAATGAACTGCTCGTTTTAAAATCTTCCTGATCTACTGGCATTTGTTAATACATCTGCTTTAAACATTACAATGCTCATGATAAATTTCATTAACTCTACAACAAGTAAATCCACTTCACCAGCTAGCTATTCTTTGACATGCAGCGATGCCATAGAAATATACAGAGCTACCGCAAAAACGGAAGTTCAAAGACAATATTATAAAGATGGCGGCCCACTTGTTTCTCTGGCGCATAAGGTCTAGATAAAAAATATAAAAAGGCAAAAACATTGTATTTCATTATAAAACAATCATAACAAGCTTGTCAATATGAAACCCCTAAAGGGACATGGTGATGAAAAGAAATATGAGACAGAAGGAAAAATAATATTTAAATTATTTGCCGTTCTCTCGCAAAAGTATTGGATTCCCAAGTAAACCTTGCATTCCCTTGCAAAACATTTCCACAAAATATTTGTGTTCTCTTGCAAATCGACTGCGTTCCCCTTTGTGTTTGGTCGCAAAAGCACTAAAACATTGTTTTTCCATCCACAAAAATTTTATGAGTTTCTCGGCAGAACGCAAAAGCACTGAAATAATTTTTTCCCCCTCCCATCTCATTTTTTTACCATCATCATGTCCCTGTAGGGGCTCCATATGTCTATTACTGCTACTAAAAGAAAAGTAAAATCTCACAAAATCTGCAAAAAAATCAAATTTCACCCCCAAAATAAAAAGAAAAAATGAGAAATTATATGCATTTATAAAAAGACATTGGGTTGTGGATTATTTCGTATTTGTACGCACAGGAGAAAACGAAAAATCTCCGCCTAATTCACAACATGTGCATAAGCATATGAATTTGTTTGCATGCAGACTTTGTTTAATTTATTTTGAATTTAATTCTTCAAAAAATCATTATTATATGATCAGGTCACAACATTGCATTAAATTAATGATAAGATTTTTAGCATAATATTTTTAAAAATAAATTAAAAAAACTTTTTACATTTAACTTAAAAACTATATAATAATTGTTGTAGGACCAACCAGTCATCTCGACATTTGAAGGAGGCCTCATGCCACAAGTCTCTCAACTGATGGGATGACAAGGTTCTCAACTGAAGCAGCAGATTTAGCAGAAGCTCTGATTGCTAAAAATGATAAAGAAAGAAAGGTGAGAGAAACTTGCCATCATTAATGAAAGAAACGCTTTAATGCTGTTAATTACTGCCTGACCTGTTGTTGATTTGCAAGATGAGCACACAACCTCCTCACTGTGTTGGAAACCTCTTGAACTGATGGTCCACCATGTCTGCCTGAGGTTTGGCTTTCAGCCTCAAACATAATACTGGTCAAGTAGCCGGCAATCTGCCCTGAAATGACAAAGATAATTAATTGCACTTTACATGTGGCAAAAACAAAGATTTACAAATGCTTTTATTGTGCAATCTTAGTTATGTTAACTGCTGTATTGTGTAATGTTAATGTATGCAACCTTATAGCAGTTACCGATACTGAATAAATCATTCAGAACAATGGTTCCATGGATAGACTACCCTAGAATATCATGCACTTTCCAAACTAACACATTAACTTTTCATCACTGAATAGTAAAAATTCCGTTAAAGGTATCAGTACATTAATATTAATAACTATATTTATTTATACCAAACATTTTATAACGCACCTTTGCATGATGCCATTATAAATAAAAATGTTGATTCTGAAATTATTTACTTCAACTGCTCAGGTAATGTCAATGATAAAACCCATTCAGGGGCAGCCAAACTTACTATTAAAATCTTTAACCCTTGTTTTTGGTCATTTTTGGTCAAGTATTCATTTTCTTATCAAATTGTAGTAGAAATATGGCATTACTAAACACCCCTGAAAAAAAGTAATGTGATCACATTGGAACAAAAGCCATCCTTGTCTTACCCAAGTTCATTGGAATCACTTCAAGGGTTCTGAGTAGAGTTAGGCTTGAAACGGTTTTAGTTTCTGTTGCTTCTAACAGGCCTGGCAGGGGAATCAGTGACACTGTTTCTGTGCAGTTGACCTTCTTCAGCATTGTTCCATCATAGAACTGGATACACGTGAGCCCGGCACTCACTGTCTAATCAAAATAAAGAGACACTCAAACTAAAGTAAAAATTCACATTGGATTAAATGTGTGAATGTTAAGTGGTATAAAAAAACTGGGGCCCACCATGCCCTCCTTCAGGGGGACAGAGTGTCTCCAAAACTGATTGATTCTGTCGCTGAGGCACTGCTGAAGGTTTCGAATCTTCATCAGTGATGGTCCTCTCTGTTCATAAGAACTCATACATGTCCCATACACATCAATCTGAAAAGAAAACATAATCCAACATCATTAATATTATATTGCTCATACTTAGCCTTACAAAAAATTAGTATACTTCAAGTTTCATTTTTAGTTAGGAAAGTTCAAGTTTATTTTTAAGTATACTTAAAAATCAGTTCAAGAGGTTTCCAACACAGTGAGGAGGTTGTGTGCTCATCTTGCAAATCAACAACAGGTCAGGCAGAGAGAATCATTCAAGCTACAAGAGAATCAGCATTCTGTAAGTGTGTTTTTGTTGTTTATAGTTCGATTTCAGTGCTGTATTTGAGAGGAAGTTTGTTTACTGTGGTCACGTGACAAATCGCGTGCATTCTCGTTTCGCTGGGTGTGGAAGGCGTGGTCAAAGCCAGCTTTAGTATATAAACAGTTGCTATTTAGCTCTCATTAGAGAGAATCATTCAAGCTACAAGAGAATCAGCATTCTGCGTGGCCTGCTGAACTAACTAACGTTGTAAGAAGTTGGTATAAGTGTGTAGTGTACCGCGGCAGCGGACGCGGCAGCCCTTGTGTGAAGCCCTCCTCGTGTGAAGACCGAAGAGTGTAAAGACCAACGACTCTACCTGTGCGACTCCACCGAGCAACGACACCGACAAGGCACTTGAGTATTGCACTTTTCTTTTTCCTTCCTTCCTCTTTATACAGTGTGTTCTTGTCTGTCTGTCACTTGACCTGTTTTAGATATGTGCTTCCAAATTCCCACTATTACTAACACTCGTAAATCGCGTGCTACACGTTGGAGGCGGCGCAACTATCACAACCTGCGTATTTTACCCAAGTCATCTAGCACATTACTTTCTATTTCTATTGGGCTCTGGAATTGTCAAGAGATCAAGATTCAAGAGTTTTATTTGTCACATGCACAATTATATAGAGCATATATAACCAGCAGTGAAATGAGAGTCAGGTCCGCTCCATGGACAGTGCAATTATTAAATACAACACAGATGAGAATATACATAACTATAGCTATGAAGGAATTAAATAAAAGTAAACAATAAAAATNACCCTGCCTGTACGACCACACTCTTTTATAATAAAGCTTGCAAATGGATCTCTGCCTTAGTCCCGTTCCGTTTCAAATCTTTAATTCATAAAATTAGAAAAAAATCTAACCTTTCATTGAAGGAAAATAATTGAAAGTGGGGGGGAAATCACATTATGAAATAAATGTTTTTTCTCCAAAACATGTCGGCCACAATTATTGGCACCCTTTTATTCAAAACTTTTTGCAACCTCTTTTTGCCAAGATAACAGCTCTGAGTCTTCACCTATAATACCTGATGAGTTTGGAGAACACCTGACAAGAGATCAGAGACCATTCCTTCATGCAGAATCTCTCCAGATCCTTCAGATTCCCAGCTCCATGTTGGTGCTTCTTTTCTTCAGTTCACCCCACTCATTTTCTTTAGGGTTCAGTTCGGGGGACTAGGATGGCCATGGCAGAAGCTTCATTTTGTGCTCAGTGACACGTTTTTGTGTTGGTTTTGATGTTTGTTTTGGATCATTGTCCTGATGGAAGATCCAACCACGGCCCATTATTGGATTTCTAGCAGAAGCAGTCAGGTTTTGATTTTTTTTTATCTGTTGGTATTTGATAGAATTCATGATACCATGTATCTGAACAAGATGTCCAGGACCTCCAGCAGAAGAATAGGCCCACAACATTAAAGATCCAGCAGTATATTTAACAGAGGGCATGGGTTACTTTTTATCCATGTGTGCACCAAACCCTTCTGGTGGGTTTGCTGCCAAAAAGCTCTTGTTTTAGTTTCATTTGACCATAGAAGCCGGTCCCGTTTGAAGTTCCAGTCTTGTCTGACAGCTGAATATGCTGGAAATTGTTTCTGGATGAGCGAGAAGGATTTTTCATGAAACCCTCCCGAACAACTTGTGGGGATGTAGGTGCTGTTTGATCATTTTTTTAGGCGTTCTGAGACTTTAGACTCAACTAATCTCTGCAATTCTCCAGCTGTGATCCTTGGAGAGTCTTTGGCCACTCAAACTTTCCTCCTCACCGCGCATTAGGACGATTTAGACACGCATCCTCTTCCAGGCAGGTTTGTAACATCTTTAGTTGATTGGAACTTCTTAATTATTGCCCTGATAGTGGAAATGGGGATTTTCAATGCTTTAGGTATTTTCTTACAGCCACTTTCTATTTTGTGAAGCTCAACAATCTTTTGCTGCACATCAGAAATATATTCTTTGGTTTTACTCATTGTGATGAATGATTACGGGAATTTGGCCTTGATTACGGGAATTTTTCCTCATGTTTATACTCCTACTATTTGTGAGAAGTAACTAGTAACTATAACTAATTACTTTTTTAATGTAACGTGCCCAACACTGAATCTAATATACATAGACTTTTCTGTCAGTATAAGTCAAGTATACTTGAATGCAATTTTAAGTATATTTCTGAGAAAGAAATACTTAAAAAGCATACTGAAAGTATACTTCCATATTTTTTAGTTTAAAAGAAATATACTAATAGCACACTTGAATAAACTTCTTTTTCAGAAGAGTATATGGTCTTGAGTAAAAAGTTTAGATTTTTAATTATGTTTAAACTCACTAACATTCAAAAGTTTGTGGTTGGTAAAAATTTTCAGGTCAGTGAACTACAATTCACAGCATGCACCCCACCTTGCACTCCATGGCTGCATCTGAAAGCTTAGGCAGCTGATTTGTTGCCTCGCTGCTTTATCAGGCAATAGGTGTGTTCGACTTGAAACGTCGCTGCGCAGACAAATCAGTGTATGATAACAAAGTACAATGAGAGTGATTCGAAAGCATACAGAGCCATCTGCTCTCTAATCGCTCTCGCGGTACTTTGATGTTATACACCGATCGGTCTGTGCAGCGGTGCTTCAAGTCAAACAAGCCTAATGACTTTGCAGGCAACGTTTGCTCATAAGGTACCTCACAAAACCGATTCTGCTTTCACTCCCTGTCGCAATTACCATTATTTCAAGATGACAACACGTGACGTTCTACTATACTCATATTAATTGAGTGGTTTAGTCCAAATTTTCTGAAGAGACTCGATTGCTTTTAATAATGAATAGATTTAATTTAGGCTTTTACTCAGATAAAACATTGATCAGCGAACATAAACAGAAGCTCAACCAAACCTGTTTCACACGTGAGAACAAACCTCTTCCAGAAGCTCAAACATGCTGTGTAACACACAAGAATGAACCTCATTGGTTCCCATTCAGTCTGTAATGTTTGACGTACGTCGGACAGACCGACGAATAGAAATCTCGCTAGAGAGGCCAATTTACTTAGAGTGTAACTAAAACAAGCCAATGCACATTGGCATGCAATAATTTGCAGCAGCTGCTCTGCCACGCAGCGTGGGTATATAATGAGCACTGGGTGCAATGCATTCCTTAGCTTTTCACTTCAGAGCCGAGCATTTATGTTTGCTCTCTCTACAAACAGTGTTGTAAGGAGTCAAGTCAGCTCTTCAAGAAGACACTTCTCTACCGGTGTTGGTGTACAGCGCAACAGCGGCGTTGATCCTTTTCTCTTCTTTTCTTTCTGTCTATTTTTTGCCTGTTTCATCTGAGCAAAAATGCTGTTCACACGATCGGTACGGTGCGCTGAGAGTGCTAAAAGGCCGTTCTCATGGCTGGAAAGAGACCGCCTTCAAAGAGAAAGGATGCGCACGACAGGCTGCACACTTGTTCCTCTGTGTGCTTCAGCACTTAAGAAGAGCAAGTCCCTGAAAGAGCTTACACAAGTAGAGCTTGCATCTTTTTAAAGATGACATTCTACTTGTGTGTTTCTGAGTGCGGTCATTACCTGGCGCCGAGGGATGGTCACGATCACTGTCTCATGTGTCTGGGCATTGAGCACACTAAGGCAGTGTTCGTGGATGAAAATTGGGCAGAGTCCCGCTGCCGCGATCCAATCCTCCTCAAAGGATTGCTTCGGACAGTGGTACTGGTGGTCTGAGGGTTACGGTGAGAAGGTGGATACCAGCCGTATCCTTTGGGGCTCCCCCCAACGATCGAATGTCGTGGGGATGATGATTCGGCTGTGTTGCTGCCTTTGGGAACGGTAGCGTTGCCCGAGTCAAATTCAAAGATGATGGCTATGCTTTCCCGGGTCGCCAACAGGGTTTGCTCGTGTGGAACCCTTCATCATGTCCCGAGGCCTCGAGGTTGGATGACTAGTATCTCGGGGTGGCGTGTGCTGGTTGTCAGCCACCCACCCTGTTTCCTTTCTTCCCGGAGGTGCATGAGGAGCTCACAGGTTCGTGGACAGCACCTTTTACAGCCCGAAACCGTTCCAGAGGCTCCTCCTCCCTCACCACCCTTGATGGCAGGGCGGCAAAGGGTTACACGCACATCCCTCCTGTGGAGTGGGCCATTGCTATGCAACTGTGCCCTAACTCAACCTGGTAGGGGGATCCGTGTCTCCCTTCCCGGGACTGTAAGCACTCATCTGATCTTACAAGCAAGGTTTACCAGGCCTGTGGGGACGCTCTACCCTACACACTATGGCTTTGTTGCAGGTCCATCAGGGCAAGGCACCGGTGTCTTTGGCGACACGATCGAGAACTTTGCCCAGCAGTTCCCCGGCTGTACAGAAGCAGTCTTAGGATATCATCCAAGCGGCGCCGTAGAGCCGGTTGCAAGCCCAGGCCCCCACCAAAAAGGGCTGCAAAGCCAAAGGCAAGAGGCCCTAGGACGGGCGACCCAGAGATGGACTGCTCTTCGGGAGATAGTGACTGCACCATTCCCTCCCCCGGAAGAGGGCAGTTTCCTCCATCTCTGGCTTTCCCAGTGTTATCCAATATTCTCAGTGTGTGGGTTATCACAGAACAGCAGTGAGGGTCACTCTTTGTGTAAGCCCTGTCCCATCGTCCTATTAGGCAAGAGGGAACGGAGGCTTGCACAGGGCACTGGAAGGGGGCAGCAACTGTGGCGCTTTGGTAGGGATTCCTATTCGTCGGTCTGTCCGACGTACGTCGAACCTGACCGACTGATTGGGAACATCTCGGTTACAGAGGTAACCCTCGTTCCCTGAAGAAGGGAACGGAGACGTATGTCCAGTCGCCACAGTCGCTGTACCCTGCTTCGCGCTGTGTCATCTGCTCGGCTCCGAAGTGAAAAGCTAAGGAATGCATTGCGCCTGCTGCTCATTATATACCCGCACTGCATGGCAGAGCAACTGCTGAAAATGACTACATGCCAATGTGCATTGGCTCGTTTTAGTTACACTCGAAGTAGATTGGCCTCTCTAGTGAGATTCCTATTCGTCTGTCTGTCCGACGTACGTCTCCTTTCCCTCCTTCAGGGAACTAGGGTTACCTTTGTAACCGAGACGTTCTCGCAGCTTCTGTTTACATCAGCTGATGTGTGAGTTGATGAATGTTTATATGTGAATAAAAGCCTAAATTAAATCTGTTCATATAAAGTGATCGTGTTTCCTCAGAAAATTAGTTTTACAATCTCTTTATAAACTTTTTGAAGCATCAAAGTTTCAATTAAATTGCGTAGCTGTCTATGGAGGGACAGAAAGCTCATCAGATTTCATCAAAAAGATCTTAATTTGTGTTCCAAAGATGAACGAAAGTCTTACAGATGTGGAACGACATGAGGGTGAGTAAATAATGACAGAATTTGCATTTTTGGGTGAACTAACCCTTTAATTTCTTTTTTAAAAAATCTTACTTGATCCTAATCTTTTGAATAATAGTGTACATATTGCATTATTTAATGAAATAATTTTTTATACATTTACTACTCTACATTTGCATATTTCTCAAATATATTTTCAAAAATCAGCATATTTTTTTTCATATAAAAGTGGGCCTTGTATGAAACTGTGTGCAAAGTGAGTTACAATTCCTCTCACCTCTCTCAGCGTCTCCCTGACTCGTCCCGAGTGAGAGGTCTGGAACATGCTCAGAATGGATCTCTTGATGTTGAGGGTCCACACCTGCTCAGCCTCCTGTGGGCAGAGCTTTGTGACCTTTCCCCCCTCGAGCGAGAACCACAGGGGGTTCTTCTCCAATGACTCTCTTCGAAATCAAAACACCAGATGGACCTTCAACCTCTCAACACTCGTCCCATCCATGATGAACACAGACTAACTCTCGACAGCAGCAATAGTGTGTCAATGATTAGTCAATGATGTGACCCTCACAAAGTACTGTTATTTAAAATGTTTGTATCACTATGATTAATTCTGACACTTGAACCAGATATAAATTAACAGTGACTATACAATTTGTTTGGAATAATTGGATGCAAATACAGAAAAGGTTTTGTTTTCATGATGAGTGAGCATGAGAAAATAGTACCAACAGAAACTTTGAAATTACCTTATGTTTTTCAAACGTAGCACCGAATTGTCTCTTTTCGATGAGCTTTGCTTTATTTGTATGTTCCTCAGCTATAAAACAAATATTGAATAGATTAAACATAATATATAAAAAATATTGGTATGTGAATAATGGCTTTTTTTTATTATTATTATTACTGAATCAAAAGCCCCATGTGTTCATAAATCTCATGGGTGATTATAATTGTTATAAAACATGTTGCATTGTCAAGCAAGAAAAGCTATATCAATATGCACTCTGAAAATATATACTTCAGTTGCTTTGTAAATATCATAATAATAAAAAAACTCTCTGAATAAAATCTCTGAATATCACTTAATTGATTGTTTGAGATTGGACATACAGCATGCAAAAACAGTTAATTTTGTCTAAAATGTACAGATTATTTAAGTTTATTTCATGAAAGGAATAGCAGTTAGCTGCTGTTTCTAGGGTTTCTATTGGTTGCACTTTATTTTACAGTATGTGCACTTATGTACTTACAGTGTACTTACCTAAGAAAGTTCTGGGTAATATAAGGTAACTACATGGGTTAAGCTTAGGTTTAGGGGTAGGTTCAGAGTTAGCACCTAGTTATTACCCATTACTATTACCCATAGTATGTACATGGGGAACAGGACTGTAAAATAAAGTGCTACCCAAATATTTGAGTTGCTTAACTTGTGTCTTACGCCATTTTATTTGTCATGGTACCATATGTAGTTATTCTGATCAACTTAATTGTACTTATATTTACTAAATTCATAAATTCTAATTTCTCAGCTTTTACTCAATATTTTAAAGCATAAATGTAAAAATGTTTCACTCCCAAAAATTGACTGCATTATACTTTAAATTTGGAGTTTAAATTTAGAGTTTAGATGACAAAATTGCATGCATAAAGAGACTGATATAATAGAACATACCTTTAATATCATTTCTGGACATCCTGGTCGGACATCAATGTCAACAACACAGTCCAAAGCTAACTGACTGCCTCCTGATGAAGGACCTTTCCAGGCACTGGTTATCGTTGTACTGTATCTATAGGTGTGCCTTTGCCCTTTCTGCACATCTGTACACACAAGTCATATATATATATACAGTATACACACACACATATACAAATCATCTCTCTCTCTCTCTCTCTGTGTGTGTGTGTGTGTGTGTGTGGGCATGTTTTTGTGACATATCAGGACACAAATGTGTATAACGACATGGGTATGACATAGGTATTACAAAAAGAGGTGACTTATGAGGACATTACTCCATGTCCCCACTTTTCAAAAGGCTTATAAATCATACAGAATGAGTTTTTGTGAGAAAGTAAAAGTGTGCACAGTTTCCTGTGATGGTTAGGTTTAGGGGTAGGGGTAGTGTAGGGGGATAGAAAATACAGTTTGTACAGTAAAAAAACCATTACACCTATGGAATGTCCCCACAATTCACAAAAACGAACATGTGTGTGTCTGTGTGTGTGTGTGTTTATTTATACTTTAGGAACAAATTTGTCCCCAGAAGTGAGCTACATTGGACAAAACCTCCATTTGGTGAAATCCTCAGTTATATAAATGCATTTTTTCATTCTTA
The DNA here is from genome assembly GCA_003731715.1 of Anabarilius grahami. Taxonomy (NCBI): domain Eukaryota; kingdom Metazoa; phylum Chordata; class Actinopteri; order Cypriniformes; family Xenocyprididae; genus Anabarilius; species Anabarilius grahami. Next base: position 476,441 of record RJVU01064619.1, read on the forward strand.
AACATGCAAAAGGTTTTTTGTAGGGTTAGTCAGTATTATTTAAAACGACCTGTATATGAAAACTATAGATGTCTACGGTATGTGGCCATTTAGATAGATAAGTATGTGGAATATCCATAATTATGTATGGATGAATAGCAAAAACATATTTATTCAACATGTGTATTCTCTTACCAGGGCAGGTAGACTTGCAAAGTTGACCTTGGTGCAGTTTGTGGCAGTCAGCTTGTAAAAACATTAGCAAGTTAAAAACCATCATTGAATGCAGAAGTACTAACACTTATACTAAACTTTGTAGAGAAACAAACATTTACTTGGCTATTTTAGATTTGTCAAAATATTCAAAAGATAATATTAAAGAATAAACACTTACCACTGAAGATAAGCAACATAATTAAACAGAGATTTTGGAGCAATAGACAGAACGGAGACATAGCCATAAGTGATAAGTAATGTCCTGCACCAGCACTTCATAGGAGAGACCATTACTTGAAAAGCATAACCACATAAGTGAATGGATAGATGTTGAGTTAAGCCTTTGTAAAAACTCACAGAACATTCAGACACCAATCAGAAGACAGATGCCCACCAGGGGACCATCCAGCTAACAAAATCTAGCAGCATACCGATGGACATCTTGAACTGAGCCTCTGCCTTCTCATAACATGTTCACGAATTTGGCATGGCTTGAGCATTTTATTCTTCCAAGTTTTCCTGTGTCTGCTGCGCTTCAAAATCTTTGCTCATTGCAAAGCTTAATTATCATCATTTTATTATTTTAATTACAATGCTTGTTAAATATTTAAGATTTAATTTCTATTTTAGAATATCATGTGACTTGTGCTGTGCTAAATATCAAAACTAAATAAAAATGTAATAAATACAATTGACAGCTTTTGTGGCATAACGTTGATTACCACATTTTTTTCCAGACTTGTCCCTACTTAAAAAAATAAATAAATTCTGGGTTACACTGAGGCACTTAGAATGAAAGTGAATGGAGTGAATCTGTAAACATCTTAGCATTAAAAACTGTATACAAATATATCTAATTTTACAACCTTGTTGTATTTGCCTCAAAAATGTGCCTCATTAACTTCTATTGTAAGTGCCTCACCACTATTTTTTACCTTATTTTTTAAAGACAATAAGCATTATGCCATCTGATTGATAGTTTTTACTTTCTTAGCAGGTAAAAGCCTTTTAAAAACATCCTCCTTCAGGTCATGGTTCATCTGTCTTTTTGCTGTGAAATCTGTACTAATTTTCATAAACTTAAGAATATCTTTTAAAGTTGTTGATATTCCAAAAACACTTACTGGACTGAGGCAACTTAGGTTTACTTGATTATTTCAAATATACCAAATATGATCAGGCTTTTGAGAATTGTTTAGAGAATTTTTTATTCGTACCTCTCTCAGGCATTATATGTTTTGTCTCCATAAGTGTTTCATTATATTATCATCTTACACAGACATTATTGGGGGATACAGATTGACAACTGATATATGTATTTTATCTTCTATATTGTTATAAAGATCTCACTAATTTATATTTACAAGATACAGAATTTCATCTTTCTGTCCATATAAATATCAGCAAATGCACAAACTCAGTCCTGGAGGGCCACTGTCCTGCAGAGTTTAGCTCCAACTTGCCTCAACACACCTTAGAAGTTTCTAGCCTATAGTAAGACCTTGATTAGCTGGTTCAGGTGTTTTAATAAGGTTGGAGCTAAACTCTTCAGGACAGTGGCCCTCCAGGAGCAGGATTGGACACCCCTGGGCTATAATATAAGGCTTGTGCCTCGAGTATGGCGCCATCTGCTGGGCTAGCTGTGCACAACAACAAACAAAAGCTTCTTTTTGTTTTGCAGTAAAAATATCGGTTACACTTTATTTTAAGGCGACATAGTTACATTGTACTTACTCAAATAAGTACTGAGTAATATTAATAATCTACATGTTATAGTTAGGGTTAGGTTTGGGTTTAGGGTTAGTTACTTGCAGTGTTATCAAAATCTCTAAACATTCTTAAAATAGAAAAAAAATTCACGAAAAGCAAAATTGAGACTTCTTGTGTTTAAGATAAACCCTAGGTAACGGGGACAAAATCCCCACAAAGATGGCAATATCTGAAATCCTTGTCCTTGTGGGGACATTCTTTCAAAAAAATAACTGAAACAAAAAACGAAACAAATTTACACAGTAAATTACCGTTTTCCAGTGAAAGAGTAATATACCATTAAAACAATGCATTCTTTGTAATATTTGTCATTTTAAGAGAAGAGGCCTATAGGCTACTTTCTCGAAAACGACCAATAATATTACCCAGAATGCATTGTTTTTACAGTATATTACACTCTAAAAAATGCTGGGTTAAAAACAACCCAAGCTGGGTTGAAAATGGACAAACGCAGTAAATGGGTTGTTTTAACCCAGCGATTGGGTTAAATGTTTGCCCAACTGGGTAGTTTTATTTAACTGAACTATTGTTTAAAAATTACTGTATTGCTGGCTTAAAACAAACCCAAAGTATGTTGGAAATTAACATTATTAATATTTTTAATAAAATAACATTTATTAATAAGTTTAATGAATAGCAATTAAACAATAAACATTAATTAAATTGCTCATTAATAAATATCCACCTTCTGGTTATTATTGTTGCCTCTAGTAATTATGTGTCTGAACCTATTTTAGGTTCATTTTAAGTCATTTTTGAACAATAGTCGGGTTAAATGAAACTGCCCACCACGCTGAGAAAACATTTAACCCAACCTCTGGTTTAAAACAACCCAATTGCTGGGTTTGTCCATTTTCGACCCAACTTGCGTTGTTTTTAACCCAGCATTTTTGTACCGTTTCAATGGAAAACTGTATTTTACTGTGTAAATTTGTTTTGTTTTTTTAGATATTTTTTAGAGTGTGGCCTCCATGAGGAAAACAGCTTGTAAATCATACCAAGTGATGTTTTTATAAAACTTTTAAATGTAGACAGTTTTCTGTGATGGGTAGGTTTAGGATTATGGGATAGAATATACAGTTTGTACAGTATAAAAATCATTATGTCTATGGAAAGTCCCCATAAAACATGAAAATCCAGTGTGTGTGTGTGGCCCCAAACCTTACATGAACACAACACACATAAACTATCTATGCAGCCTTTATTTTCACTGACCTACTAACAGTATTCCATTATTCCTTTTATTTTTCCGAAGCGCTACCTATTTTCCCTGCACGTTTCACTGAGATGTTGGACAAAAAAGGGAGGAGGCCATCATGCATGATTCACAGCATCTGTTGGGGCTTTCAGGTTGCCCTACTTTATCCACAGTGACTCTCTATATCTCATGGTTTTTCATGGCTTGTTGCTCACTGTAATACTCTGACACCAGACTCCAGCTGGTCTTCGGAGGAACGTCTGAAGGCCTGTATTGATGAACTCTCTCTAATCTGCTGGGGTGTTCACTGTGCACTCTGATGACCAGTTTACGTCAGGAGGGTGTTGTTTAGAAACCGTAGAAAAAGATTTCAAAAAGTTGAGGACTTATATTTTAGGATTAGAGTGTAACTTCATGAGAGATGATTGAGTGTAAGCAGGGCATGTCGGGACCAGCCCCCAGGCGTAAACTGAGAAAAAAATAAAAATAATATAAACACTCCAAAAATTTTAATTCCATGCACTAAATAGTACTCAGTTTTCCATGAGAGCTGTTTGTCTTGTAGATTAAACAAGTAGGCCTAAAAAGAAGAGGACATCCACATCTTCATGACGTCACCAACCGATAAGAATTCATTTGAGTAGTTATTATTGTTAATATGCATTACTCCATGGCCATTATTCGAAGCGAACTGCGCTGTGATTAGATTCTTAGATTTTTTTTTTCGTACGGTGTCATTTGACACTATTAAATGGTCTCTCTTTGCTCCACGCCCGTCAGTTCACCTCGTCACTTGGTGCGTGTTTCTCTTTGCATGCGGCGACTGGAAGATTACGAATCCTATTACGGCGAAGGTTAGTGTATGAATATTAATAAAGTCACGCTGAAGTTGCTTGGTAACCATCCTGGAGCGTCCTGTCACGCATTATAATTAATATTAATGAGCTCACCGTGATTCGTGTATTCGCCTGCTAAGCACCGCCTACTTACCGACGTTTGCTTTTCAGCCAATCGGTTAAGTCTACTGGGCGAACGTTGCATTACGTGATTAATATTCATGAGCCAAGCCCTCTCCGTAGTAGGATTACTAAATTCGCTACCGGGGGCGTGGCGTGGGCTTTGCCGGTTCTAGCAGCAGACACAATGAAACGAGGGGCAATGTAGGACACCACGTTGGGGCTTGAAACGCAGACACGCCGGTAGCGTATTATTTTTTTACTTCTTTTGGATATTTTTTTTATGGTTCATTTCATTTGTTTTGTATTCATTATAGATAAATAGCAAAGGTCGCTGCTGATGAGAAAAAACAACGAGTTGAAAGTCTTTGGAGAAGAACCGAACGGGCTCAGGAAACGAGGCACTCCATCATAACTTTTGTTTTGTCGTTAAACGCAGTCGCGATAAAATGTCGTTCGCCTATTCGGATTATCTGGCCGCCGAGTGTCTGGTGTCGATATCCAGCGGTCCCGTCCTCCATCGACCGACCCCGGTGTCTGGTGCGGCTCAGGCCCCTCCTCAGGGCCTTCCTGCCGGGGAACCAGACGGGTCGAGCGAGGACAGGGGGTCGAGCGAGGACAGGGAGGTGCGGGAGACGCTCCGGTTAGAGGGGGCCAATATGATGACGGTGGCGGAGATCCTCACCGACCTCCATGGCAAGTTTCGTCCTATGTCGGCCTACTCCGAAAGCAGCAACTCGTCATGCGGAGAGAGCGGCTACACCACGTTGTCTGACTCCACCACCCCAACACCGACCATGACCCCCTCTGCCACCCCTGTCCCGGGACAGTACAATAGCACCCCTCAGCAGTTTTGGGCAGGAGGCGGTGCACCCCGGTCCCCCACCAAGCGTCACCCCTGTACTTTCGACGGGTGTGACAGGGTGTATGGCAAATCATCCCACCTGAAAGCGCACATCAGGACCCACACAGGTAAGCTGAAGCACATGGGAGCGGATGGACGCTAACGCCGCAGACATCATTTAAACTTTTACACGTATATTTGTGTAACATATCTGTATGTAACGTTACTTGTATGTATATACGCATTTATAAATACTTGCCTTGTCATTGACTTAGATCGTATGAAATTTATATAGTTTTATAAACTGCTCATATTGTATGTAGCTTTAAAATTCACTGTTGGATAAACAAATTATGGGAGGTTTCAACCTTATTATGGGTTGTTTTATTGCAGTTCTCGGTTAGAGTAACTTTTAATTGTCGGCCATTTGTTTGTTGACTGTTGTCAGGGGCTCCCTCTGTCAACTCTCTCCACCGGCTATGAATTGAAATATTAAATGTGAATTCGTGGATAATAATGTAATTCACTGCTCGTTAGTTGAACAAAAGAGTGAAAACTCCCAACTGTGGCCTCCGAACAAAGAAAGTTTATGAACAAAGGAAGGAGCGCGTGAGGGAGGACCGAGTATAGTAGTATAGTGACGAACCCGGTATTTGCATATGAACAGAGCTCGAGTACAGAACGCGCGTGTGCGCGCCCGCTTACGCGCAGGTTCCTATTTTAATACACTTTCTGTTATTTGACTAAAGCTAAAAGAGCCATTTAAGCCACACCGTTCACAAATGAGATCTTTACCACTTGATATTGTGAAGTATATTGTGGGGACAAGGTGATAGTTTTTAATGGAACATAAATTCAGGAGCTTATGGTATTTTCTTGGTGTACTAGTTTCTCATACCATATGATAAACTAGTACACTTACTAGTACACCAAGAAAATACAAGTACTACAATGCTAAAAAATAATTAGTACACAGGGTTAATTCCAAGGATTTTTTTCTTTTTTTTTCTCAGATTTTCTTGCCCTGCCAATATTTTCACTGCCCGCAAAAAAACCCATGTAACCTNCATGTAACCTAGTATTTAATAAATAAGATTGTTATGACGCCAACATTTTTACATTTCACAATGCCAATATTTATACTACAAAAATAAAAAATAGCCTAACTAGTCTAGGCCCGGTTTCACAGACAAGGCTTAGCCTAAACAAGGATTAGGCCTTAGTTCAGTTAGGATATTTAAATATCTTTTATAAATGTACACTTGAAGAAAACATTACAGGTGTGCATCTTGAGACAAAACAATGGCACTGACATATTTTAAGATATGTCAGTACAAGTTGCTTTCAGTTAAAACAGCTCAAACATGCATTTTAGTCTAGGACTAGCTTAAGCCTTGTCTGTGAAACCGGGGGTTAATGCTCAAATATTGTTACTCATCAAAATGGGCATTTTGGATTCTCTTTCGCATCTTGATTGGTTTAAAATCGCTTGAATGCTTAAATTGACAAGACTTGAAAACACATCCAAATGATTAACTTTAGTGATCTGATGGCCTGTTTAGTTCTGTTGACTGTGACCCTGGTGCATTATGCTAATGATAACTGGTAGTCAGTTACAGATTGCACATTACATGAGGAAAATTATAGTTAGCAGCGTAATCTATTACATTACGCATTTTATGTAATGTATTCTGATTACTTTTAGATTATTGATCTAACTTGTTTATCATATTGATTTGAATAGGACAGTCCTGTACCATATCGATTAAAAATATAAAGAGAAAGAAAATGTATTCAATTCTTTATCCACAACATGAAGGGCATTAAACATTACATTACATCAGGGTTTCTCAAACTGGGGTTTGGAACTGGAAGCAACTGCAGAGGGGTAGTGAGTTTAATAAAAAGCTAATAATATAATATAATAAAAATAATTAAAAAAAACAAATTCTTAAAAGATGGAATACTTTATTTACCTGCATGTCATGTGACTATTAATTGAAATCAGAGAAACCGTGAATATCTGAATGTGTTATTAAATTATTGATGTGATTATTAAATATATTAGGTCAAAAGAGGTGTGGTTGACAAAAAAGTTGCATTATATGTAAATAAAATATATTAAGTAAATATATTTAATGTGTTTGAATGACAAAAAAATGTTCAAAGACATAGTAATACATGGTTAAATGACACACTGTAATTAAAATAATAATTCAAATGTATTGTTCATCAGGAGTTGATTAGATATGCAATGTTGAGAAAACACTCTTTAAATGTGAAATGATTTCTGTAAATTCAGTGGTCAGTTATCATGTTGCTTCTCCTTTTTCCTTGTAACTACAGCCACTTGACTAGAGGCTGTGTGCGCAATTCCACAAATCTAGAAGACTTTATAACACATCGTATATAATATAAGCGATAGGCTTTTTTAGAAAGGAAAATTAAAAAGATAAAAAAAAAGAAAAATTGTGTAGAATCAATAAATTCTGAATAATTTACTAACACTGTGTGAATATGTAATCAATAAAAATGTAACTGTAGTCTGATTATGAGAAGTGGTTCAATGGATCAAAACTCACGGTTTGGGGGGGTCAGTAAAAAAACACTAACTACAAGCGTAGATAAATACAATATAACAAAGTTACAAATAAAGACATTTTTAACTGTAGTATTCAAGTAGAGAAATGTAATAATTAGGCCTAAATGTGAAATAACACTAAATAAATTAAATATAGATTAATCTTTGCAAACTACAAAAGCTGAGTTTTGTGGTTTGATTAACATTAATGACATAGACAGCAGCAGGTATTTATAGGCGACTGTCACTTTAAGACTGTTGAAGAGAACTGAATTCTGGATTGCGCACTGTCTGAGAGGCAGCTTTCTGTGCGTGCACGTTTTTTTCCACGGCTTATTGCGCTTAATAATATTAAGCATGCCACACCTTCACTGCGCCACCCTAAAACTTTCACTTTTCGTAACTTTTTGAATCATTAACAATACGCATATATATACAATTGCAATATTTTTTTATAATTTCAATATATCATGCAGCTCTAGTAAGCAGCTAAAAAATAGTATAGTAGCTGTCTAAAGTTCATCAGTTAGTATGCTTTATATCTAGAACAGGAGGTGCCAAGCCATTGTTTACTTTATAGTGCACTTGTGTATTTTATACGGCATTAGTGTCGTCTAATGAGTTGTGGGTCGTCCATGTGCTCTGTCTAGGTGAGAGGCCCTTTCCTTGCACCTGGCCCGACTGCGAAAAGAAGTTCGCCCGTTCCGACGAGTTGGCCCGACACCTGCGTACCCACACCGGCGAGAAACGCTTCCTGTGCCCACTCTGCGACAAGCGCTTCATGCGCAGCGACCACCTCATCAAGCACGCCCGCCGGCACCCCAACTTCCACCCCTCCATGATCAACCGCAAAGGTTCGGCTCAGGGATCTGCTTCAACCCAGCCTGCCACCGCCGCCTCAGAGTACGCCAACACTGCCATGTAGACCCTCGCTGGGACCCCTGCCTTCTGCACTGTGATCACCGTCTCTGTAAGACACTGCAGCTTACTCGATTGCCGTGCATGCTGGGATCCTTTTAAGCTCAGTCCTCACTTCCACTGGCCAAAAATGAAGAACTTCACCACGTCTTCCTCCGAACCCCTTCGCCCAACGAGTGACAACCAAAATAAGCGAAGGAGACACAAATGCTCAAGCACATTCCCAAGTCACGTGATTAAATTATCACATGACCGACAAGTGACGCCGAACGCAACATTGGTCTTAAATTGCTTGCTTTAAGTGTTATACATTCATCTGAAATGCCGGAAAGGACTTTTTTGGATGCATGCAGACAAAATTGCTACTAGTAGCACAATGTTTTCCATCGGCCATTTTAGTTGTTTCACTTGTCAGCCATGTTTTATAACCTTCCTGAAGGATATGTCACAGTTTTAGGGAAAGTTTACTCGTTCTTTGGTCTTTTTACAGTCTTTCCATCTATCGTCAAAATTTCGCACAACCTTGTTTGTCTTGTCTTTTTGTATAGCCAATATACTTTTTGTATATTAGCTTTTGGTAAACCCTCCCTGGTTTTTGTTGTCCACACATGCTGTGCAATACAGTAACCAGGTTCAGTTGCAGAAGTATTTGTTTGTTACTCACGAATTAGTCGCGCATAACACGTGCGCTGACTTTATGCATTCTTAAACCTCCTTGGCTTTCCTAAATCTTTAAGTTGTGATGTTAAGTTTATCCATTCCTTAAATTAATACTATTCTTGACAACCTTTGAAACCAAACAATGTTAAAGATTGAAACTGAAACGGCCAGTGAGTTTCTTCTGGGTAGAAACACTGCCTGCAATGCCGCATTTCCACATAGCTTTCCCTACTGAAATTGTAATAAGTTATTGTCATCTTAATTTACTTATTTCCTTTTGTTTTCTATTAGTAGTATCAGCATGGCAACTGAAATAGTAGGGTTTTTTAATTATTAATATTATTAGACCATGCATTTATTATTATTATTATTTTCTGCTTGGAGGAACTCTTTTGTTTGGCCATGTAATGTCGATACATGTAGCAGTGTGTTTAATAGTAATGTGGATACGTGTAGATAAATATCTATGCTTGCAGCTTCAATGGTAAAGATGTTATTATATGAACTACTAGAAGTAATACACCTTATATTAGGGGTGACAGTACACGCTTGAATAGAATAGTGCTGCTTGTGTGCGAATGTTTGCGCGTCACGTTCGTGTGTGAGTGTGTGTGTGTGTGTATTCACACGGGAGAGCCTGGAAAATGATCTCTCTCCAAAACTGTCCCGCCTGCGGACCTCTTAGAACTATCTCAGAGAACAAAAAAAAAAAAAACCATCAGGAAACTCAGAAAGCCTTAAAATTCTTTGACTTGTTTTGCACCATTGTTTACTGTCGGATATTTTCTACAGGTATGCCGTCAGGCGTCGGTCTTCTCGACTAAAGAAATACACATGCAATATTGCACTTTTTCTTACTGGTATTGTCAACAATGCTAGTCGTCTGCTAGTGTGATGGGTTTCACTGCATAGATGCTACTGCATAGTGCTCAACTAAACGAACACTGTGGAAGGGGATAAAGACCTGTCACAATAAATCGATACATTTGTCTAAAAATGCGCACCTTTGTCTGAGTGCTTAAACCAGTGTGAGGAAAAATGGACTTGATTTTTGTGGACTCTTCACTTTCGTTTGTATTTTGCTTTACATTTGGATTGCAACATGTAATGGATACAAAAGCTCTGAACGCAGTTGGTCTGGTATCAAAACTACAGCTTTTTTTAATGGTTCATCATACTGTTTTCTAATAATGCAATATTCAGAGTGCTTTTAGTAACTGCTGGCAGTAACTTGAAGCATGATGACAACTGATAAGTTCTCAACCACATTAACAAACCAAACCAGAATAGCATCTAAGACTCTTTGTTTGTTCTGTAGCTAATTAAAGGATGTATTCGTCACAATGCTTGTATGTTTTGCCGGGTTTTTTCTTGTTTAGTTTTTTTTGTGTCGTCTTTCAGTAGTAGTTTTCTTGTAGTGAGTCGTCTGTGGACCTGTTGACCATTGACGACATCAATGGTTCACTGTGTTGGGCTTTGTATGTGATTCTCGACAGACTGAGACCATTGTGATCACGTCTTTGGACTTTCATTCACAATGCCCTCTTTTAGCAGTCCGAATTCAACTTTGCATTTGATATCCCTCCATTATACTCGACACATTTGCAGCTAGTACTCTGGACAGCCATCACAAACCACTGGATCAAATCAGATTTTTATTTTATTTTTGTGCGTGTGTGTCTTTGTGGTCTTTAATTTCAGTTATTATCTTTTGTATTTGGTTTGAATATACTGGAAAGTTTAGTTTCTTATGCTTTGTATTGGTTTATGTACTGTAGATGTCTGTAGTATGCAGAACATAGCTTTCTAGATGGTTTAGGACTGAACCCAGATAGCTTAGCAATCGTATAGGAGCGAAAACACGTATTCTGTAGTTCCTTCGGGAAAAATGCTGCATCATTTGCTGTGTCGAGGCATCCGATCTCTGTGTGTCAAACTCAAGCGAACTAAGATGTGTGTGAGCGCGGCTGCTTTTAATCACAATGCTAGATTGAGAGTATGTAGATTGACGACTTTGTTTTAGGACTGCTTTGTTGCTTGGCGTACAATCTAGATCTTGTCCATCAGTTTCGACACACTAAAATGATTATGCACTGATTGGCAGATTGTCTGTAGTGATCACACTAAAAGGATGTCTAATGAGATCTACTAAAGGTCTCAGTCTACAGCCATGTCTCATATCAGTGAACCGATGGGTTTTGTCAGTACAAAAGCCTCCATGTATCTCCTCAGGTGATAAAACATAATGCTGAAAACCTCTGTCCTTCATGAGTAGGACCTAATGTTAAACATTCTTTTCATTTGCTTTGTTTTGCAATATTCTGCAATTTTTATTTATTACATGCTTTTGTTTTGGTGTGCTTTAAAATATCATTTTTTACAGTACTTTCCGTACTTATTTTATGGTATGAGACTTGACTAATGATTTGATTTGATTAAATGATTCATTGTTTGCCTCCAAAAAAAACAAACAAAAAAACTCCAGTGCTTTTTAAATAATAAATAAATGGATTAAGAATTATTTTGTGTTTTGGTGTTTATTGTACTGAGATATGATTATTTGTAATATAGTTTTCTTTAGCTCATATGTCATGAAGTGCATATATTCAAGTACGCTTTCTTTTTAAATTAACAATAAAAACAATAATAAAAATATTGGACACTGTATGTGTGTATATGCACTGCCATACAAAAGTTTGGGATCGGTAAAACTTTACTCTTTTTCAAAGAAATCTCTTATGGTCACCATTTATTTGATTAAAAATACAAAAAAAAAAAAAAAAANAAAAAAAAAAAAAACAGTATTGTGAAATATTATTTGTATATTAAATATTAATTGTTTTCTATTTTAATACATTTTGTTGTTTTATATTAAAAATATTTTAAAATGCAATATATTCCTGTGATGCAAAGCTGAATTTTCAGCATCATTACTCCAGTCTTCAGTGTCACATGATCCTTCAGAAATCATTCTGATATGATGATTTGCTGCTCAAGAAACATTTATTATCAGTGTTGAAAACAGTTTTTCAAAATTCTTTGATGAATAGAAAGAACAGCATTTATCTGAAATAGAAAGCTTTTGTAACATTATACTCAGTAAGACTTTTTTTTTTTTTTTAAGGAATTGAATAAATTTTAATTTTTATTCAGCAAGGATGCTTTAAACTGACCAAAAGTGACAGTAAAGACATTTATACAAAATATTCTATTTCAAATAAATGCTGTTCTTTTGAACTTTCTATTGATCAAAGAATCTTGAAAAACTGTTTTCAACATTGATAATAGTGTTTCTTGAGCAGCAAATCATCATATCAGAATGATTTCTTAAGGATCATGTGACACTGAATTCAACATTGATGATTATAATAAATGTTTCCTGAGCAGCAAATCAGCATATTAGAATGATATCTGAAGTATAAATATATTCAAATAGAAAAGTTATTTTAAAATTGTAATAATATGTCACAATATAAATTTTTTTAATCAAATAAATGCAGCCTTGGTGAGAATAAGAGACTTATTTCAAAAAACATTAAAAATCTTACCAATTGCAAACTTTTGAACGGCAGTGTATATATATTTATGTAGGTATATGTGTTTGTGTGTGTGTGAGAGTGTTTTTGTGACATATCAGGACACAAATTTGTATAATGACATAGGTATTACAAGGAGAGGGTGACTTATGAGGACATTACCCATGTCCCGATTTTTCAAAAGGCTTATAAATCATACAGAATTAGTTTTTTTTTTTTTTTGAGAAAGTAAAAATGTGCACAGTTTTCTGTGATGGGTAGGTTTAGGTGTAGGGTGGGTGTGTGTGTGTAGAAAAAGTACATGACCGTGTTATTAAAGTTTAGCATAGTCACGAAAAAAAACATTTAGAGCATAGTCATAACACACACATTTTGAGTAAATGTAAACATTTTTAGAAGCACATTCATTAAAGAATCCAGAACCCATTTATTGAGATCCATATATATTTGTTTTTTTCTTTGTGCTGTTATCTGACATTTGACATGTTCCTTAAGTATTCTGGGCAACACTTTATTTTAGTGTCCTAATTACGTATGTTACATGTACTTACAATAGTAATAACTACAAATTTTGCATAATTACATGCAACTAACACTAAATGAATCCAAACCCTAACCTGGACCCTATAATAAGTACATGTTGTTAATTAATATTACTCAGCACTTAAATGTATAATTACACTGATTCTGTAAGAGCTTAATCATATAAGAATAACCAGATTCTGTAAGAGCTTAATCATAGTTCATCTCTCAGGCTGCTCTCAGAGATGGGCGTGGGGGTCTTATCACCACGACTGCGGTCTCCACGGACGTGATGGCGGTCCCAGTCAGTGGCCACCGTCTCATCATTCCAGATGGTGGAGGTCTCGGTGTCACTGAAATACCCCGACTCCCCAGTGTAGTGTGTGGGAAAGAGCAGCAGGGGTTCTACAGAGAAAGCCTTCAAGTCTCTCGGTTTAAAATGAGACATGTATTCCTCCCTACAGACAGAGGGAACACTACAGTTAGCCCACAGAATGAAATTTACACTAAAATGCCTTTATAAAAGTCATTATTATAAGTGCAACTCTACTTAAACGTCATAAAATATATCTTAATGATAATGCAGAGAATAGCGACTACATTTAAGTGTAACTTGCTTCATTATTATTGCTTAAACGTTCCTGGGCCAGGACACAGTTCTGACAGACAATCATTTTGACTCATCTCTTAGTTTATAAAAAAAAATAAATAATAATGCTTAAATGGATAGTTCACACAAAAATGAAAATTTTGTCATCACTTACTCACCCTCATGTCATTCCAAAACCATAATGAAAATATTTAGAAAATATAAAAGAGATTTCTGTTTGTCCATTGAAAGTCCATTCCACCAAAATTGTTATTGAANATATATCTTAATGATAATGCAGAGAATAGTGACTTCATTTAAGTGTAACTTGCATCATTATTATTGCTTAAACGTTCCTGGGCCAGAACACAGTTCTGACAGACAATCATTTTGACTCATCTCTTAGTTTATAAAAAAAAAAATAATAATAATGCTTAAATGGATAGTTCACACAAAAATGAAAATTTTGTCATCACTTACTCACCCTCATGTCATTCCAAAACCATAATGAAAATATTTAGAAAATATAAAAGAGATTTCTGTTTGTCCATTGAAAGTCCATTCCACCAAAATTGTTATTGAAGATATTGAATCGAGCGGTTTAAACCGAATGTGTTCTGACGAGATACAATTTACGCGTTATATGATGAATAGATTTAATTTAGTCTTTTATTTACATTTAAACATTCATCAATGTGCATACATACAGCACATCAAACATGGTAAAAGGAAACTCAACTGCAAGTTTGATGCACAAGAATCAATACGCTTTGTTTTCGTGTGTCTTGCAAGCACTTTGAGCTTCTGCAAGAAGCAATATTTGATGCAGTCTATGTATGTGTGTTGATCAAAGTTTATATGTAAATAAAGCCTAAATTAAATGCGCTTATATTAAGCTCTTCAGAATACATGGATTAAACTGTTTATTTATATGGATTACTTTTACGATCTCTTATGAATTTTGTTGAAGCATCAGCGTTTGGGTGGAATGTACTTTCAATGGAGAGAGAAATCTCAGGTTTTATTCTTATGGGTTTGGAACAACATGAGGGTGAGTAAATGATGACAGAATTGTCATTTTTGGGTGAACTATCCTTTTAAGAAATGTTAATTACCAACATCTACCGACACTTACTTGGGGTGCTTGTTAAACATAACGGGCAGAAACTCATCCACGGGCAGCATTTTACTGAGGGGCTGGGCCTCCAGAAGCGTCTTTGCCCCCTGCAGTGAAAGGGCATAGCCTAGTGTCCAATAAGAGTAATCTGGGCTCACCAGGTTCTTCACTCCCTCCACCCAGCGCTCTGGATGCTTAATTTGCAATCGTTTACGCCCCACATAACTTAAAGAAAAGAGGAAAGATGGAACGGAGAAAGGGAACATGTCTAATTATCAATGGAAATGTCATATATTTTGTTAATGAAATGTTCATTTGTGGACCCTTAAGAAGACCAGGACCACTTTGAGGAAGCTATGGTGATGGATCTGTATAAAGACGGAAAGCAGAATAGGGAACTATGAAGTTATCATAATAAAACCACAACTCACATTAAGTCCCACTGGAGGCCTGATTGTTTTACATCCTCCATGATGGTGTTGAGGCGGCTCTTGAAGTTGGGTTCAAACCTGACATCATCCTCCAGTACGAGCACCTGCTGTTGCTGGAGCTCCACCACCTGAGGGCGACACACAACAAAAATAAGTCATGTACATAAAGTGACTCATTTTCCACTTTGAGGAAACTTTTGGGCAGTGAAAAGCCCTCATGGATGTTAAAGGTTCTTCATAGAACCATAAATGCCAATAAAGAACCTTTATTTTTAAGAATAGTTTGCATTTGCATTTAACACCATTATACACAAGAGTCCATGTGTACTGGAGGCAAGCTAGCAAGAGCTGTAACTGTAATACTCACTCCCCTGACTTCAAGAGGTGTGCTGGTGACTGACGCTAGAGACTGCAGTCTTTTAGCGTCCTTGTTAGCACGCCCACCTCCCAAGCCGGAGACGCTGGTTCGAATCCCGCTCGGAGCGGGTCGAGTAGGACCAGTTACATTTGGTGCCGTGACCCCGGATGGGAGTGAGGTTTAGGGGGGTGAGTGTAACGAAGCCATGTTAGTAAGAGCTGTGACTATAATCCTCACTTTCCTGGCCTCAAGAGGCGCACTGGCGACTGACGCTAGAGACTGCAGTCTTTAACGTCCTTGTTAGCGTGTCCAACCCCCAAGCCGGAGATGCTGGTTCGAATCTTGCTTAGAGCGGGTCAAGTAGGACCAGTTACATTTGGTGCCGTGACTCTGGATGGGAGTGAGGTTTAGGGGGGTGAGTGTAACGAAGCAATGTTAGTAAGAGCTGTGACTATAATCCTCACTTTCCTGGCCTCAAGAGGCGCACTGGCGACTGGCGCTAGAGACTGCAGTCTTTAACGTCCTTGTTAGCACGCCCACCTCCCAAGCCGGAGACGCTGGTTCGAATCCCGCTCGGGGCGGGTCGAGTAGGACCAGTTACATTTGGTGCCGTGACCCCGGATGGGAGTGAGGTTTAGGGGGGTGAGTGTAACGAAGCCATGTTAGTAAGAGCTGTGACTATAATCCTCAATTTCCTGGCCTCAAGAGGCGCACTGACGACTGACGCTAGAGACTGCAGTCTTTAACGTCCTTGTTAGCGTGTCCACCCCCCAAGCCGGAGATGCTGGTTCGAATCTTGCTTAGAGCGGGTCAAGTAGGACCAGTTACATTTGGTGCCGTGCCCCCGGATGGGAGTGAGGTTTAGGGGGGTGAGTGTAACGAAGCCATGTTAGTAAGAGCTGTGACTATAATCCTCACTTTCCTGGCCTCAAGAGGCGCACTGGCGACTGAAGCTAGAGACTGCAGTCTTTAACGTCCTTGTTAGCGTGCCCACCCCCCAAGCCGGAGATGCTGGTTCGAATCTTGCTTAGAGCGGGTCAAGTAGGACCAGTTACATTTGGAGCCGTGACCCCGGATGGGATTGAGGTTTAGGGGGGTGAGTGTAACGAAGCCATGTTAGTAAGAGCTTTAGCGTCCTTGTTAGCACTCCCGCCTCCCAGTGGGTTATGTTAAAATAACCCACTGGGTTAAATTTAACCCAGTTAAATTTGGTGATGTGACCTGAATGGGAGTGAGGTTTAGGGGGGTGAGTGTAACGGAGGCAAGCTAGTAAGAGCTGTGCTTGTAAACCTCACTTTCCTGGCCTCAAGAGGCAAGCTGGCAACTGATCCTAGAGACTGTAATCTTTAGCGTCCTTGTTAGCATGCCTGCCTCTCATGCTGGAGAAGCTTGGTGCAGATAGAGTAGGATCGGTTACACATGTTAATGTATCAGCGTATTGTAGGGCGTGTTTTGCTGTATACCTTTTTCCAGATGCTGTAATGACTAAGGAAGCAACCAATTTCACCCTTAGTTAGCACACGATCAGAGTAAGGATCTTTATATCCAGGAAGCATCTCAATTCCTAAAGCCCTTAGCTGAGATGAATTCAGGGTTCTAGGAGAGGAGAAACAAGAAGTCGTATTTGACAGTGGCATGTGGATTAACAGAAAAAAACAATTTGCGTAGAGAAGCAGAGATGAAGGACATACAGTACAAATAATAGTGTAAACGTTGACATTGTGTAACTGATGCAAAAGTGTGGGTTATAATATCATACTTGCCATCCACTGCATCGATGAGGGTGACATCTATGCCCAGCGCCTCCAACGGGCGCAGCATACGATCTCTGCGATCTTTCCGCCGCTTTAGATTAATCAAGTAGACCTAAAAAGAGGAGAAAATAATGCACTGTTACATTCTGATTCCTATAATGAGTGTTGCACATGGACACAGATTGAAGAGGCAACTTTTTGCAATATTCTGCATTTAGTATTTCAGTTGTCAGTATACCTGATTGAATGCCATGGTGTCTTTGGGTTTGGAAGCAATGTGCAGATAATGCGAAGTTTCCATGTTGAAGTCGACTGAGGAAGATAAACTTTAGGTTATTTGTCTTTTAAACACAAAGAAACATTTTCTGGTATAAGAAATTATAAAAATTGGTGCTTGCTGATTGAATGACACATTTTGAATGATAATTTAAAGCGGTTTAAGTTAATTAATGTTTTATTATTTTAGTAATTTAATTCCAGCAGATCCAACAGAGATTTGCTATCATTTGTATCTCTTATGTGAGTGCACTGTATGTATGCAGAAAAAGTTACCCAACTTTGTAAATATATATCGCTGGGCGATAAATATATTTTATATTTTGCAGTGATATAATAATCACACAGTTGAGATTTGCTATATAGTAGGCTACATACAGCTTAATGTGAGTTTACTTAACTGACAAAAAAAACCCTGTATTAAATTGTGATATGACCACAAACAACCTGTGCTAAAATAGTAAGATCAGTAGATAAGGCTGAAACAATTAGGCACATTTTGCGATAAATACATTTCAGTCATTTTGAGCTTGTTTGGATATTCAGCGCTGTAGGTGCTACACAAACTTGGAACAGCACAAGATTTTATAGTGATTTAAATTTTTCGAGACTCCATTGCTAAGTTCACTCTGCTAGTTCTTGGGGTGTGTTTAGTTCAGTAAATGTTGTTTTGAATTGGGGATTCATTTTTTTGAGCTCTGAAAGTTACACTATGTTTTTATAGTACTAGGGGTGTGTGATATATTGGCATACACAATAAACTGGTAAAAAAAATTGTCAACCAATTTCAGACTGTCATATCTATACGCAGTTATGTTCATGTGATATTGCCATGCTGCGCTGTCACAAAAGCTTATCATTTGCATTTTAAAGTGATTTTAAACCATTGAAGCACAATAATCAGTTAAGGTGAACTAATTTCGGTAAACACACCTGAAAGGTACGCACATAAAGCCGCTGCTCATACAGCGTGAGTACTGAACTTAGTTCTTTTTGGTGACTTGGTTTTTTTTTTTGTTTTGTTTTTTTTACTTAGGCTAGTATTAGTTTTTTGTGATATTAAAATCGGTGACGAGAATTGCGAAATTTTAATGGGATCAAAAATGTTTGTATCATAACCTTATTTAAAGAAAAATAACTATATCGTGATATATCGTTATTGTGAAATAAAATAACTTGTATCTTGATATAAGATTTTGTTCATATCGCCCTCTTCTACAGGGTACAATGAAGCTAATCTAATGACAGGAGACAGGGTCAGAAAGAGCAGAAAGAATGTGTCAGAGATGTCACATAGGAGTGAAAACTCTCTCTTTCCTGTGAAAACTATATGGAAAAGCATACAGAAGTGTTTGTGTAAGCTAGAGGTAGAACATGAAGGGATAGTGGTGAATAGATGGCCCACACCTCTGATTCACAGTTTATTCACTCAAGGAAATTGTGCTAATAGGCTATTGTATTTAACTTCACCTTACTGTACATCACCAGACTCTCAGCTTAAAAGCTGTTTTTGCCTGTAAAGACCTTTTTCAAATCTTCATATTGTTTTGTGATTAAGCAGATTTAGTGATACACACTAAGTGCCTCGGTGACAGTGTGGCTGAAGCTCTCCACCTCCTCCTCCAGAGTCTGCTTTGTCTTCAAAGGCAGTGGCAGGTACCCATAATGCTCTTTGTTACATAAGAACATCTGCACACCTGTAAAGATAATAGCATCTAAAAGTTGTATTCATATCACACATATTTCAGTAATGGTCAGACCCAGCTAAAAGGGAACTTTAGTGAACATTCTGGTAAGGTTCTCCTGAAGGTTATGAACAAATGTTCTACCAGTAACATCTTCCAGTAACAGCAAATAAATATCAAGCATAGGTTGCAACTCAAAAATATAGGCTCCTCTTTAATCAGACTTACAGTAAAGTACAGTAGAATATAGTACTGTATTTTCATAAGTGCAGGTATAATGAAATTGTTACCTGCTTGTCTTGCAGAAAATGCAAAAGCCATGATATCATCCAGGGACCAAAGATAGTAATGGTGCACAGGGTAAAAGGCCAGGGCTGTGCTAGCACTGCGTCGCAGGTCTATCAGCATTGTGGAGTGAATCATGGGAACTGGGTGGCAACCAGTACGCTTCCAGTTCCGAATGGGTACATAATGTGGTGTTCGCTTATAATACCCCTGCAGAAAGGAAGAGATGCTTAACATTTTCAAGATTTACAAAAGACTCAAATTACATTATATAGACAAAAGGAGAAACAATGAATAATATCTGATTCTAACTAACTTTTACGAAACACTGGAATATTTTTTAACTTGCAGTGTATTGTTTAACAGGTATTCATATTAAGCTTCTGTTTATGTTCACTGAACAATGTTTATATGTGAATAAAAGACCAAATTAAATATGTTCATCATATAAAGCGATCGAGTCTCTTCAGAAAATTTGAAGAGTCTTATGGGTTTGGAACGACATGAGGGTGAGTAATTAATGACAGAATTTTCATTTTTGGGAAAACTATCCCTTTAACTTCTTAACTGGACTGATGTATTAGGGCAATTCAATTCACGTGACATTAGCAATACCAGTAAAGTTGAATTTATATCAGTTTTGTTTTGATTAATATAACACAATATATAGCATTAAGATTACATGAAAAGAGTTTTCAAATGACAAAGGACATTAATGCGGGGAAGATGTTGATTATGTTGTTATTGCAATATATGCACAAACATTTAAGTAGTTTGAGAGCATGTGGAGACTGACTGTTATGACATTCTGAAAGTGGGTTTCAATTCTCTGGTTGATGGAGATTTCATTGCAAAATCATATGAATTGTAGTTTTTCCACCTGGAATTCCTCTGTTGAACATAAAAATAAAATTGGTCACATGTCATACAGAGTTCACCAAACATGAACTTTCAAATGGGGCGGAATGCAAAACTTCTTCACATTAACTTGCGTCTCTGGTGTCATGAACAATTGGGAGTTGGGTCTCTGTAGGCAATAACTTTCAGAATGATACACAACCTGCTATTATCATTAACGGCCACCTCAAAACCTGCCCTAGTGCGTAATTGCAAATTGAGTAAAGCTTTTGAGGATCTCCCATCGTGGTTTGAAAATAGCATACGGGGTCCTATTGACCATAGAACCTGATTATTGACCACACTGTTCAACTGCATTTGCAGCATTTGCATAGAAGTTATTATAATGAAACCTTTAGTAGCCTGTACCTGTGAGGTCATACCACACCAAAAGTTTGAATAGAGTGTCCTTGACTCTAGCATTGGAGCAACCAGTGTCCGATTCTCAGCAATCAGATGATTCAGCACTTGTGTGTTTGTCAGCAGGTTATCACTGTCTGCAAACTAGAGAACAAATCACAAAAACAATTATACAACCCTTTCAAAAATGATCATTCAACTCAAATGACTCCTTCCCCATCCATTAATAAAAAGAATTTTAAAGGGTTAGTTCACCCAAAAATGAAAATGGTGTCATTTATTACTCACCCTCGTGTCGTTCTACACCCGTCAGACCTACGTTCATCTTCAGAACACAAATTAAGGTATTTTGATTAAATCCGATGGCTCAGTGAGGTCTCTATAGACAGCAATGCCATTGTAACTCTCAAGATCCATAAAGGTACTAAAAAGATATTTAAAACAGTTCAGTGGTTCTACCTTAATATTATAAAGCGAAAAGAATACATTTTTGTGTGCCAAAAAAACAAAATAACGACTTTCTAACGACAATATAGTAATGGGCCGATTTCAAAACACTGCTTTGGAGCTTTACGAATCGAATCAGTGATTCGGATCTCCTATCAAACGGTTAAACTGCTGAAGTCATGTGACTTTGGTGCTCCGAATCACTGATCCAAAGAATACTAAAAGGCCTTTTAATTGCTAAAAAGTATAAACTATCAATCAGAATGTAGAAGAATGTAGTAGATTGTGTACAACAGGTTTTTCCGCAAAGTTTTGATCATGTTGGTAATTTAGAGGCCTTAATGTAGTGGTTCTCAAACAGTGCACATTTTGGATGTGTCCTCAATCAATACTGAGCCGGCGTTCAGACGTAAACACGGAGGCACTGAACTGCATTCACTACAACAACTGCGTTGAAGAATGACAGGGGAGAGAAGTAATTGTTGAATAAAGTCGTTATTTTTATTTCGTTTTTGCGCACCAAAAGTATTTTCGTCACTTCATAACATTAAGGTTGAACCACTGTAGTCACATGTACTATTTTAACAATGTCTTTACTACCTTTCTGGACCTCAAAAGGTGCAATGACTATGTGGTTCAGAAACCCTCGGATTTCATCAAAAATATCTTAATTTGTGTTCCGAAGATGAACGAAGGTCTTAGGGGTTTGGGACAACATGAGGGTGAGTACTTAATGACAGAAATTTCATTTTTGGGTGAACTAACCCTTTAAATACGATATGATAATACAGACAGTTGTAACACACATATAGGGACACCAGCAGCTGACCTAAGATCAGCACAGAAGGAGATGTCATCTCACCAGAATGTAGTCTGCCCACTGTGCCCTAGCTGATGTGAGCGCAGCCTGCCTCAACTTCATCACATGGGTGAACCGAGACTCCGTCCAGTGCTTAGGACCCAGCTCATCTACATAATAACTGTAAATAATTATAATGAATGAGAATTGAATGCTTCAGTATACACAGACACAAGATGTTTCCTTCTTTATAAATATATTAATTTTGTTCAACATTCAAATTTTTTATGTTACTTATGGTAAAGAAGTTCTAAAAGAATGTAATGTGCATGCGTTGTCACCTCTTCTCCTCCTCCATCGTCTGCAGTTGTACCGAATGATACAAACTCTCCACTCCAGAGAGCCATTCATGCAGCATTGCAGTGGTGTTGTCAATATTGTGATCGGTAGCTACCCTGACAAACAGAAAGTCCATATTAGGACCAGAATTAGCATTTAGCATTTTTTTATTTTTTTTTTTACATCATCATCTTGTCATATAAAACTACTTCTCAAAAGGTTGGCATCAGTAAGATTTTTTTTAAAGAAATGAATCATTTAATTCAGCAAAGACATTGATCATTAAATTGATCTAAAGTAACATTAAAAACTTTTAAGATTTCCATTTCTTTTAAACAGGGACCTACGAGGGG